>WTXJ01000014.1:0-553788 GCA_022376545.1 Russula dissimulans
TCGGACTCCTCGGGTATCACCGACCTTGGATCCCTAACTTCGCTCGGATCGCCAAACTGCTCACGGACTTACTACAGAAAGGTAAAGAATTCGCATGGACGCTGCCTGGAAACGGCAGTAAGGAGACTGATCAGACAGTCACGTCGAACCAGTCCTATCCCACCAGACCAGACCAGCATTCATTCTGTACGTCAACGCATCCCAATTTGCACTGGAGCATTTTGTTAAGCCGACAAAGAACAGACAAACAACGAGGAGACCCCAACTGAGACCTATAGGGTTCACTCCCAGACTTCACAAAGACGGAACAAAACTATCCCATCTATGACGAGAATTACTCGCGTCATATGAGGACTACGAACCTGGTACACCTATTATGGAATACAATGAACGGTGATAGTCATTATGACATGCCAACTACATACTACAGGGAACCACAACTCGGACCGCAAGTCAACAGGTACATCACTGACTCGCGACTTCAATATCCAGTTGGTATACAAACCCGGAGCTACCAATCGCGCCGACACCCTGTCAAGACAACCGGACCTCACACCGGATGCGGACGATCACCCACTCCTCATAGCACTACCCGACCACCTCTTTGTACCCCCAAATGCCCCGACACGAAATTACACGACAACCAGACAAAAGAACACCCCCAAAGACAACGACTCAGGATACGAGTCAGGAGAAATGGAATTGGTGGACCATGGCATCCCCATTCTCAAAGCAAGGGCCGCAACACTACTTGACGGATCAGAACTATCCGCCAAATACCTAGACGACAAAATCATGAATGACCAAGGAGAAATGCGAGCCACCATCCAGCGATGGCGGTTCAGCCACTCACTCTCAAAGAACAGGTGACTATGGACCAAGAATGGCACACTCATTGTTGTGGGAAACAACAACATTAAGAGGGGGGTAATTTCCCTTTTTCACGATATGTCAACAGCAGGGCACCCCGGAATCACCAAAACACTACTCATGATGGCCAAATACTACTGGTGGCCAGGCATGAAAGAATTCACCACGAGCTACGTCAAAGGGTGCGCAACATGCCAAATGACAAAAGTGAACACCCATCCAACCAAACCTGCCCTCTTCCCACTCACTGCCGAACCAAACGCCCTACCATTCCAAACAATTGCAGTCGACTTCATCATCAAACTCCCTGTCTCAAACGGATACGACTCGATTCTAACAATTACAGATCACAACTGTTCTAAGGCAGCAATATTCCTACCCTGCAATGAATCCATTGATGCTCCCAGAGTAGCAGAACTCTACGCAAAACAAGTCTTCCCACACTATGGCATCCCCTGCAAGATTATCTCCGACAGAGACCCTAGGTTCGCCACCAACTTCACTACAGATGTTACGCCCTGCGGTGCGTAAAGGCCAGACGTTGGCGGTTCGGTGTTCGGGTGCTTAAGCACGCTCTACGTTCGGGGGCTGGTCTCCCTACTCAGCGGTTCGGGCTTGGATAGCGGTCCAAGACTTGGTTCGAGAGCCTGATGCACACTAGTGCTGCTCTATCTGACAATGCAGCTAAGTGCGGTGTGTCCACGGTCTAATTCGACTACTAGCGGGTGCTCCGTCTAGTATCCCACACAGCCGGGGGTCGGTGTCACGGTCAGTCGTTCGTCGTACCTTCGCAAAGGTGATTCAGGTTTTCAAGTAGTCTGAAGGGATCGGTTCACGCTAAGTCACAACGCGGACTTAGGTATAGAGAGAAGAGGGTTCAACTGGGTATTATCCCTGAAGACTACTGCTTGTTGATACAGGTTCAACTAAGTCAGGCTTAAGGCCTAACCTTCTATCGTAGAGGTCTTTTATAGTAATGAGGCGTGGTCCGTGCGCGAAGTGAGGGAACTATGAAGCGAGTCTGAAGAACGTTGGCAAACGAGTCTGTAAGGTGAAACGAGGTGTTAGGTACATCAATCGTAAGTTTTAAGCAAAGGGATGATGGTTATGAAACGAGGTACTTGAGTATCAATCGTGCTGCGCAATATATGAGTCAACTGGTATGAGTCACGAGTCTAGTCCGTCACGGGGTCAAGGAGTCATGTGAGAGCGGAAGAAGAGATGAGAAAAAAGTGGGGTCCGTTCCAGCGGATCGTAACATCACGCCCTCCCTAGGGCAACTCATTCCCACATGAGTTCGTCGGGGTCGCTCTCATAGTCCTGTAGCGACGAGTGGGTGAGTGGGGACGTATCTTCATCCCATCGTTTGAGAAACTCGGAAGGCCATGCTCGGGCCAGGCGAGCGAGGCGAGCAGCAGCGGGGGCGGCGCATTGGAGGCCGTGATATTGGTGCCAGACTGGCACGTTGCATTGCTTTTCTTCGCAGCGGACATGCGGGGCGATGCAAGTAAGCGATTCGTGCTGCGTGCTGGCGCAGAAGTAGCAGTGCCCATAGTCAGGGCATTCGATGGGAGAGTGGTCGGGGGCCGTCTGGAAGCATTCGTAGCAGAAGATCGGCTTTTCGAGACGTGGGTGTCGGTATGGGGAGTAGCGTTTGTCGGGAGGTGTTTGGGCTGGACGGCGACGGGGGCGATTGGCGGGTCCTTGGCCCGCGCGGATGGAGAAGGGGTACGCCTTGTATGGTTCTTCGGATGCGGGAGGTTCTGCGAACATTTGTTCGATCAGGCGTGTAGCGGCTCTGGCGTGGATGAGGGAGCGGGTGGTCGACATCAGCGCGTCGTCGTTGCGCTGCTGCTGCTCGGTTAGCTCTTTTATGCGGGCGGCCAGCGTACCCTGACGATTTTTCTGTGCCCGATAGCGGACGACTTCTGCGATGAGCCCAGGGTCCGCCATGTGATGGACGTAACGGTCGACGATTTCTGCCATTGTGGACTCCGGGTTGAAGGCGGCCAGGTGGTCGTCCCGGATCTCTTTATTGTCCGTGAGGTTAGGACGGATGTCTGCACGTCGCGCTCGCAGTGGCTGTCTGTAGGTCGGGTGTCCTTTGCCAAAGGTCCCTTCCAAGGTGGTGTCTTCTCCGTCGAAGACGTACCGGATGTACCCGGCTCTGACGTCGCCTAACTCTCCTGGCGCCGGGATCCACATGACGTAGTGTTCCGGATTTGCTACCTCGTAGCGCATCCACCCGGTGCCTGGGTGGTCTGGGTCGTTTTCTTTCTCGGAGTCGCCCAACTCCGTGTCCACCCCTTCGGCCTCCTCGCGCGCCGCTACTTGGGTGTCTCGCCCCTTACCTTTTGTTTCGGGGGCGGTTGCTGTTGTCTGACCTTCGTCCTCATTGTCGGTCGAGACGTGCTCTGCCTGTTCCTCGGGAACCGGCGAGTTCGGGACGGTATCCCCTTGAGGCGGGGGAGCGGGTGCCACTTCGTCCAACGCTGCGCGAGCTAGATAGACGTACTGTTCGAGGAGGTTGTCATACCTCCTAGCCACTTCATATGACGACATGACGTCTAAGATGGTGGTCGGTGGGGTTGGTAGTGCTGCGAGTTTGCCGGCGACGAATGCTGCTTTACTATACCCGGCTCTTCGGAAGTCTGCGGGAAACTCCCCATGTTGGGTGTGGTACTCGCCCAATCTCCTGCTGTCTTCCCACAGTTTTTGCAGTCTTTCCGGCTCGTCTCTATGGCTAGTTGAACGCCAAGAGAGAGGGTGACTATCAAGATGGTCAGCGCCAGGACGTAGAGAAGGACCTGCAGGTCCCGATCGCGGGGGCACAGGGAGCGGTTCTGGCGAGGGGGTCGGCGGCGCTCCACTTGTCGAGGCAGCTGAAACCTCAGTCGTGGCGGGAGCGGCTGTCCCTCCGATGGGGATGAGCGCCAAGTGTCCGCCGTGTTGGGTCTGAAAGACGATGGTGGCTGCTGGAAGGAGGTCGTTTGACGTGGCGGAGCGCGGCGGGGGTAGGCTGGTGGCGGCTGTTTGGGTGGCATCTTGTTCTTGGGACATAAGTCGATAATGGTTTCTAGATGGGAGTTCGTCGGAGTGAGAGAGGGTAGCGAAGCGGATGGTTGCCCTTTGTCCTTTCCTCGGGGTTCTTATACTCCTTCGAGGCGGGCGTTCCATCTGTTGTGTTTCATATGCATCAATGAGTTCTGATGCGTTCATGTCGGATCTGTCAATCCACTGATCGTGCGCTGGGGCGTATCCCTTCCATCTTACGAGATACTGCAATTTTCTTCCTCGGCCGTGATGTCGCTTTCCGAGGATCTGTTCTACTTCCCATTCTTCTTCGCCTTCTATTTCGTCCGGTGGTGGTTCGATAAAATTGCGTCCATGTTCTTCGGTCTCCGTGAAAGGCGTGAGAAGCGACGCGTGAAACACGTCGTGGATTTGCCATGTTTCGGGAAGACGGAGTCTATACGCCACCGGGGATATCTTGGCGACTACCTCGAAAGGTCCGTATCGCCTTGGGGAAAGTTTGGGGGAGTCATAAGGTCTTTTGATGTTCGTCCCTTCTAGCCAGACTTTTTCTCCTTCTTCGTACCCTTTGAACTTGGTCGCTTTGATCAGCCCTTCTTGCGCTTTGCTCATGGCCTCTAGGGCCTGTTTGCGGGCTGAGCGAACGTGGTCTATTCGTTTGTCGAGTGTGGGTATGTCCGTTTCTCTCCTTGGTTGATGTGCGGTCGGGGTGTATCCTAATATTAAATCGTAGGGGGTTTTCTTCGTTGTTGCGTGCGGCCACGAGTTTTTTGTGTATTGTGCGATTGGCAACCATTTTGCCCATTCGCTTTGGTTGTTGCCGCAGAATGCTCGTAGGTACTGTTCCAGGCTTTGGTTGGTGCGTTCACTTTGTCCGTCCGTCTGTGGGTGGTATGCTGACGAGATGTTCTGTTTGATTCCGAGCGTTTTGCATAGTTCTGTAGTGAAGTTGGCAGCGAATCTGGGGTCCCTGTCGGAGATGATCTTGTGGGGAATGCCATAGTGTGGGAACACCTGTCTTGCGTACAATTCTGCTACTCCAGGGGCGTCGATGGACTCGTTGCAGGGTAGGAATATAACTGCTTTGGAACAGTCGTGGTCGGTGATCGTCAGTATTGAGTCATATCCGTCGGAGGTCGGCAGTTTGACTATAAAATCAACTGCGATCGTTTGAAATGGGAGGGTGTTTGGCTCGGCGGTGATCGGGAAGAGGGCAGGTTTGCTTGGATGAGTGTTTACCTTCGTCATTTGGCATGTTGCGCATCCTTTGACGTAGTTCGTTACGAATTCTTTCATGCCTGGCCACCAGTAGTACTTAGCCGTCATAAGTAACGTTTTGGTAATTCCGGGGTGCCCTGCTGTTGAAGTGTCGTGAAGAAGGGAAATTACCCCCCTCTTTACGTCGTTGTTTCCCACAACAACGAGTGCACCATTTTTGGTCCATAACCGTCCGTTCTTGGTAAGTGAATGGTTGAGTCGCCATCGTTTGATGGTGGCTTGTTGTGTCTCCTGATCTCGTATGATTTTGTCGTCCAAGTATTTGGCGGATAATTCCGACCCGTCGGGTAGTGTCGCGGCTCTTGCTTTAAGAATCGGGATACCGTGGTCTACTAATTCCATATCGTCTGACTCGTAGCCGGAGTCGCTGTTTTCGATCGTGTTTCTCTGTCTAGTCGTGTCGTAATTTCGTGTTGGGGTGTCTGGAGGTACGAATAGGTGGTTAGGTAGTGCGATGAGCAACGGGTAATCGTCTGTATCTGGTGCGAAGTCGGGTCGTCTAGATAGGGCGTCAGCGCGGTTGGTGGCTCCGGGCTTATACACTAGCTGGATGTTGAAATCTGCGAGTTCAGTGATGTATCCATTGACTCGTGGACCCAGCTTGTGTGGTTCGCGATAGTATTGTAGGTTGGCGTGATCGGTGATGACTAGTACTGGTTCTGTCGTATTCCTTAATAGGTGTCGCCAGGTTCGTAGGCCCCTTATGACCGCAAGTAGTTCTCGGTCATAAATCGGGTAGTTCTGTTCTGTTTTCGTGAACGTCTGGGAATGGAACCCAATGGGTCGGAGCAAGGAGTCTCCTCGTTTGTTCGTTTGTTCTTTATCGGCCTGGTACAGGATGGCTCCGGTTGCAAACTGGGACGCGTCTACGTATAGGATGAATTGTTGGTCCGGGTCTGGTGGTATCAGGACCGGTTCGGACGTGACTAGCCCGATTAGTCTTTTTACGGCCGTTTCACAGGCGGTGTCCCATGCGAATTCTTTTCCTTTTTGTAGTAGGTCCGTGAGCGGTTTGGCGATTCGGGCGAAGTTGGGGATCCACGGTCTGTGATATCCGAGGAGTCCGAGCGTACTTCTTACTTCTTTGACGGTTTTGAGAGTGGTCGGCCATTCTTTAATGCCGGCGATCTTTGCAGGGTCGATCATTAGTTCTCCGCCTTCCACTCTGATTCCTAGGTAGTCAATGGCCGTTTGGAAGAACTCGCACTTTGCCGGTTTCAGGAACAGATTGTGTTGTTCCAGAATTTCGAAGAAGTCGTGGCAGATCTTGGTGTGAAGTTCTCGTTCTCCGGTCCCGGTCATGACAATGCAGTCGTCCATGTAGTGCCGGAATTTCCCAGGGTATTTCGCGTAGAGGGGTCGTAATACCTCGTTCCCCATGCGGGTGAAAGTGCCCGGTGCGTTGCATAATCCGAAGGGCATTACCACCCACTCGAATAGTCCCTTGTTGGTCTTGAATCCCGTTTTGTATTCGTCTCCTTCGGCGATCCGGATGTTATTGTACCCGGCTCTGATGTCGAATTTGCTGAACAGCGTTTTGCCTCTGAGTTCTTCCAAGATTGACTGTATGCGGGGGAGTGGTGTGACGTCCATGACGGTGTACTCGTTCAGTTTCCGATAGTCGTGTACGATTCGGAGCGTTCCGTCCTTCTTTTTGACCGTGAAGGTTGGGGAGCCGTAAGGAGATGCCGATGTCGTGATGTAGCCTTTGTCTAAGTTGTCCGAGAGGTATTCGTCCAGCACCTTCTGTTCGTCTTTTGACAGCGGGTAAACCTTGCTGTTGATTACGTCGGGTGCGTCCGGTTTCAGTTCGATCTTGTGGTCCCATTTGCGGCGTGGTGGTAGTTGACGAGCTTCCTGTTCCGAGAATACTTTCCAATGTCGCTTGAAAACCGCGGGGATTGTTTGTTCCGTGTTGACCTTTCCGGCGTCGTAAGCCTTTTCTGCCATTTGCTGGGCGATGGTCGCTTTGTTGACTTCGATTGGTTTCGCTTTGACCGCTTTGATGGCGATGTATAGTTCGTCGCCATCTTCGAGTTGGCTGGTCGCTATTCTTGTTGCCTCGGTCAGGTGTTCTTTCCTAGTTAGGTTACCTTGAGTAAGGTTTCCATTCGCGTTTCGGGTCCTTTCACAATCCCCGTCGTCCAGTCGATTTCGGGGTTGAATGTTCGTAACCAAGGGTATCCGAAAATGAACCGGTCCTTCCCTAGGTTAGTGACGAAAAATCTTTCTCGTCCGGTCTGCTGTCCTCTGGTCACCAGGAGGTCGCAATAGTGCGTGATGTCTCCTGCCTGGTTCGACGTCCCGTCTATGTTAATGATGGGACGTACTTGTTCTAACTTCTTGGTTCCGAGGCGTAATCTGGCCACGGTTTTGTAATCCACGAAGTTTTCCGTTGCGCCGCTATCAACGAGCGCTGTTTCTTCTGCCTTGCCTCGGTACGTGTACAGTGAAAACGGTAACTTGATTGAGTTTTGTTTGTTTATGTACATTGTTCGTATCTTTAGGGCCCTAACTACGGCAGCTAGTTTCGGGCTTGGTAAAAATCCTGCAGCGCGGTGATCGCGCGGATTTTTACTTCTTCGGGTTCGTCTGGTAGCATTTTGAGGACGCCTTCTAGTCCTCCAATCTGTTTCAGGGCTTCGTCGTTGCTGATGGTCACCTTTGGTTCGGCGACTTCTGCGGCGCGGGCGCGACTTGACTGCCCTTGGTATGGTTTCTTCGGTTTCTGAGGGCAATCACGGCTGATGTGCCCCTGCGCTTTGCAAGTGAAGCATGCGCCTTTTTGGTAGAGGTCCTGCCTTTCTGGGTTCCACTGCCCCGGCCCGAACCTTCTGCCGGTGTTTCCTGCGTCCACATCCATAGGGACGACTTGACTGGTTGTCTGTGGGGCTCTCCCTTGATTGGGTTTTGGCCCGTATGCTGGTCGCTGCGTCGGTTGGTAATTTCGTAGCCCTAGGTATTGGGCTAGTTGTTGTACGGGGAATGGTTTCTTTGCGGTGACATTCCTAAGTTCTTTGTACACCGTTTGCCGTTCTCTGGCTTTCTTTTTCCATGCGTTCATGGTGGTCGGTGCTGGTACGTTGTGCGTGATGATCTCTTGGAGGAGTTTCGGTGGGAGTCCCTCCCTGAACTTGACGATTGCTCCAAGGTCGTCCTCTCTGTAGCCGGACTCTTCTCTGAGCCGATCGAAAGTGGCGATGTAGGAGTCAATATCTCCTCCGATCATCTTCAGTTCTTGGAACTTCTGTAGGGCGTTCAACTTGGCGTCTGAATCGATGTACGCCGCCCTGAAGTCGTGTTCGAATGAGTCCCATAGCATGTCACTGCTCTGGGGTACTCCATGGACCTTGACTTGGTCCCTGAGCCAGCGCCTCTTGGCGTTTGCCCATGCGTCTACGTTTGGTCCGACGATGTAAGATAGGCACAAGGCCGTCTTTAGGTATGGGACCTGGAAGGTTCTGCTTTCTCCATTGAGGAGCTCGTATCCCAGGAATTTGTCCAGGAATAGGTCGGATTTGGCTCTGTTGCCATCGAAAATCGGAGGAGGGAGGCCAATGAGTCCTCCCTTGCCCTGCCCGTTACTTTGGGCTGACTGTACTGGTGCAACCATCGTGGCTGCGATCGTGTCCATCGGCACCGGTCCCGCTGAAGGGGCTGCCGATATTTGTGCCGGTTCTGGTGCAGTGATAACGTGCTGCCCCGTCTGGTGGTTGGGATCCGCTACATCCCACCATCCTAGTCCTAGGTCGTTTGTAATGTTGACCATGTTGGCTCCTCTGGTATGCCAAGTTCCGTCGTTGTCGTCTTCTAATAGGATAAACCACGCGTGTCCTGTGTGGCTCCTTTGCTGTTCGTCGGTGTGTGTGTAGTTGTAAAGTTCAACGGGGTACCACTTGCTGTCGTGCTTGACCCAGTATCCAAGTTGAGCGACGTCTTTGATCCAAAGAGCTTCTCCTTGTACGTTACGGGGTAGGTCGTCTCTTTTTCTCTTGGGTGCGGGTACGTAGGTGTTGAGGTTCGGTGCAAGTGAAAGCGGTAGAGCTGCCAGCGTGTCGGAGGTGAAAGCCTGACTTATGTTACGCCCTGCGGTGCGTAAAGGCCAGACGTTGGCGGTTCGGTGTTCGGGTGCTTAAGCACGCTCTACGTTCGGGGGCTGGTCTCCCTACTCAGCGGTTCGGGCTTAGATAGCGGTCCAAGACTTGGTTCGAGAGCCTGATGCACACTAGTGCTGCTCTATCTGACAATGCAGTTAAGTGCGGTGTGTCCACGGTCTAATTCGACTACTAGCGGGTGCTCCGTCTAGTATCCCACACAGCCGGGGGTCGGTGTCACGGTCAGTCGTTCGTCGTACCTTCGCAAAGGTGATTCAGGTTTTCAAGTAGTCTGAAGGGATCGGTTCACGCTAAGTCACAACGCGGACTCAGGTATAGAGAGAAGAGGGTTCAACTGGGTATTATCCCTGAAGACTACTGCTTGTTGATACAGGTTCAACTAAGTCAGGCTTAAGGCCTAACTGTCTATCGTAGAGGTCTTTTATAGTAACGAGGCGTGGTCCGTGCGCGAAGTAGGGGAACTACGACGCGAGTCTGAAGAGTGCTAATAGGTGAGTCTACAACTGAAACGAGGTGTTAGGTACATCAATCGTAAGTTTTAAGCGAAGTGGTGATAGTTATGAAACGAGGCACTTGAGTGTCAACCGTGCTGCGCAATGTATGAGTCAATCGGTATGAGTCATGAGTCTGTTCGAAGCGTAAGTAAAAATGAGTCATGAGTCTGGTCTGTCACGGGGTCAAGGGGTCATGTGATGGTGAGAAGGAAAAAAGAGGGGTCCGTTCCAGCGGATCGTAACAGCTTCATTGAAGTTCTTTGCACACTTGGGATCCAATCCAACCAGCTTCGCAGCACAAAGTCTTGGATGATGCTTCATGGAGCACCTGTACCACTTTAGACCAAGTGTCTTTCCAGAGATCGCAGATGCATTGACAATGGCATCTTGTCTTGTATATGGTGTATCTATTGATGCATGCTGAGATATCCATTCCTTGAGTGTTTCCTCCTGTTCCTCAGAGAGGTTTTGCCTCTTCACGCTTGCAACATGCCAGGTATCGTGTCGGCCCCCTGCACGATCAGTAAGCATGGTCAAGGGTATCTGTGCAACTCTAAGTCAGGAAATCACATAGGGTATGCATAGATCAAATCAATGACCTTCATTTCTCTGGAAGCAGCTTGGAAAGTTTTGTATTTTCCTGACCCAAGACCTTGTATCGCTTTCTGGATCCAATCCTCATACTTTGGGTCATTGGACCACCTGTCTCTGTGCCAGGTGGTAGGCTTCCTCCTCACAGCTGGCATTGGGCAGTAAACAAAGCGCAATGCAATATGGCATGATGCATTGACAATCCATAAAAAACACACTAACTTTGTGCACTAACTGTGCTTTGTAATGATACCCGCGAGGACAGTGATAAGATGTGCTAATCAGCATTGCCTTTTTTGTCTTAATGACCAAGCTTGCTACTTCGTCATTTTCCGGGACCTAGAAACTCCGACACGGCATCGGTCGGCAGGCGTGACAAACCACACTTTCTTTCCTTTCGCCCCAGGGCAGGCTTTTTACCAAAAAAACTTATTGAGTGTGTTGGTATGATGTACTAGATACTGTATACAAAATTTCATGAAGATAGGTCAAGATTTGAGCGAGAAAATCGAAGTGATCGAATGAAGGGCCTGTTCGATGGAAGGGCACATGTTAGTAGTGATTGCAGACTCTGAGCCAACTCCTCACTTCGTATTGCTGCCATGTATGAATTGGTTGAGTTCGTCCGCATTGACGCTTGTGACACTGACTTTGGTAGTGCGCTTTTCGACGACGCGTCCAATCGCGTGACAGGCCTACCCGCTTTCCTCTGACAGCACACAGTTTGCACTATGCCCACCGCGCTGCCCACCTCTTTCCCTGCTACCTTCTCGATCTCGCCGAGGGCTTCAACCTTCTATTCTACGGCCTCAGCTCGAAGTGCGTGGGGCTCAACAACCTCGTGCGCATGCGCAACACAAGCACACATCCATGCTGTGGCCTTTTGCTCGGGGTGCTCCATGTGGGATATCATCACAGCGCTCACGCATCTTCCCTGCGCGCCACAGGGCGTAGATTATATCCCACAATCTCTCTCCGAGCCCTCTACAATGCTTCCCAATCTCACTGTGATGTCCAGAGTATTCTTTGCTTTGGTAAGTCCGAGTCACTACGTTCTCAATGGGTTGTAGTTTGTAACGATGGTCTCAGGATTTGATGGACGGCGATCTATGGAAAGCAATCACGAAGGGTGTCTTGGGGACGCAACTATGGTGACGGGCAGCTCAGATTGTGGGTTCGCATTCCTTTGCTCCATCCCTCAGCTTGATTCGACTCATCTTTGCGGGCACTTCTTATCCAGGCACTCTGTCTGGATGCTCTGCACAACATGGGAATCATGCACCATGATCTCAAGGCCGAAAACATCCTCCTTTCCCCGCTCCGGAGACGTGCGGATTGCAGACCTGGGCGCCGCGCATGTACACGACGCCTCCTGCCTCACTTGAAGCCAGAGCTATGCCTGAGACACAGTATTCATGCTAGGCTATGCGGTGCCCGAACTCGTCGGCAGTGCACTTTTGTGAGGACGGTGCATGGATCATGCCGGGCTCATGCTGCCCACGCTATGGCCTTGAGGTCGACTGGTGGGCGCTCAGGTGCATCGTGTACGTTATGATAACCAGGTGCATGCTCTTCTCAGAGAAGATGGACCTGCTCGAGTACACGGAGCAATACAAGGCTCACAATGGAAGAGCCCAGCTCTGCTCATGGTGTACCATGTCCGAGAATGAGGTGCGGGTGCCATACGGTGTGAGTGTCCATTTTATGTTTTCTGGGGTTTACGATGTGATGTTTAGTTGTTACACATCTCAATAAGCAGGCAGTTGCCTTTGAGGAGCTTGAGAGGGAGTCATTCTTTGAGGCTTGGCTCGACTGTTTCTACATGTCTTGGATTGGCATCCGATTCTTGATGGGCTCTGCATGGTTGTCCAGAAGTTCGAGCATGAGAAGGAGGGCAGCATCCCCCAATCAAGGTAATCATCATGGGCCCCGAGATTCAGTCGCCTCAGCCTGAAGTACGGTCATGGTATTGATTTACTAGTACTTGTGCTTAGGAACAGGATTCTCAGAGATAAAACGAAAAGGTGTACTTTATCGATAGCCACTCAGTATACGAAGTGTGAATGTTCACATGCTACCCTGCCTGGATGAGTCAAAGTCACCCGACCGTATAGAGGCGATATTTCGACATCCGATTCAGACTCCGATCACGTTCTGGACTCAATCGAGGCTCGTAGGCGCTGAGGTTGTAGGGAAGCGTGATCTGCCGTGAGTTCCGATCTTATTCCGATCCTATGACTAGGAACATTCTTTTCGAGCTTTCCTGACTTTTAGCATCGTGGAACACACGAGGTAGTAGTTCTAGAAGGAAGACTAACAATCGGTGTTCAGGTGAGCACCCCAGAGAATATTGATTGGTCCTTGCGATCTCACTCATCCAATAATAAGGCGAACGAATGCCGCCTTGTCCGTTGGTCTTGTGATAACTCAGGATGGCAATCGTCCATACGTACCCTTATAACTGCGAGGTTTCAGGATAGTTGACCTCGTCCGATATCATGTCTCCCCATCTACCCAACGGTCGATACGTCATTTCTAACTGTGGTCTTGGCGAGCCATTTGGCCACTTGCGCAGTTCATCCTTGCCAACGAGGACGAGGCCCATTATCTCTACCTCTGATCGCCCCCTTGTAAGTCCAGATCTCTTTGTGTTTCCTCCGGAATTTCCAATTATCATTCGCAGTGGGCGGTTCAGCATGTCGAAGGAAATCTCTATCGTCTCACCATCGACGGGTTAATCGCAGTGTCAGAATACGATCTAGTCTGGAGCAACTCTCATGACGGCATCCAGAAGTCCTGGAGAATTGAACAAAAGGGGGACGGGGCTAACCAGTACATGTGCGTACCAATATCTCATCTTTCCCTCCGAGTCGGGCGTGCGCTGATTCTGTGATGTGTTTAGCATCATTGATCCTGACTCTGGTGACGAGGATAGAGCCTGGACGATTAAGGAGGGGGACACTCAGGTAACCTTCTCATACTCCTTTGTTATTGTGTCCTCTGCTCAGTACATTCGACAGGTCTCTCTCAAAGAGCTTTCCAAGGCCCGTCTGGGGGTTTCGACGCAAATTTGGCTCTTCGATCCTATACGAGACAATCATAGACAGATTCAGCAAAAGCTCGAACTGGTGCCTAGTTCCAGGATTTATCGTTATGGTAGTAGTGTAATTCTCTGAAGCAACGATCACGCTGACGTCACTCACAGGTAGCCACGGCTATTTGAGCGGCTTGATACATTACTTCGGTAGTAGCTCAGACGTTGCTAGTGTTGTCATCGAGCCGAACAGCCCAGAAGATTTGGTGAAAATCGTGAGTAGATTGCTCCGTTCTGCTATATCAGAAACCAGAGCCTTATTGGTATCAAGATGACATATGTGGCGAAACATCAGGTTCCATTCGCGGTTCGTTTCTTCCTTTCCCAAGCACATCACGGTTCCTCAGCACTACAATTAGGTCAGGGGGGGCGGTCATACATCCAACCCTGGTTTCAGTTCCACGCGAGGCATCCAGATTTCCATGTCTCGCTTAAACGACATTGTATATCATCACGATGACGAAACCGTTGACATTGGAGCGGGATGTGTTTTCCGTGAAGTTTATGATTACCTGCCCCGAACTCGTAATATCGTCGGTGCCTATGCCACTTCACGCCTCGGGGTCTCTGGCTGGCTCCTGGGCGGAGGCTACTCGCCTAAAACAAACCAGTACGGGCTCGGGATTGACCATATCGTTGCGGTACAAATCGTTGTACCTAATGATAATGGGAAAATTGCGTTGAAGACGGTCACAAAAGATGACGACGAGGAACTCTTCTGGGCAATCAAAGTAAAGCCATGATACTTCATACGTTGACAGGTTTCTTACCGCCCCTTTCACAACCAGGGAGGGGGGAACAACTTTGGAATTGTGACCAATTTTACTTTGGAAACTCACCCGCAAGACAAAGTCTACGTCAGCAATTTCCAAATTGTGCAATGTGGTACTCTAATGCCGACTTCGTTCATATAGGGTGGCGTCCTTGTCTATACTGCAGACCAGCTCAAAGCAGTCAAATCTGCCATCATCGATTTCATTTACAGCCGGCAAAACCGAAACAAAAGGGCTTCCATCGAGGTCGCTTTCAGACACTATCCCGGCAATAAGGTTTCGTTGAGTCTTCCCTTGTCGACAATCAATAACCATTTATACCGCAGTTTGAAGTCACAGTTCTGGCGTTTTTTGATGGCCCTCTCCCGACGCCCAACCCATTTCAAAAGTTCATTGACATCCCCCGTGTTCATGCAAACGATGAGCTTGGAATTTTGGAATATGATAGCCTGGACCGTAGCATGTCCCGTGTGCACGACTTCATTGGTCCCTTAGAACTTGAATTATCTGAAGGGGACACGTCGCCATCGGACGATACCTTCGAACCTCCGCCCTTAGACAGAGCAATACCTAGGCCCGCTATACCCGGAATGGGTCTCTTGAACATACGGTGAGTAGTCATCACGACATAACTTAGCTCTGTCTTAGATAATGTCAGTGCTCGCTGGGGCAATGTCATGGTATCCAAATATAATCGAGAGCTCATCAATACGATCGAGGAAGAACTCGATGTGAGGGTGCTCTCATAGAATCTTCTCATGATTTTGAAATTGATAAATATCATATTTAGGCCGCAAAAGCGCACATAAGTGAATGGAATGGGAAGATGATTGCCGCCAGCATTTGGCCTTTCCACGCCAAGATGTTCGAGAAGAGTGCTGACGGAGCATGGCCACACGAGCGTAAAAAGCCTAACGGACCAATCCACTTTTACTTCTACTGGGAGGGCGAACAAAATGACGCAAAGTGGATCGAGCTGTTGAAGACGTCCTTGAAAAAAGTCCGCGAAAAGGCGATCGAGCAGGGATGCGCGACCGAAGATGCTCCGGTGTATTTGAATACAGCGCTTGCTGAGGACGATCATGCAACCGTTGAGAACATATACCGCGGCAACCTGGACAAGCTCCGTGGACTCCGCAGGAAGTATGACCCCTCCGGACTCATGGATAGAACTGGTGGATTCCGCATTCCATTGCCGGCCACGGTTTGTCCTTTGTCATCGCGCTATTTTTTCCTCTTGTCATTTACCTGACTCTGCAGGGCAATTGAAAGACTGAATGAGAAGGCCGATCGAAGTATATGGTCACGGTTTCACCTTCGGCCTGTTTCGTATCGCTTGATTGAGTTTTTGTTTGGGGATTTGTGTCGTTTCACAGGATGTCAGTGGAGTGGTGTAATGTAAAGTAGGGCATCGTTTTGGATGGTGACGCAAGTGCAAATTATCGCCAGCAAGGAAGCGGACCTTATCAGATGGTGAGCCGCCTGGGCGCCAACACTGGGTCACTCCATGATGCATGATGACCATCAGATCATGTTACTGAGGTCGATCTGGTAAGACTTCAGTTCTCGTTTACTAAATCCTCACCATGCATTGTCTGTCGCACAATGAACCCCTATATTCGGGACAATCGCAAAATCCCGAGTCTGAGTTGCTGAGGATGCGTGAGGCAATTAGTATACTATTGGTGATGCGTTAGAAGTGACAGTCGAGATTTAAAGCGAGGAAGGTGAACAAATAACCGCCACGATAAAAGCACAAGTGAGAAGGACGAGACAACAGTTATTGAGTCAACTTCCAGTGAGAATTGCGTGGCAACTTGAAGTCGATAAAACCAAGAGTGAGCGGCCATGGCAAGGACTACTACAGTAAGACAGAAGCGGCGAGGACGTGTGTGCATACGGCTGCTTCATCAGGATTTCGCACTAATTTTGCCCACATCTTTTTCACCATGATGGAACATGTATGCCGTGTTTTTTTGAAGTGGCCCTGTCCAGTCTGCGCATGACCTCGACGAAGTCCGGGAAGATAGTCTTACAGACCAGTGACATGAATACTGGAGGCTTTAGTACTAGCGTAAGTGGGGATCGGATTCTCATCACATCACAAACCGTCAAGGGCCTTCTTATGGTATGCTCACACTCATTGTCCCCCGCACATATACTTCAGACCTCTCGCCTTTCCTACGACAATCAATTCTGCCCATCATATTCCAAACGATTCGGATGACGTATATATCAACAGCTGAGGATTTAGCTACTCAACAGCACCCCACTCTGATCGGACATCCCCTTAGCCCACGCCTTCCCCTACGCCTTCCTCGGGACTTCGTTCCAGTCAAATCTTCTGAGACTTTCCAGCATTGGGTAGGACGATATCGAAGACCCAAAGTTGAATGGGATCTGTATTGGTAGCATCTTCGAGAGATACCTAGATGAACGAATTGAGCAGACGACCAAGTGCCTTTCATGAGCACGTTACTTGACTGTACCCTTCCTTCAGAGTCCAGGCTCTGCCTCCGGATTTAGGGTCAGTAATGCTAAACACAAGTCACAGCGTCACCACGCGCTTGAGGGTAAGAGGAGACATTGAAACATACGTGTACAGCTTAGACCCAAGTCCCCCGTAATGTTGAATCACCCATTCAGTTGCCGGGACTTTCGAATCGCCGACGTAACTCCAGACGAAGTTGTCTTCTGAGACCACGACAAAGCCGTTGATGGTGACGGTGTAGCGGTCGTCTTCGATGTGCTTAAGTTCCCACTGCGATTGATAGTCATTGGTATTGAAGGAAATACTAAGAGTGTTGGACGTACAACTTGACGGTCAGGCGTAATAATAATGGGCTGCCTCGTGGGGAAAGTGAGGGGGTGGCCAACTGGCTGGTCGTGAGCGTGATTCAAAATGAAGTAGGGAGCTGTGGGAAGGATGTTGGAAGACATGCCAGTGATTGGGACGAAGTAGGGTATCCGGAGACGGCAATTTATAAGGTCGCACAATTGGGACTTCATTCCATAGCTAACACAAAACCAATTGTGAGCCTTCTATGAAGATGAATAATTCATGTGTCAAAGGGCAATCACGGAACCATGCATAGCCCTAAAATTGCATAAGGTGTCGTACGTCAACCAGGAAGCGAAGGGGTGAACGAACTTCTCAGTGAGTCATCATCTGATGAAAGGCGAGAAGTGGGGTGTAAGAATAGTGACAATGAAACGGGGTACAAGAGGAACATCATGCCATGATGACACTGCAGTTTTCAGGAAGAGAAAAAAAGACTTTGGTCAACCCATATTTACTATATTTATGATTTTGGCCAATTTATCCACTGACCTAGACTTCTAAAACAGAGACACCATCACCGTCACATGGCATTATAGATAGAATGTCACGTTAGCAGCCCGTGTATCTGTGGGACATGATAATTGTTGGTCAGTGGTCAGGTCGTAGGGTAGTGTTGCGCGAGAGTCGAGTCAACTCGGAGTTACCTGAGCTGCCAGTGAGTCGAGAGATTGACTACGGGTGTTAGCCAAGCCAACACTCACTTTTCGCAATGTGACATCGAGCTGTGTCAATGGTCACTGAAATGTCACTCCGAGTCGCACCCTCCTTGTTGACTTCTGTCGGCGGTGTGCTATTGTATGTACCCCAGAGTATACTGATGGGTGTTGTGGTCAAAATGGAAGGCGAATATCACGTTATGCATTCAAGTTTTGGGGCGGTTTCTGTATGGTTCCATACTACGGTAATCGTCCATTCCCGCATGACCTTTCAAATTTTCAATAATTTCGATCCTCGATGAGTCTTGGAAAGGTTAAATATGGATGACGACTTTTGCAGAGGTTTGGTAAATCTCTTCTTGATCTCTCGTTCCTTCCTGTCATTTTCTGACAGGTTCATCTCGGCGGCGAGGCAATACAGAAAACGAATCACAGGCAACAAAGAAGTCACAGAGATCGAAGATCTATAGAATCAACAAGGTCCTAAATCACTATCCGCGCCGCAACAAAACTCGATGTATTGGTTAGATAGTACCTGCACAGTCGAAAATATGACTTACTTCGCGTTTGAGTGGGACGATACGAGCTTCCCGGGCTATCAATATTAATGCCATTACCACAGCAGTGCTCCGTCGGTGACTCGGTGCTGTCAGGCGTGATGTCGAGCAGATCTCAGTAGCGGCACTGCAGCTTCAGGTAGGCCTGTAGCTGCAGTGGTCCGAGTCTGTACCCTCGCCTTGGTGATGTCGTACAACCCCAACCTCGCCGTGCATGGTCCCATCATGACTGGTACACCCATTCAAATCTATGCTGGATTTTACTGTCTTCGGCGCTGATGGGTTACAACTTCTCTGTAACAATCACGGGCTAGGTTAATTAATGGAGTTAACTCGCTACTACTCTGACGATTGAGGAGCTTTGCTTCAAGATTGACAGGGATCAGGAGCCTTAGCCACGAAATTTAAAGCGGTGGACCTGAATTTAGGATAAAGCTGCCAGCGAGAGTCACAATGTGAACGTAACCTCAACTATGGGGCAAGGGCCTGCGTTCCTTGCACTTTCAGTTGGATGCCCCACGCTCGAGGCGACGGGACATAATAATCATACAGTATTTATGCGATACGCTAAGGCCGGCTTTCGGAAAGCTTTGTAGGAGATGGTATTAGGTGATTCATGGTCAGTAGGATCACCAAACCACGGACCTGTCACCAGACTAGCCTTAGGAACAGGAAAATGAGGACGATTCTGCGCTGTCTCAATAGTCCTAACCATCCCAGACGTGCACTCCTCGAACTGGGACTGAGTAAAGAGTATACGGGGATCTACAGTCGGAAGTTATAGCGAGCCTTGGCGTCAGACGAAAAACCTACTCAGGAATGAAGTGCGTGGGGAAGCAATGCCAAACGAATGGTCGTTGTCAGCACACGGTCTCTATCGTCCCTCCAGCCACTTCGTAAGTCACGCTCCAGGGAGAGGCGGTGTAGAAGAAGCTACCTTTGTAGTCAGACGCCGATGTGCAATGATGTTCCGGACAACGGGCACAACGGGCATGTGTTCCGGCACGGGACTTTCGGCGTGTCTACCTCGAAATCGCGGCCAAACCCCACGCCTCCGGATGTGCTCAGCATCTTTCTCCCCCCACCTTTATTACACCATGATGAAGCATGTATGCCGTTTTTTTTGAAGTGGCCCCGTCCAGCCTGCGCGTGAGCTCGACGGAGTCCGAAAAGATGGTCTTACAGGCCAGTGACATAAATCCTGGAGGTATGAGTGGGGTGATAAAAAAAAAAGAACGACTTGTATTGGTGACGAGCGCACGGGAGCGAGTGAACGTTGAGTCTAAATGTTCGACTTGGCAACAGGCGTCGCTGATGTAAGACACGTGAATGGCCGGGCCGGGCAAAAACCGAAGAGCGTATACGTATAGTTGAGACTCTTTTGTAAGTTAGGCCTAACTAGGTCTTCACAAGCTTCACAACTTGAATCTCGGGCTAGGATGCGTCTGACTTTGAGCGGCCCGAGGCTCATGATACATTGTAAGCTAATTTGAATAATGAAGATAACAGACCATCAACAGAAAATATCTGAGACAAGACAAGAATCGAAGAGAGGGCCCAAAAATTGTTGGAGGAAAAACTCTCAATATTTACTGTATCGTAGCTGCGTAATTTATATACGGTGTGTTTGTTCGAATACCAAAGTGAAATCACAAGGAGAAGGCCAGCGATGAGTCCACAAGTGGGTATCTGGTTGCGGGGTATGTCAAATACTACTCGCATGGTAGGAAAGGGATAAGTAATGATGATAAAACGACACGCTGCGGCAATAGTGCAAAAGTAAATGGACAGAACGAGTGAGGTGAGCGCCGCACGTGCTACGTGTCGTCAGAGTGGGTATGGCACACGGGCCAAGCCGCAAGGCGGCTGCATCTCCAACAAAAATTAGGCTGACTTGCGTTTGGGCAAGTCTTCAAGCCTGAACTTGAGGCTCGGGCTGTTCCACATTACTGTGGACTTCCGTCTCGGCCTCGGGCGGCGCCAATTCCGCCATGAGGATCGGATTCTCATCATATCACATTCCAAAATGATTCGGGTGGTGTATCAACAGCCGAGCACTTAGCTACTCAACATCACCCCACTCTGATATCCCCTTAGTCTACGTCTTCCCCTTGGGACTTCGTGTCACTCAAACCCTTTTCTGAGACTTTCCATCATTAGGTCGGACGATATCGAAGACCCAAAGTTGAGTGGGATCAACCTTCTCTTCCGTCTTGATGATATCCTCGAGAGACACCTGGATAAACGAATTGAGCAGACGACCCAGTGCCTTTCATGAGAATGTTACTTGAGTGTACCCTTCCTTCAGAGTCCAGGCTCTGCCTCCAGTTTTTGGGTCAGTAATGCTAAACACAAGTCACAGTATCACCACGTGCTAGGGGGTAAGAAGAGACATTGAAACATACGTGTACAACTTAGACCCAAGTCCCCCGTAATGCTGAATTACCCATTCAGTTGCTGGGACTTCTGGATCGAGGTAACTCCAGACAAAATCGTCTTCTGAGACTGTGACAAAGAAGGCGAGGGTGAGAGTGTGGCGGTCGCCTTCGATGTACTTAAGGTCCCACTGCGAATGATAGTCATTGGCATTGGATGAAATACCAAGAGTATTGGACTTACAACTTGAAGGGCAGAAGTAAGAATAATGGGCTGCCTCGTGGGTCTAGTGGGCGGGTGGCCAACTGGCTGGTCATGAGCATAGTTAGAAATGACGTAGCGAGCGGTAGGCAGGATGTTGGAAGACATGATTGGGATGAAGTAGGGTATACGGAGACAGCAATTTATAAGGTCGCACAATGGGAACTTCATTCCATAGCTAACACAAAACTAATCGTGAGCCCTCTCTGAGAATGAATGGGTCATGTGTGAAAGGGCAATCTCGACAGCCTGAGGACGCATAACCCCAAAACTGCATAAGGTGGTGTACGTCAAACAGGAAGCGAAGGGAGCGAACAAAGATCTCAGCATGAGTCATCTGATGAAAGGCGAGAAGTGGGGTACGAAAAATGACTTTGGTCGACCCATATTTACGATATTTACAGTTTTGGCCAATATAGCCACGCCATCTGTGCGGACGTGCGGACAAGTTGCTGTAACCTGGACTTCGTCTCCCAGTAAGTAGGCTGACGGCCCATGACGATAGCGCAATAGAAACTAGAGAAGAAATATACCCACAAGCAGCACGAAGATTTGAGGAAGTGGGTGACCGAACTGTGCAGGTCAAATCGCGGAACATGGTCGCAAAAGATCCCGGCGCGAGACGATCGGATGCCCAAGAATGATCAGGAGGGGCGAACACACTCAAGGGGCGCGGATCACGGCTCCACTTTTTTCCTATACTGCTTCTCCGTTCATCGAATGAGGTTCCTGGATATATGCTTGCCCGGTCCAATGGGTCCATTTTCGATGCCTTCGACTCGACGCTGATGAAGTAATAGATCCATGATGCATGGAGACTGGAAGGAGAGAATACCAGGTGATGCTGCAGAGAAGGCAGTAGTGGGCCCGAATCGCTGCGCGACCCCAATAAGCTCCGACAACTGTTGAACTGAACTCCGAGTCTCCGACACGGCCGCGCAATCAGACCGCGGGCCATGGTGGCATTCCTTTTCCTTGGTTATGTTATGATATACTATCCTTCTCGCCTTCAAATCGCCATGATGCAGGGAATTTCGTTCACCTTTCCCTTCCTGCTTTATTACCACCGCTCTTCTGGGACTTGAAACCTCACCTCAACAGGACTGATCCTTCATGTTGTTTCAAGTCTCCGTTCGAGGCCCGGGGTGAGTTATTCCGACGTTCTTTCGTTCTTTTCCTGTTTACGTTGTTAGAGTCACTTCACTTGGGACCCAGACATCAAGACATGTCTCATTTTCCGTGAGATTCCGAGTCTGAGCAGATTCGCTGGCTGGTCAGGCCTATGCCCTATGATTACGCTGGCACGGTCCTGTATGCTACCAGTTCAACGTTATAGCTGGGTACTGTCCTCCCTGCCACAGTACGTGATCATGACATCTGGCACCTAATGTCCTGACATCCCATAGAAAAGTCTGGTTATAGCTGGACATCCTGTCTTCTCTGCAGCATCATCTAGTGTTCTCCTTATTCTCTGTCCATGTCCTTCCAGTCATTATGCATCTATTACTCCATCAACGACGTCTCAAAGGCATCGGAATAGACTGGGTAATCATGTTGAGGAACCTCATTTGATGAACCGAGAGAAGTGGTATTGGAAACGTGTAGTCGTGATCTGCACCTCTTGAACAATTCGGAGTGTATTCACCCCTCCTGATCACTCTTGGGCATCCGATCGTCTCTCGCTGGGATCTTTCGGGTATATTTCTCCCTCTAGTTTCCAGTGTGCTATATCATTATGGGCTGTCAGCCTGCTTACCAAGGAACGAGGTAAGTACACCCTAAATGCCGCAGTTCGAATCCGCTCGCCATAGTGATCTAGTGCTCGACTATCCCTCTGTGATTCTTATGGCTCACAGGTCTCCTTGGCTGCCGATATATGGATACGAACACCCACTCCACGTACTAGCTGCAGTTCAATGGCATTTAGTATCACCGTGTGCCTCACGAGGCCCAAGGCCGTAATGTTGATCAGGTGCGCGAAGGCAGAAAGGCGCCCTCGTAGGGACCAGCACTTTCTTTTCTCCTCGGAGTGATGTGGTGTCATCAAGGTTGTGAGAGTGCAGCGCTGGGATATCAGGCATCATATTGGTGCTGTTTCATGTCCCTGACGCAGATGGCTGGGGCTGACCCTACTCTTTACGCACACACCCACAATTGCCCCCAGTGGGTGTTTCATACCGCAGCCTCAGAGTTGAGTTGATCTATCACCTGACCAAGGCATCTCCGCAGTGTCAAAATTAGAGGATGACACCGAGAGGGGATGGAGTCCGGACGAGTGACAGTCTGCGGCCTGTGTTTAAAGTTCGATTGGAATTGGACGCATACCAGCTCGCACGACTAATGCCAATGTGCCAAGATCGTTCTGATTCTGGCTGTAACACCCTCCATTTCTGTTTCTTACAATTGTAGCCAGGGTGTCTCGGCTGCTCTGACCTGGCCTACTAGGAGACCCGGCAGAGTGATTATAGATGAGTAGGGCTCGCTGGCAACACTTAATCTACGACCCCGACCACTGCTTCCTTACGCTGAAGGGTGCCAAGAATACACCTGGCGTATCATCAGGTCCAACTACGTGGGTAGAGGGACGCACAACGACATCCCGGAAGTTCAAGTTACATCAACTTGTTCCCACACTGCAGACTCGGATCCTGGGGTTGTCCTTTCCAAAACCGTTCTTCTCCTGCGAAGGATAACCATGCGGACCCGGAACTTTTCCGTTGTTCCCTATTCCATGTTGTTGTCTTCCGAACGACCAAGCTGAGGACTTCGTCTCCGCTTCCTGGATAATACTACCGCTCTTGGTAACAAACACCCCAGAAGATGCTGGTTTAGTTAAAAGTTTCCTTAGCCCACACCCATTCAAGAAAGCAAATGCCGCGGCTTTATTCAATTTGGGAGCCACGCATTGTATCCTTGTCCCCCTTTCACGGACCTACTACCCATTGTCAGAGAGAGCTCCCGATCAGTCTTGGACTAGATATGGATGCGAGCTTCCCATGTTCGCCCTATAAATTGCAGTCCCCCAAGGTCCAACTTCACCCAGTACCATGTCTCCCAAGTCCCACTCCCTGCATAGCGGACGAATCGTCATTTCTGACTACGCTGGCAACCATCCAGTCGGCCTCGCGATCTGGGGCCCCTTCAAATTGCCGATTCGTACTACCGCTGGTGGTCACCGTGAAGTTGTAAGTCCAATTCTTGTTTCGTTTTGTCTAATATCAATGGCCATCATTTGCAGTGGGATGTTGAGCACGTTGAAGGCCATCGCTTCCTTCTCACTATCAACAACTTTGTCACAAGGGCAGAGGGCGACAACCTCTGGGCTTACGACCACAAGATCCATCTGGACGTCAAGGGAACGAAATGGATAATTGAACGAAAGGACGGAGCGAACCGTTACACGTATGTTTTGGTAATTCATATTACCTTCGGGAATGTGCTCATGTTGTAATGCGTATTTAGTATTACTGATCCAGAAGGCAAAGGTTGGACGCTGAAAGAGGGTGAAAATATAGTAATCTTTTCCTTAAAGTTACGATGCCTTCTGCTCAATACCTTTATCTAGGTGACTCTTGAACCTGTTCCTGACACTGGGGTTCCTGACACGCAGCTTTGGGTCTTTGAACGGGATAATCTTGATGAACCCGGAGAATTGAGGAAACGTGTTGACTAGTGAGCGTACGCGTAGCTGTCACGGTGAGTGTAATGGTGACATATGGAGCGGAGGGCGTAGGTAAAGGGCGAGGGGACGCAGAGTAGTTACGGGCTCCCGAATAGTTCTCCAATGTTAAGATATCATGTGAATCGCATTTGGCATCAGAATGCGTGAGAGTATACGACAAGGGACAGCCTCCCTTTGTGGGCCTGACAAACCTCGAAGAACATGCGCCTCGCCCCCGATTCTCGACACTCTGCAACCCTTTAACCTGGCTTGAGAATGTTGTCCCGCCCGCCGAATCCCGTCAACCTACTGAGTTCACATTCGCACCATGGACTCACCACCTCACGACTCATTGCTGGCTCGGGACAATTACGGACATACCTCACAGGGACGACCGACGCCAACATTCCCTTTTAGTGTCTCACTCAACCGAAAACTCACGGGACAAAGTCACACACACCATTGAGTTTACTCACTGGTACTCATTAACTCATTAAAAATAACTGGAACGCATCTTTATAAATACATACGTGTTCCGCGTTACAATGTGAGCCAACCAAAAGCTGGGAAGGAGGCAGAGCTACAATATTGCTGCCAATTAGATCGTGGATTAGTGGATTGTCTATGACTGTCAATCTCTGAAAGCTGATTGGTGGATATGCCGGCCTGCTATCCTTGCCAACTCGTTCCTGACACCAGAGTACAAGCAGAGTTGATCGTGGTTACAACTCGACTGCGAGTCTCACTGGCAGGCAACTGCAAATTGGAATCGTAAGTTCGGTCACGTGTTACCTCTTGTTCACGGGCTCGATTCTCGCACCCGTCTTATTGACGCAATATCGCATATGCATTCAAGTTTTGGGGCAGCTTCTGCATGGTTTCGTGATTGATCATTCCCCACATGACCGTGACCGGCATCCCATGACCTTTTGACCGCCCCCGATTAGTCAGTCATAGAAAGGTTAGAAATTTTGCGGAGGTTACCCACGAAGATTAACCGAACTGTTGCAGTCAAGTGGCGGAACAGGAGGGTCAGGAGAGTGAACACACTCCAAACAGTTCAAGGGAGACGCAGATCACGGCTCCACTTTTTTCCTATACCGCTTCTCTCGGTTCATCGAATGAGCTTCTCAATATAATTACCCAGTCTATTGGGTCCATTTTCAATGCCTTCAATTGAAGTCGCCGCTGATGGATTAATAGGTTCATAAAGACTGGAAGGAAGTGGACAGAGAATACGGATGTACTGTATACCAGGCGATGCTATAAGGAAGGCAGTGTCCTGCCATAATATCGGGATGTCAGGTGCCAGATGTCATGAGGGTGTGGTAGGGAGGACAGAACGCAGTTTCTATACGGCACCATCGAACAGGGCCCTCAGCCGAAAACCTTAAATTTCTTGCTCATTTCTTTCTCAACAGCTACAAAATTTTGTGTATGGCATCTAACACTTTCTATCTATGTAGCATATGACTTATTTTGATGGAAATCATGTTGTGTCTACTTACTATATAAATTGGAAGCAGAGACAAATCTCACTTGCGATTGGACGATCTTTCCGATTTTGATTTGGAGAGGGGAATCGGGCCGCGAATTGGACGTTGGGTGGTAGCCTGTGTCCGCGGTCGTCTCAGGCTTTCGCACGTGCGAGACCGATGCGACTCAGTCGCATTTTCGAGCGATGCCAGTGGCAAACTGTCACCATGCACGTCAAGTGGGAGTTGGCTTGCGTGTGCACGCACCCATCCCAGTGGCTCCAGGTGTCAATATCAGCCCCGCTGTGAACGTTCAGTGGTTCCATGAGGCACATCGTTCTCTGTCGCATCAGTAACAACTTGAAACTTCGCAAACTGTCGCCATGCGCATTGTTTTCTGCCATTTCTGTTACAGTTCGACAGCACGCTGCGTGTCATTACTTTGTGACCTTTATGTGCCAGACCGATTCCACTGCTTTTCGAGCGATGTTGACGATGTCGAGCACGCTGTAACTTAAACTGAAGGAGACTAAAGACAAAGAGAAAGAGTGCGGCATCCCTCGACGGTGGCTAACGGGCCGGGATCACGTGGTCCATTCGGTGTAGTCGGCCCAAATCGGTCTGAGAGAAGTTGCTGAACGCTCCGTGGATTACTGACAAATAGATACACCACACCAAACAGATGCGCTACTAACTACTAACTAGATGACGGCCCGTGCGCAGCACGGCCGTCCTCTAGTAGTGAAATAAAAAAACGCTTGTTCGTCACGCCGGTGTCACGCTTTTCCTGCGAAGGTTTGAAGTCTTCATGTCAATGTCACGTGTGACTGTTCGAATGAGGGCCCAGGGATAGTATAGTAATCTATGCTAAACATTAAGACCCTTTGAATTGAGACCATGTGCCAGCATTCAGCCTGAGATCTCACGGATAATGATTAATGATGCATGATGCATGATGTAGTTGGTGTCCGAGTCCAGGGCGGGTCTCAAGTGAAGAAACTCCGGCAACGTAAACTCGAACAGGAAAAGAATGGAATAATTCACCCCGGACGTAGAACGGTAACTTGAAACAACGTGAAGGATTCGTCCTGTTGAGGTGAGGTGTCAAGTTCTAGGAAGGGAAGGGTACGCGACATTCCCTGCATGGTGATTTGAAAAGTCACGGTACTGTATGTCACTTTATGACATGACCAATGAAATGGAATCACAGGTCAGTGCCGGATATGCGATTGCGCGCCTACAACAGCCAACTTTACTTCAATCCGGGTCCCGGTAAACCCCTGTTTAATGGAATTGGTATCTCCTTACCTGCACATTGTTCCCAACCCAGCCAGACATTGATATCCGTGTTCGACTCCGGAATTCAGTTCATTCCTTACCCAATGTAAGTGCTTTTATCGTTTTAAAATCTGAACTCGCGTGATGCGCGCTTACACCATGTGGGCCCGCCGGGGGATCCTGTTCAAAGATGAACACCATCTAAGAGTTATTCGCTCAGACCCGTCACTAAAAATAGATACATCTGTGCAAGAACGTGCTTTCAAATGCACAGGGAAATCCTCCCTCGTTCAAGTTGTCGTATGATAGCATGATACGCGTCGCACTTTTCCAACATTCACTCTCGCACGATATAGAATCGATTGCTAGACATGCACACGGACACGTTGAGCAGCCAAGTGGTGTTTCAATCTGGTCGTATTCATTCATTGCGTGCTCATGGTTGCATCATGATACCCAGATAGACAAGCTCGCCATGGCTCAGATGACTGCTGCATACTTCAACTGAAGACTTGGAATCTCGGAGGTTCAGTTACATCAGCTCGTCCGCACACTGCGGATGCCGGGGTTGTACTTTCCAAAACCAAATGCGTCTATGTTGTGTATATGCGTTGATCGAGCCGCTTTTCTCCTGCGAAGGATAACCACGCGGACTCGGAACTTTGCCCTTGTTCCCTGTTCCATATCACTGTTTTGCCCCCTACTTCCCGCCTTTTGAATGATCAGGCCGAGAACTTCGTTCATTCATTCTTCGCTTCCTGGTTATTACTACCGCTCTTGGTAAACACCCCAGAAGTATTGGTTTACTTAATTGCTTCCTTAGCCGGAATCCATTACGTTCAAGACAGCGAATATGGGGGCCACGCTTGTTGTCATTGTTGCCCCTTCACGGACCTGCATTCCATTGTCTCAGAGAGCTCCCGATCCGTCTTAGGCGAGATATGGATTCGATTTTCTGCGTTCGCCCTATAAATTGCGGTCTCCAGATGTCCAACTTCATCTTCATCCAGCACCATGTCTCAACTCCTGGATAGCGGACGATACAACATTTATAGCCACTCTCGCAAAAAGCAAGTCGGCCTCTTAATCCGGGGCCCCTTCAAATTGCCAATTCGTGTTCTCCCTGATGGTTTCAATGAAGTTGTAAGTCCAATTCTTGTATTGTTTTGTCTAATATCAACGACCATCATTCGCAGTGGGATGTTGAGCATCTTGAAGGCAAACGCTACCTTCTCACCATCAACAACTTTGTCACAAAGGCAGAGGGCGATAAACTCTGGGCTCATGACCACAATGTCTTTCCGCAAGTCAAGGGAACGAAATGGATAATAGAAGAAAAGGACGATGCTGGCCACTATGCGTATGTTTCGGTAGCTCATACCACCTTCGAGCATGTGCTCATGTTGTGATGCGTATTCAGTATTACTGATCACGAAGGCAAGGGCTGGACGCTGAAAGACAATGAAGATATAGTAAGGGTTTCCTTAAAGTTACCATGTCTTCTGCTCGATACCTTCACCTAGGTGACTCTTGAACATGTTCCTGACACTGGGGTCCCCGACAACCAGCTTTGGTTCTTCAATCATGTTGATGGACTTGAATAGATTTAGGACACACGTTGACAAGTGAGCGTGCGGGTGGGTGTGAGTGTAAAGTGACATAGAGAGGGAAGGTAAAGGGCGAGGGGACGTCGAGTAGTTACGGGCTCCCGGACAGCTTTCGAGTGTTAAGATATCATGCGAATCGCATTTGAGATCGGAATGCGTGCGAGTATACGACAATGGACAGCCTGGAGGACTTTGCACGATGAAGGCTTGTGCTTGCGGCCAGTGTTGAGCCGATACTAGTGCAGTGTGGGACGTCCTCCAATGCGCTTCTCCGGCGTTGCATTCAGTTAATCGTGACTATCCGAGCACCCATGGACTCTGCTTTAATAGTAGCTCAACTGGAACCGTTGGGATTGCTGGCTAGTCCGAGTGTCATCATCATCAACTCTGATTCGGAGGCAGGCGGCTCACAAGATTTGGCGAAAATAGTGAGCATACTGCCATGGTTCATCTCGGTGGTGAGGCAATGCAGAAAATGAATCACGAAGTCACAGAGATCGAAGACCTATACTATCGACAAAGGTCCCAACTCATTGCCCGTGCTGCATCAAAAATTCGATGCACTGGTTAAGTAGCACCTGCACAGTCGAAAATATGACTGGCTTTGCGTTCAAGGGGGACGATACGAGCTTCCCAGGCTATCAATAACAATGCAATTGTGACAGCGGTGCTTCATCGATGACTCGGTGGCTCGATCCGATCTCAGTAACGGCGCTGCAGCTTCAAGGTAGGTCTGTAACTGGTCCGAGTACTGTACTAGTACCCTCGCCTTGGTGATGTCGCACAGCCTCAACCTCGCTGCGCGCATAGCCCCATCATGACTGGTACACCCATCCGACTCTATGCTGGGCTTTACTGCCAGTGTCTTCTGCGATGACAGGTTACAACCTCTCTGCGACAGTGATTAATTAATGGTGTTAACTCACTATTCCGGAGATTGAGGGCCCTTGCTACAAGATGGATAGGGATCAGGAGCCTGAGCGAAATTAAAAGCGGTGGACTTGAATTTGGGATAAAGCTGCCAGCGCGAGTCACAATGCGGACGTGAACTCAACTATGGGAAAAGATGGTGAAATAAAGACCTGCGTTACTTCCACCTTCAGTCGGATGTAGTACGCTCCAGTGGACGGGACACAATGGTCGAGTTCATTGTTGCACTGGCGACTTCCGAACAGTTGTCGTCGTCTCCAAGACTGCTATTACCATGAAATCATGATACAGTACTTATGCGATACGCCTGCTAAGGCCAGCTTTCAGAAAGTGTAGGGAGTGACATGAGGTGATCCACGAACAGTAAGATCGCCGAATAACGGACATGTCAGCAGACTGACCTGGAACAAGAAAATAAGAAGGACTCTACGCCGTCTCCATAGTCCCAACTATCCCATGCGTGCAATCCTCGAACGGGAACGGAGGAAAGAGTCTATGGGGATCTTTAGTCGGAAGGCGCCAAACCTCCGAGTCAACTGCGTGGCAAAGCAATGTCACCAACCAAACAAATGGTCCTTGTCGGTACACGGCCTCTATCGTTCCTCCAGAAGCTTCGTCAGTCCCACTCCTGGTCCGACAATGATGGTGCCAGGCGGCGACGGTGATTCGGACAAGGGGCACAACGGGCGTGTTCCGGCATGCGACTTTTGGCGTGTCCACCTCGAGGTCAAACCCCAGCCGTCTGGATGTGTTCCGCATCTCTCTCCCCCACCTTCACCACACTTAACATTCGGCATAGTCAAGACGAGTAGAAATGTCTGACCCATACACTGACCTCGGTGAGGTATTGCGACGCGCCGAGGCTGGCTCCACGCACAATGAAGGTACGTCAGGGAATAGGGAAGATTACACCGCGTTCTGACCTCGAATACTTCAGCCAGCCCAGACTTGAAGGACGGGATGTGGTCCAAGTATCTGAAAGATGTCAAAGATTACGACAAAAGAATCACCGACGAATGGAAAGGGGACGCAAAGGGTGTCCTCGTATTCGTGAGTCCTAATCTACTGTTCCCAACATTCGCCGGAACGATAAATTTGAAGACAGGTATCTTCTCAGCGACCGTCGCTTCCTTCATTATCGAAAGCTACAAAATGTTGTCCCCTGATTCCGGCGACCAGACGGTGTTCCTCCTCGGGCAAATGTCCCAGCAACTTTCTGGCTTGGCGAATGGCACCACCGTCCACCCACAGCAGTACCCATCGTACTCTCCCAGCGCCTCTATTATCTGTGTAAACGTTGTGTGGTTGCTGAGCCTCGTGTTTAGCACCACGTCTGCCCTGCTGGCAACCCTAACGCAGCAGTGGGCACGGAGATACATCCAATACCCCAAAGTCCGAGCGTACAGAGCGAGCGAGCGCGCGTTCGTTCGTTTTTGTTCCTCGGGACTCGGAAATACGCCATGCACCGTGCGGTCGAATTGGCTCCGACACTCCTCCACTTTTCTGTATTCCTATTCAACGTCGGCCTTGTCATGTTCTTTTTCACGATCTTCAAAGAGGTGGCCATTATCCTTCTAGCTGCCGTCGGGATGTTTGGAGTGGCGTACCTTATATTGACCATCCTCCCTTGCCTCGACCACGAGTGCCCTTATCGCACCCCGATGTCAAGCATATCTTGGTATTTCTGGCATGCCATCGCCTTTCTCTCAGCATTCGGCACTCACTGTGTCCTGAAGCAACTCCATGCCCTTCTGGTCCCACCTAATTTGGGGGAGGTCACGGACGACACACAGCGCAGACTCGCCGAATGGTTGGATTATTTCGAAATTTCGTTCAATAGACACTGGAAGCGTCTCACTGATGGTTTCCGGGAGAGCATCATCCACGGAGCTCGGGACGCGTCACAGACCGTGGACATCAGGGCGCTCACTTGGCTGTTCAGACTACCAGCCCTGGCCGAAAAAAGCAAGGTCCAAACGTTCGTGGCTAGCATGCCCGGAGAGACGATCGTCCAGCTGTTCAGCGCCCCCTCCCAACGCGGAAAGTTCACCTTTCGGGACCATCTTCTCGCCCTCCTGCGGAGTTGTGCGGGGCCGGGCACTGGTACGATCGGACTCGAAGAAGAAGATAAACGCAAACGTCGTCTTTTGGTTTGCTTGAATGCCATCCGCCACGTCGTCAAGGCCTCGATCGTCCCTTCCACTCCTAGTCTCTCCCCATCCGAATCCACCCGAGTCCTCGACGACGTGCGAACTGACTTTGCGAATATCGGCCTCATGCGAACGCTCTGGGATGACCCCGAGCCTTCCATCCGCCTCGCCGCCCGCTCCATTTGTGCATTGCTCGCCAGGCACTTTCTGCGTCAAGACCGGCCTGAAGCGTCGCAGCTGGCGTGGTTACAGGAGGTGTTGGGGCAGCCGTCAAACGTGATTTTCAATCAGTTCAATAACATCCCCGCTCTGGACAATATGAACATCGACGCGTTTGTATATGGCGTCCTTTCGAACCAAACAGACGACCTCCCGATTACTCAAGTGACCTCTTTCGCGGAAACGCTCGTGATTCTCATGAGGGCGGGAAGCCAGTCTTCCCTCCGTAGGGACAACCTCCGAGCACAGCTTTCTTCCCTCATTTCGCGGGTGGAGAATTATAACGATCAACGCCGTGACAATGTGCTCGAAAAACTACGCAAGATATTCCATGGATTTCTTTCGGATCGAGGGCCACAAATGTAGGCGTCACCAAGACATGAGCTAAGGGGTGACGACCATTGAAAGCGGTGTTTTGTTACGTGGCCTACGCGATCACGTAACGACAAAGCATGCGGGAACAAGTTATTATACTGTAGAATTAGCATGAGTAGTTCTATCGCAGGGATGATGTAATTTTGTCGTGTGGATATGTATGTCAGAATGATACCAGTCAAGCATCGACGAAGTTTTTGACTTTGCCTAGCCAGTCAACATATTCCTGAAACACGGGCACAGCCACCGGCCATCAGCATACGATGCAAGACGAAGAGAAAGGATGAAAGCGTACCTTTTGCTCCTTGAACTGTGCATACTCGGGAATGAAGAGCGCGAGGCTCTCATTGATGCCACGCTCTTGGAGGAACTTCTCAAGCTCCTCCTGGAGGCCAAGGTCGAGCGTCTCGAACTACGTCAAAGACACGTCATCTGAGCACAGGCGCTCGAATGTGCGCAAGCAGAACGCGAGACGCACCTGGGGACCGATGAAGAGACCGCGGCGCTTCCAGTCCGCCTCAGCGGTGAGGTCCGTGGCCAGTTTAGTCTCATTGTAGAATGACACGTTCTCGAGGGCGAAGGCACCCTCTTGGCATACAGCGTCGATGCTCAATGCGCCCGGGACGGATGGCTGTGCTCAACATGTCAGTAGGGCGAGGGCCCGTGTGGGCCTATGACAGTACCTTGGTGATGGTGAGAGAGCAGCGAAGCGGGTATGAGTTCTCAGCGTCCGCGGGGATGCTCTCTTCGCCCTCTGATGGATCAAAGTTGTCGTCGGCGCCCTGAAGGTCCGATATGGAGAAGATCAAGCGAATGCTATGGCGTTGGTGAAAGTGAGGTCAGACGCAGCGCAGAGAAATGCAATCAAATGCCCTGGACGTACTGCTCGTTCCCGAACTTGCGCTGGAGGGTGACCTCGTCATTACCAGGAAGGTCTTCAATCTGCCACGACCCATCACTAAACACTCTGAAGCCAATATATACCAGAAATAAAGCATACCGTCCAGATACCGGCATTCTTAAACTCCTTGACAGACTCTGGCTCCTCTTCGATGATTGCTTCCTTCTCATACGACAACTCCTCTGCAATTTTCGCGCTCACGGAGCCGTCGGCTGTGAAAGCACAAGCACGGGTTACATTAGTAAAAAAAAAAAGAGAGAGAGAAGGGTGGACAGCACGCACTCGTACCCTCGCCGAAGCGGCGCGCAGAAAGAGAGAATCGAGCCCGGCTGGCTGGCACGGCAACCGAGAAGGAAGACAATGCAGGAACGCGTGCACGCGTTGAGATGAGAGAGGGGCGCAGGGAGATGGCGCGAGAGGATGGAGTCGCAAGCTGGCGGACGACACGGAGAACAGACATAGTAGTGAACGTTGACTTGTGACGTTGCGTGGCAGAGCAAATTAATGTAAACCTACGGATTTTGCCGGTCTAAACAATTAATTTTCGCCAATGTCTCTACACACACCTCATACACAATAAATACAGCAAAGCATCAACGAACAGGTATGTAAGGTAAGCGAAGGCTGGCAAGTAGTCGCAATGTAACGTGATAGCACTCCGCGAACATTGAAACGAGCACACGCATAACGATCCGTGACACAACATGACACGACACACACCACGGCACAAAATGAGGGCAGAGATATCTATCTAGTCCAAGCACACACACTAGTTACGAACGTCGTCCGTAATCGTTAAGCCGCCAAGCACGAGACCGGGAGGAAGCCCACAAGGTGGTCTAAGGACCACGGACGACGAGCATGGAACCGACAAGAGGGCGAGAAGTCCGTCTTCTCGGATGTCGGGACGAGGGCAATCAATAAGATGGACAACAACGATCGTTCGATATTGTCGGGGAAATGATAAAACAAAAAAAAAAAGGAAAAAATAGATAAGCTATGCGGGGACTTTGGGCAGCACTCAGGCTGCTGCAATGACAGGAGGCAGAGGCTCGCCACCAACACTGCCAGATTTGTTATGGGCTACGGGACTGCCGTGGTCTTCGGGAGAGTCGTTTGAAGGAGCTGCGACTACCGCCGCGGCTGCCGGTGCAGGCGCCTCACTGACCGGATTTGCTGCACGTTTGGTCTTCTTCCCCGACTTTGAAGTACCATCCTCGCCACCTGCACGCTTTTTCTTCTTCGAGCGCTCTGCCGCGCGGCGCTCATCATCTGAAGTTGCCGTTTGGTTACCGGCCATCTGCTCGGTTGGCGGCGCAGGGGGCGCCTGACCTGATGGAGTGGGAATAGGACCGTACGCTCCAGGTGGAGGATAGATTGGCATAGCGGGGTATCCTGGATGGATGGGATAATAAGCAGGGTGGTTAGGTGGTTGCCCGGGTGTAACACCGTCCCCATTCGCGTGACCGTCTGGAGGTGGCGGGACATAACCAGGGGGAGGAGGATAGTATGGATATGGCCAATATCCTTCAGGTGGAAGGTACTGTGGGGGGATAGCTGGCGGGGCACCGGAAGGAGCGCCGTCTGACTGATCTGAAGGGGCTACCCAGCCCTCGCCATTAGGAGTGAACCCTACAAGGAGATATGAGGTGAGGCGTAGAGTTCGGAAGGAGGTGAGCTGACCCGGGTACGGAGATGACTCAGGAGCAGCAGGTTTACTTTTACGTTTGTAGGGACCACGTTTGATCCCGACCTTTCGGGCCTTACGCACACCGTCCACACACGAGTCCGCGAGACCATACTTTTGACATCTTTGGCAGGGACGTGCCTCGTCGCACCGCTTACAGGCAGAAGCGCAATTCGTGCACTTGTTAGGGAGAGGGAGAGGTGCCAGTCAACATGTCAGAGAAGTAAGTGAAATACTGGGACATACCGCCATCTTGACCTGTTTCCGCTTTGAACGTGTGACGACGGGAGGTGGAGGGGCTGAGAATGGCCCATACCCTTAGGGAGATGAAATAGACAAGGTTGTAAGACAGAAAGCGGACAGGTTCGAAACTCTCAGCGAGATATAGGCGACGTACCTTGGGGAGGTGCAGGAGGGGGAGGATAGCCGTACATGATTCCTGGAGGGGGGTACATAACGAATGGGCCAGGAAGGGGGGGGCCTGGATCACCGTTTGGGTCCGTGGGTGGCGGATAGTACCATGTGTAGGCACCGGGGGGAGGTGGGTAAGGTGCACCTGGGAATGGCTGGGGAGGATACTGGGGAAGCGCAGGAGGGTGAGGGGGTTGCTCAGCCCCAGCAGTCGTAGACTTGGCTTGGTCGCCGCTCATGAAGTTTACTTGAGCGGCGCAAGGTTCAAGTCGAGAAGGACACGGAAAAAGCGAATAGGTGACAAGGAGGCTAAGCTAGACATCAGTACGAATCGAGTTGAACGAGGAGGATGAGAGAGATAAGAGGGAAAGACAAGGAAGAGGACGGCGTACCTCGGCTCTGGTTGTTCGGGATTTCAAGATCTCGTCGCCGCTCAGACTCGGCTGGGATGGTGCTCCGCCTCAAATTTTGCGCGCAAGACCGTCGTGCTGATCCTCGCAACCGGCTCTCTTTGTTGCGTGGGGTGACCCTGTACGTTCTAGGAAGAAACGGAGCGGTAGAGGGACCACGGGCAGCGATGATGTGGTTCGGGGGATGGGGTGATGCCCGTGCACGTGCGAAAAAGTCACAAACGCAAGCGTCTTTCGGCGCCTCGCACTCAATTCCGTCCCCTCCCCCTCGCGAGCACCGACTCTACGACGTGCCGTCACAGTTCGGTAAACGCAGAATCATGCAAAGTTCACGCGCATGACCCCATGGCCAACGTCAATCAACTGACCAGACGCTTCTCAGACCGACTGAATCCATCCAGCACGCGTCCCACGTCCCTCTCCCCCTCCTCTCCGGCCCTGCAGCTGCAGATCCAGTCTGGCACTGTTTAACCTCGTTGTTTCCTTTCGCAGACCCGTTGCTTTTCCAGAAATCACTCGCGCGGATGAAACGTCGTGCGCCTGGCCCTCGAATGACTAATCATTCTTCAGCGGTTCTTGAGTGGTCCACTGGTCCCTTCCTACCTTTTCGGAGAGCCTCATGACCTCCTCGCCCAATACATAGATCACCGATTGCTCGTCTTCTGATCTCAAAGCGTTCTCGTTCAAGCCTCCCGATACTATACTCAACCACAGGCACACCTCGCACTCGCTGATGGTCAAAATGAAGACGTCCCCGTACTTAGATGGAGCCTGTCCACATGGCGGCTTCTCTTCAAACGCCACTCTTGTTTCTCCATGGAGCAAGCTCGGGTCCGGAAGTGAATCTGATTTCGTCGCGCACTCCACAGAAACTTAAGCTTCGCGGCCTGTCAATGCGACGTATACGATATAGCTCCTCAGTTCTTTGTTTAGCCTTATCGCTATCGGCTGCCTCCGCTCTAATCTTGAGGCATCCGTCTTAGTCCCGGCCGTGCCTTACGTGTCCAATAGTAACCAACCACGCGCCGTTAACGTTCGCCTTGAGGCTGGGCGCAGTGTTTCAGCGAAGTTATCGCAATCGGGCAGTGAGTGGACTTGATGGTGTAAATGAGCCACTGGTCTCCGACGGATTCGTACCACTGTGTGGGTGCCTTCGTGTCTGTGATGACCCTGGTCTTAGTTGATCTCGTTGAACGAGCGCCGCACAGTCCTAGCCGATCGGATGGGCGCGAGAGCCACTTTCTTTCATCTTACAGACAGGCCGCGTGGTCCCACGCACTGGTTCATAGCCTCAGGCCTTGGGCTAGACCACCAGGTGTCGGGTAGTAGGACTTCACAGCCATACCAGGTACAAGCTCTGAGTGAGCGCTGTAACGTTTAGTACACCTCGAGCTCCATTGAGTTCCTTCCATACCGGTGCTCGTTTTTAGTTTGAAAAACAATTGATTACGTGTCTTCGTAAATGAGTCTTCTCTGGCCATGCCCGTTTTGAAGATCAATTTTATTATCTGCGCAAGCCTGTAGTGACCCATATAAACGCCACTGTTCTGAACGGATAGAACGACCTTTGGGCATTTCCGGGGCTTCGGTTCGTGGGAGCTGATGCCATTCGATCCAATATTCGTCTCTGATCTTCCCGCACTAGAGTCACGATTGTTGACAAATTGTGCTGTGGACGAGGGGGATATTGTTGATGTGGCGCAGTAACCCCGTTGGGCCGCACGTTTCGCCCCACGGCATCGTGCACAACAATCTACCTCCTGGGACAACAAATCAGATGTAAGAGAGCCCTCTGACTCAGTCCTCGGGAGATACAAATCTATTAGCAATACAAGTAGTGTGCTACACAACTCCAGGGTGCAAAGTATCATTAAGAATAATAGTAGTCACTATAACTGCGATTAGCATGTGCGCATGAGTCCATCATTCCAATATGTTATGGTCAGGAACGCAACCCCTTGACTCCGCTTCGCGTATCAATGGGCAGTATCTGGGGGTGCGTAAATGGGCGCCCTAACCACTCGTCCTCTGTCATCGTCCTCTGCGGCCCGAATCGTGGGTTTAGGACAATCTCTCCGTAGTCATCATCCTCCTCCTCCTCGTCGCTCTCACCATCATCACTAATCCCTAGTTCTTCTGGGCTAGCGAAGAAGAATCGCCGCGGTGAAGCGGTATCTGAGCTCTCGATGACGTCTGCAAGACTCCGAGCCACTACGGGAAGCCCAATGAGAATTGTCACCGTTGCTGGAATCGCGGTAGGTCCTTGCACGAGAACAGACTGCTCAGTCATCTTAACGAGAGCAGTAAGGACCTCCCAGCGAGTGTGCCAGCTCGGTTCCCCGCTAAGCTTCGTCAACAAGGGAATGGCACTGCTCTCCGACGTGGGCAGGTCATGTGGAACACCCTCTTCATCATCTGGGCCTTTCGTCGTGGAGGGTGGAGCATCGATGTCTCGGTTACCGCTACGGTGATCGACACTTTGGGCGGGCGGCAGTCCACGCGCAGCAGTGTCCATGCTACAGACAAAGAGGACCTTCTGTATCGTCCAGAGAGGGTAGTTGCAAAATGTCTGGTCCAGCCGTGCCACCTGGGGGTCATGCAGGGCCGTGATATCACCTGTTCGAGGAAATATCTTTTCGTTTAGTTCCGCCTTCTTGCCTACTGGCGGGTGCTCAGCCTCTGGTGGCATAGGCGATGGAGCGCGGGAGCGCCTTGAAGGTGGCATCGCAATGGCGTCGGCGCTCGAAATTCCACCGTAAGGTCCCATTTCGGCCTCGGCGGCTTCGACTTCCGCCCGCCACTGCATCCATTCGTCGTACCGCGTGTTCCACAGCCATTTCTGATGCTGAAGCGCGCTACGCGAAAGGCCATGGTGAGGGGACATAGGGCGTAGTGATGAAGGAGCGTGCAGGGGTAAATCTGTTTGAATGGTGAGGCTCGGAAGGTCTTGCTCTGGGAACGCGTCAGGAACTGGGATGGGCGAGGAAGTCAGGGGGACAGCAGAGCAGGGGCGCAGGTCATTTATTGTAGCGGTATCGCTCGTGTCTGAGTCAGTTGACCATTCGTCTGAGGTTTCCGAGTCGGGGGTATCTTCGTCCGAGTCAGCGCCGTCACGGTGAGTTTTTGTGGCGCCAGCAGTATTGTTGACATGAAGCATGGACGCATCCTGTTGAGGGCGGTTCCTGATTTTCGGCGGCTTGTTCCCTCGAAATCCAATTCGGCTTTGTGGGCGGGGCGGTACGTCGAGCTCGTTGGCGTGCGATATATTCGTGAACAGGGACTTGACGAGTGCCTCGTATGTTTTACTTTTTCCATTGGTAGGGCCGCTGCCGTCGCGTGGCATTATGGTTAGAATGAGGATATAAGTTACGGAAGAGAATCCGAATTCTTGCGCCTGAAGCGGTGATGGCAGCAGGGTTGATGGTTCGGCTGAAAGGGAACCCCGGAATGATGCCTGACTGACACGCGAACACTGGCGCCAAATACGGCCAAAGAAACATAGCGCGTCGCTCACGTGGCGAGAAAAAAAAAAGGACCACACCAACAGCTCCCCATCTCTTACCAGGTACTTTAAAGATGGTAATAATCTTAATATAATCCCTCTATATTACTGTAGTTGTGTTCACACACACGAACCACCGCATGATTCTGGAGCTCGGCTCTTGGGCGGAAAGTTGTGCCTGCACGTGATGTGAATATTACGTACACAAAGCTTTGAATGGCATTTTCGCCACATTTCCGTTTCTTCACCACAGCAGGTCCAAGGCCGCATGGCTCGCTACGCACGAGAGGCATCGCCCTCCTTTTCTCGCGAGCGGGCTAAGGTCTGAGTCTTCGAGGCTCCTTCAATCGGCTCTAGCAGGGCCTGATCTGTAACGATCGAGCGACAAACAAGGGATTTGTTCCTCCCAGCGTTGTTCCCGGAGATCCTTCTATTTGGTATCCGGACTTCGTGTCTGGTGCCATACAGGAGGGGAGGGTGCTGTCGGGGGCCTTGAGATTTGTTGCGGAGCCCGGGCAGCTTACTATGCCCTCCTTCGTTACCCCACCATCACCCTATCGCACCTGCCACCTCACTGGTTGGGCAGAGTCATCGGCAGGCTCTGCAGCTCCCGGCCTGACAACCTAGTACCTCAAAAGGGGGGATCAATTAAGGACTTACTTGTGGAGTTCATCCTCGGATAGAATAAGGCTGTGCCGACGGTTCAGACGGGGCACCTGGCCAAGTGCACCGATGTTTGAATTGGGCCCAGTATCGCTAGTCGAGGCATGCTCTGCCGACTGGGTAAATCTATGATGTCACTTATGGGGGGCCTGGTATCACCGTCCGGGGCCAGGTTGTCAGTCGGGAATCTGGTGTATGAGGGGTGAGGGGTACCAGGGGCGGGCATCTGTGTTCTGCCCTTGAGTCCAATTTGCGGCTCGCGCACCCACTTCCCTCTGGGAAGGCGTGAAACTCGATTCAGACTACTCTGGGTCTGCTGCGCTGCCTAATTTTTCACTGCCTTCCTCCTTGCGAGGTATTTCCTTTCTACTTCCCCAATTTGAATTCTGGGTTTTGAAATATTTATTGTTGTCACGGGATACCTTCGTGCGGATTGTGCTCGTTACTACTTCCCACCTTGAATTCACTTTTGGCGTATCGAACCTGCATCAGTTGACTAAAATGATATCACGCAAAGTTGGTGACTCCCAGTAGTGTTGGACGATGATGCGGGATAAGACCAAAGTATTGCCATCCTGACTTTCTCTCTGTAGTTGCACAGTTGGGTCCACATCCTCAAGTTAACCCTGATACTACGTCATACATTTGCTCTACTACACTACTTCCACCACGACTTCGCCTAGGACAAACTCTCCCCACTTCGATTTCCTCTTCATACACGCCCAGTTGGATGAGCCAATGACGAAAGTCCGCCTAGTTGGTGGAGGCGGGCGACACAGAAGGAAAAAAAGCCCAGTTGGATGGACGTTCTCAGCGCCACATGCAAGAAAACTAAGCACGTTTACTGTTCATGCTCCCGCATTGGACGTCTCCCCACGATGTGCGTCCTTGGCTGCCGCCAGAGCGTCGGCGAACACGGTGTCAAGCCAACTTGCCTCCTCCAGCCCGACGCTAACGCGGACGAGCGACCTCGGCACGCCGTACTGCGCCGCCCAATCGAGTTCGGCATAGTGCGCGAGGATCGTGTACGGGCACGCAAGGGTGAAGTTGGTACCGAGGCTGGGGCCCTTGGCGCACGCGAGCGCGTCATAGAACGCCTTTGCCGCGGTCATGCTCGCAAACGCGAGCGAGAAGAGGCCCCCGAACCCGCCGCCCGATAATCGGCGTGCGGCGTAGTGGTTCGCGGTTTGCCACTTGGGGTAGAAGACCTCGGTAATCGGCGAGGACGGCTCTTGCGAGGCCGCGTACAGGAAGTCGCATACGCGCTCGGCGTTAGCGTCGATCTGTGTCGCGCGCTGCGAGAAATTACGCGAGTTTCGTTCCATGAAGATGGCGTCTTCGTCGTAGTAGGTATCTTCATATCTTGTGAGCAGTCGCTCTTTTAGCGCAGCATAATGCTTGCGCGAAGGATTCAAAACGAGACTGCGAACGGTTCCGGGTGAACGGGAGTTACGAGGAAACCATACCTGCTTACCTGCCGCCCATAACGTTTGAGTCTCCGCTAAAGATCTTTGTCAAGCTCGTTGCTACCATGTCCGCGAATGGCAGAGTTTCGACGTTGACAAAGTTGCCAATGCTGTCATCTACAACAATCAAGAAGTCGTACTTGTCCGCAAGGGTTCGCAGGCGCGAGAGGTCTGGCGAGCGTAAGAGGGGGTTTGAAGGAAACTCCGTGACGAGGGCAAGAATGGGAGGTTCATGGGGATTCTGCGCTCGTTCTGATTCCAGAATTGTCTCCAGCTCGTCGATAGAAGAGTCCAAGCCGTGGCCCAAAAAGTAACAGCCAGGGCCCCACTTTTCCAGGATCTTGAGAGTATCGATGTAAGGGAAGCTAGAGAGTAAAAAAAAAGTACGAGGGCTCAGTGACGAGTTCGACGACATAGTCAATATGAACGCAACCCGAAGCAAACGCTCTTCCTTGCACCCCTCACGTCCAGGAGAAGTTGATGAGCAGACCAAATGGCAGTCATGCCAGATGGAAAGAGGAACACGTCGTCCTCGGTGACAGCAACGCCCCGTATGCTCTGCGCCACCTCAACCTCGCCATTGACGGCGTTCCCATCGCGCACTAGCACGCCTGCGATGCGGCGGCGCAAAACGCGTTTTGCCTCTTTCGCCGCCACGATGTCCAGGTTGCGTCCGTAGCGCTGCTCGAGGTATTCCGCCTGGTCCGTTTCTAGCGACTGCGCTCCACTTGAAAAGCTTCGCGAGGACTTGGAGGCATAGTGACGATGCGCCATCGGTTTCACTCGCGTAGGAGTCGGAGGGGGCGACGCGGCCGACGCGAGGGTGGCGAGGAAGTGCGTGGCGAGTCGGCTCGAGACTCCGAGGCCGGTGTGCTGCCAGAACTGCTTGGCGGTGCTGAACTTGTCCTCCGGGAAGAGCACGAGGAAGATGCAGAGGTTCTCCGAGATGCAGTGCTGCACCACGCGAGCGGAGACGTCGCGCGCGGCTAGGAAGGCGCGGCACGCCTCGGCGGATTTGCGAGAGGGAAAGAGCAGGGAGCTCTCTGATTGTGTGCCGAACTTTTGTTCCATGAGGGAGGAGAGCTGACATGAAAGATGAGAAACAGTAAAAAAGGCAATGGGCAGAGAAAATTATGGTTGAATCTGATTTTTGCAGCCCCCTGGTTGTAATGATGGCAACCGTTACTCACCTTCCTGATGTTCAGGTGTATAAAAAAGCGGGGATATCCTGTCTGCATGGCAGTTACAACTCGCGCCTCGCCTTCTTCATATCCAACATTATCCAGCCACGTAGGCAGGGAGACCGAGACAGCATGTTCTGTGAAGGCAGGAATCGGATCGCCAAGGGTTTGCGGAGCGGCCATAATGTAAAGATTGGGTGTAAAACACGAGATGGAACGTCTTTTTGGAGGTCGTGTGGTCCTTTTACAGTCAAGTCTATGTTTTTTAACTTTCTGTTTAGTCACTGGCATGACTACGATGACTCATTATCGCATCTCACTGATAAGATCAGATCATATTACGTCTCCCGAATCAAGCATTTAATAGTAGGAGAAGCATAAAACATCATCGAATACCGGCACCCTTTACGTTCCAAGCATGATTGAGTTTTTCGATTTGATTGTTGCTCTTTCAGGCGACCCTTGGCCCACTGCCGCGCCCGATACTCGACCTCGACCCGCTCCGCGTCAGATTTGCCAAGTTACCGGACACAGATCCGTGGCTTGAAGCGGAAGATGCGCGCCTATGGCGCTGCATTTTCCCCGGATCCACGTCGGGGATGTTAGCGATGCGTCCAAACAGTGAAAGGACTGCCACTCCGGACTCAACAAACTAGAAGTAGAGTTGAGTACACGAGGAGCTGCTTACTGTCAACAATAGAGACGACGCCGGACAAATTTCCACGGAGACCCGTAGACGGGGAAGCAGAGCCAGGTGTCTCAGAGATCACGAACACGCGATGGGAGTTAGCTAGAGTGCGGAAATCTCGGATACCAACCAACACACGGAAAGTCGATGCACGTACTCGCCAGAAGCTTTTGGACCGTATAGGCCAATGTCGACGACGGAAATACGCTGTATACTGTGTAACGATGTAAGAGGACTCAACTAAGCCCTTTTAAAGAGAGAGCAGACCTGGATATCTGTCAGCCCCGTCTGTCGACCCATGAGGCATCTAAACAAGCAATGAGAATAGGGACCCAAACGCGTAGGAAACGCGAACGAACCTTGATCCGTGAAACAAGCTGTTGTATGGTCATTGACAAAATCTGGTTGCTCTGTGACGGTACGACCGTCTAGGGGTGTGGGTCTGTTGTCAATGTCTAGGCCAAAACCAAGTGATCTGGACTGACCTGTCCGATATCTGTGATGCTGACCGCACTCAACAAGGTTCCACCCTCCTCCAACACCGCGACGCTACTGACTCCCAGATCACTCATCATTCGCATCGCGTCGAGCACAGTATTTGACGAGTGCACCGCCACGACCTCCGAATGAAGATTCAAGGATGGGAGGGGTAGAGAGCTGAGCGGATTGGAGACATAACGAAGGAACGACGAGGACGGCTGGATTAAGGGCAGGGGTGGCGCTGCACCATTCGATGAGCGGGCAAAAGCACTGAAGTATGACAGAAGGCGGCGATCAGAGATCATGCCGAGGTGCGACTCTGAGGATCCGACTGGTGACTTGACGAGAACTAGTGAGACAGAAAGTTAGGTCGGTCGAGCACGCCAATCCATAAAGTCTGGTTCGCAGGACGGCGATGACGTACCTCGGTGTAGGCCAGAGGAAAAGACACCGAGAAGCGCGATGACCGATGCATCGTGGGGAAGCTCTATGAGAGGATTCTTTTCGGAAAGATCTGGTAGGAGGGCGGGCGAGGCGCGTCACCATCGTAGAATCGCCAGTGACGGCGATGATGCCGCCAAGGACAAGGGACGTACTGCTCACAAGCCGCACCGGAACGTGGCCCGCCTTGGCGGCCTCGAGGATCTGAGCGACGCGCGGACTCCCTTGCAGGTGTTCCGGAGCATACGTGTGTTGCGTGGCAGCAAAAGTCAGGAATGCATTTAAATCAGCGAACTGTGGTAGCACGCGCTCAGTCAGTAAGGCTCGGGTTTCACCGTCGATAGACAACAAGTGAGAAGTGCGCACGTCGAACAAGCCAGAGTAGGGCGGCGTCGCGGCGGCCCCCGAGTCGGGAGCGCGATCGCTGCTAGACTTGACAGCGAGGCACGAAGCACCTTTGGTGAGCAGGAGCTGCCAGTGTGCTTCCAGGATCAGCTCGTTGGGTACGCGCAACGCAAGACGAAATGGACAATGGATTCACGTCGCAAGCTTCTTCTACGGCGATCTCCCCTTCAACTGCGAATACCGGGCTCTCGACCAGCTCTGTGGGTTGGAGAGGTTGGTTGGTGGTATTTAGTGATGGATTCGAATCGAGGCTGATACTGTACACGCACCCTGAACGGTCGTGCTTTCCCAAACGTGGACCCATTCTTCTGTTTCTGCGTTCGGCACTGTGGTAAATCGAAGGCTAGCAGGACTAGAGCTGCGGCGGCTATGGATACTTGACACAGACATGCGTTTGCTCGGCAAGGCCATCACGATACTCTTTCACCACGATGTCTCGTTATTTCACTTGGACAATTGGCGAATGAGGAACCGCAAATCAGTTTCCACAAAGGAGGAGGGAAAGGTGGAGACTGTGGAGCGCAGAGCGGTGAGGATGGACCACAAAAGAGTCACTTTCATGGCACATGGGCACATGGTCTCCCAGTGGCTTACGGTATCGAGATTCCTCTTTCGATTCTTACTAGTAGCTCTACGGGTATTTCGAATCGATACAGCCCGTTAATCGTAAAGAAAATCGAGACCAACGCTGACGTCAAGGCAGCGAATGGAAATGAACATAGATGGTCGCTATCTTATCTCAGTTCAAGTAGCCCTAGCTTTTCCTCTGTCAGGTGACCTCGCGAGGACAAGGCTAGATGGGCCAGCAACCCCCGAATTGTCCCTGCAAAGACCAAGGTATAAGTTGACAAACTAGCCTGAGATATCCAGATAGCTCACAATGGACGAGCGGAGGGTAGAGGTTCATCGTCCTCTGGAAGCGCGTGCTTCGGGAAAATCTGCAGTCTGTTCCTGCCACGTAAATAGTCGATCCTGCGAAGACCACCACTTCTATCTTCCTCCGTCCGTGCCCGGTCTTCGAAGGCTTCTTCGACCTCTCTACGCGTGTCCTCGTTCAGGGCGGCCCACTCGCGCTGACTGGATGATTTCCGTAGGTCTGTACTTATTGTCTTCAACACGTCCTCAACGGTAACACCGGGGCTTGATTCCCTGTCCGAAGCGCGAACTTCGATGTGTTGTGGGTAGCCTTGGTCATTTTCGAGCGTCAGCTCATAGACAGGAGGATGGACGGCAGAGGAGAGAAACTCTTCTGCTGGGAGTCCAAAGTCATGATCTACAGATTGAGTAGTGATATCGATTTTGAGAAGGTATTTCATGAGAACCGGATGAATAATGAGAGGAAGCGGTTCATCCTTGATCCAAATAAATCGGTCGACAATTCGTCTGGAAATGAGGAATACGTACGCCAACTTCGGCTTGAGCATGGTACGTCAATTTCACGTCTTCGGGCACCACTTCTTCGTCTTCATCCCCTAATAGGACGACTGACATAGAATGAATCAGTTACAACAACCAAGACGGACGGTTTCGAACACAGACCGCCTTTGTCAACCTGGAGGGGAATCTCATTTTGACGCAAGAAGTTTTCTACCGCGTCCGCTGTCAGGACATCCTGTCGCGAAAGATTATCTACCGCGGCTCAGCAAAGGTTCAATTTCCACCCACCAACCCTTCAATTGATTTGAGATCATCTTCATGCGCGATAGCCAGTTCCTGATTCGGAGATTGCTGGGAGAATGAGGGAAGTAAGAAACAGAATGCCCGGACCTACTTCCACAATATAATCCAACACCCCGATGAGTGGGTCACGGTGCTGGAAAGATCTAAGTCCAGTCACTCCCCCAGTGAAACGACGCCCCCACCTCCGGTATGTCTGGTTCCCGGACAAGTTCGATTGATGATTCAGGTTCTCTGTCTGGGTTGTCCGGAAGATGTTCGGCGAATGCATGTATCTTCTTGTAGAAGCTGAGAATGCGCTTGGCTCGGAAACCTCTGATGAATACGCAGTGCGTAGGTGATGAGTTCTATGCTTCAGATTTAATGCGTACACGACGGTCACTTGCAACGGCGCAGGCGCACCAAATGTGCTTCGTTATTATGGGGTTGACTTGGTGCCGACCATTGGAACCTGGCACTTGCAGGCCCGACAGGTAGAACGGAGAGTGACATGTCAGCATCCCACGGAGGATTCGTGAAAGCGGCCAGCGCCCACGAGGACGTCATGTCGCATCCAGTGACAAAGATGATGTCCTCTAACTTGACGTCGTAACCTCCCAGGGTCGCGAGTTCCAGCCAACTGTCGCAGTACCTGCGGATATACGTCTCGAAAACTTTGGTACGGATAACGTCTTCGCGATGGGCGTTGAAGGGAAGGGACAGAAAGGCACCCTTGCCTCGTCTACATCTGAATGAAGCATTCGGAACTTCATCTGGTGAGCTGCGCGGCGCTATGAATGTCAGGAGGGGGGTCACGTTGCCTTGGGATTGGACACATACGCAGCCTGAATTTGTTCTCCAATCAGATCCCTGATCGACACTACTGAATTCGAGCAATAATCCCCGAGGGAGAGGGTTAGCGTGCGGATGTTCCCAAAGGGCCCCATGCTGAGCGGCACGAAATCGCGAGGAAGGTCGTACCCTTGGTTGGGGTCGTTGGCGGGGAGAAGCGCGTTGAAAAAGCGAGTGAAGTGGCCGTGCAGTATAAACCCGACATCGCCCACTCGAACTCTGTCATAGAGGCCAGCAGGAGCCGGTTCCCATAGGGCGTAGCCGTGATACAGGTGTGCGAGTTGCTCCCGATATGTATGGAAGTGAGCGTTAGCCATGGTGAATGGGAGGAGATAACAAGTGGGCGCTAGCTCTTAACCCAGAATACAATGCCGTGACGAGGATTGCAAGGGACATGACCGTCAGTAGTCAACCGCGATGGGCTCCAACATCCCGCCGTACCACGTTCAACCTCTCATATCATCCATCCTTGACATCTATGGTCTGCTCGCCTTCCGTCTGCTTGCCTTTCGACGCAATTCATCTTTGAACGCCCAGACAACTCGAATGAGGCATTCTCTGTCGAGGTGAAGTGTGTGCAGGCCTTGGGTAAGAACTTCTAGACCCCATCGTTGCTCTCGTCCTGTTACCAGTCTGATGTTCTCTCAGGCTCGGAGATATATGTTGGTTGTTCAAATGGCGACATTTTACTTTTTGCGCTGCAGGTAAATGGACCGGACCAGGTAGGTCAAGATATTGCGACAGTCCCTCCTCGCAACGTCCTGATGACGCCCAGCCAGAATCATACACCCTTCTGTCCCGACAAACATTACCCACAAAGAAGGCGGTGGATGAGATCGTTCTTACTCCTAGCATCTCAAAAGCGTTTGTCCTTAGCGGTATATACTTCATAATATTTGCATAGCGCTGCTGACTTCGGGGTAGAGCGCCAGATCTTCTTTTTCACCATCCCTTCGCTAGAACTCGTCTCGACCATCAAGCCGATTCGCAATGTGATGGCTTTCGCGGTGGACTACCTACACATTATAAGACCGGCGCCCTCGGCGGACTCCCTCATCCCTGTTCTCCCAGTCGAGTTTTGTGTGGTGAAGCGCACCGGTATTGCACTTTATAGTCTTCGAGAATCGCTGTCGTGGATCAAGGTTGGCAGCCCTTCTTTACGCCCCGACGGTTTACAAACTACGTGACCGTAGGACATACCACTACAGGGCGGGGCATTCCTCGCCCGTCGTACGGGGATGTGCCTGTGCATCGCAGATCGCGAGCGATACTCTCTAGTCAATCTCGATGCCGTCACAGCTACGCAGATCCTCCCCATCTCTCAAGTACCGTCAGAGCCAGGCACACGACCACATCGACCAATGATCTTGGTCGTTGCCGAAGAGGAATTTCTCATCCTTTCTTGGACGGGTGCCGGCACGATGGGCGTATTTATCAATCTTAACGGAGACCCGGTGCGTGGCACGTTGCAATGGCCGAGTCACCCTCTGTCCACCTGTGCGTCATCTTTCTCCACATATTTTTACAGCTAACTGTGTTACAGGCCTGGAGTACCCCTACGTCACGGCCCTATTACCAGACCAAACGATCCAAGTGCATCATGTCGAGTCGCAGGAGATTGCTCAGGTAGTGCCAGCCCCTCCGCTGCCCTCGCCAAACGAGACCTCGCTCAAGGCCTTACTTGGTGCGGAACGACGTGCTCTGGCTATGAGCTCGAGTGGGTTCCTCGTGCCGTCCCAGGGGCAATCCGATAAACTGAGGTTAAGGAAAGTCAATCTCCTGAATCGTAATGCCAAGCCCGGAGGCAGAGAAGTGATCCCAACGTTGCCAGTTGGGAGCGAGGAGACACAAGAGCAGTCGTATGCGACGCAAGATGTAGCTTTGGCCGACGTTCACGGAGCTAAGACCCCAGTGTCTGCGATGCCGTATGATGTATAGCATGGCAACTAATGGTTTCCAGCAGTTGTCACATCGATGTGACGTTAGCCTTCTGGACCATACTGTTGTCACAGTATCATAGGCCTTTGGTCCAAGCGATTATCGATTATCGATTATCACTCGAACATAAAATAAAATAAAAGATTGTGGCTTCTACGCTAGGCTCATACCGTCACGTGGTGGTCATAACGCCTGAACCTAATCCACAGAGCTTTCTCCTTCAAGTTGACACGGTAAGGTAGTGGTAGGTGTGGTTTCCCTCCGAAGCTGACAGTATGATGGCACTCGTCCAGCTGGCATTCTTTGATACGAGACTGGCAAGTACAGCACGTCAATTTTCTCCTCTCCGTTCCTGCTTTTGACCACCGAAGCGGGAATTTTCACCCTATTTGATGATGACTGGTGGCCCCACAATTCGCACTTTGAGCAGATACCCGGCTTAGCCAGTTTGCTTCATAATGGTGGCCCGGTATTGGCACAGTTCTCACTGTTGGAGTTCCCGCGGCGAAATCTTGACTTCCAGAATCTACTCCTCTTGGTCCCCCATGCCCTTGTCGCCGGGATTCCACGTCAGCTGAAGGGCAGGAGTCGCTGTGGTGTAATACAATAAAAGTGTAATCCAGCGGCAGCGTTCACGCCATCATCATCCCATCTCCCAAATGTGACGACCCAGGCGCATCTTTGACCTAATCATATCTAGCCGACAGCGGCATGCAAAAGTGCACCCATACGTTCCTCTTCATTCTACAACGATATCTCATCATCATCATGATTCTAATGATTCGGCGCAGCGTCCGGGCCATACATTACATGTTGATGCAAACGCAGGCTTTTTGGTGAGTGAGCGACTTCGGCGGAAGGGGTGAAAACGCTCTGATGATTCAGCCCTTAGGGCTGTACCTACAAATACAAGTACGCTACGGGCTTCGTAAGCGTACGCCGACGTAAATACTGTATGTAGTTTTGCCGATTTTCGTAAGGTACTATAATACACGAATATGGAACGTCCGAAACAACTCGGGACGCGGCGCGATTGAATACGAACAGCGGAAACATAACATGTGATACTAATACACGAGATAACGATGACATACCAGACTGTCATTCGAAACTAGAGGCCGTTGCGCTCAAGGGCGCATTTTCCATCACATGTTATGACCCGGATCACCTTGCTTTGATGCTCCCAGCCGTAGAGAATCAGTTTCGAATCTGGCTCGTGAGATTGGGTATGGTTCGGATGGCCGACAGGGTTATGAGTACAGTGGTACTGCCAGTATCACATCCTTTTGTCTCAGAACTGTAATGCGGTGGCCTACATCAAGCCCTGTGCGCAGATTGTCACGATTCAATTTTAGGTTGGACGCTAGCGCCCGTGTAAGGAAATCCCCATGCCGTCCGTGCGTCATCGGCATCGGCGTTAGACAACCACCGTAACCACTGGCATGTTCCGTTGAATTGAACGGTGAAGTATTTATAGAGCGCTCGTCATCATCTCCCTCAACCACTCCCCCCACACTAACATCTAGCGATGCCCACAGTTCTGTCCATCGCTCTATCTCTCTTCGGTCTATACCTTGTACAGATCCTATTGGGACTACGAAAGGTTTCTCGCAACGCCGGGTCAGTGTGCTTCCAACTTCGATATGATCAGCTAATCGATGTCGAATTGACGTTGGCAGTAACCTCCCTTGTCAATTCTTACTTGTCAGCCCAATATCTGTTCTAAACGCCCTGATCCCACGGATTTTTCGATCAATCCCTTATGTAAGTTGGGGAACTGGACCGATACTCTCCAAGAAATATGAAGGTATGGTGCATGGACATAGCGAGGAGAATACTGTGCAGGACGCATTCCCATACAGACTTTGCTGCGGCTGGACAAAACGCTATTTCCGTGGTAATTGTTCCTTTGTTGTGGATTAAATCGCAGAGTAATGGTATTTGTAGATTTCCGCATTTCCTCAGCCGCGGTATCTTCTACTCCTTGCAGATGCTGCGGCTATTAAAGTACGGCTATCTACCTCGACTTGAGCTATACCCCTTCAACTTTGGTATGCAGGATGTAACAACCTCCCGTTCCAAGTATCCCAAGCCCCTGAAACGATACGAAGCATTGGCCGCATTTGGAGCGAACATCGTGGCATCGGACGGAGCAGAATGGAAGAAGTACCGTAAGGTCACCGCTCCAGCATTCTCAGAGGTATGCACTAAACTGAGTTTTGACATTTTACTTTATCTGACTACACTTGTCAGAGAAATTTCAAATTAGTATGGCATGAGAGCGTTCAGATCATGGTTGACCTGTTCGACCAAGTCTGGGGCGACAAATCTGAGATTGTCGTAGATCATTGCCTCGATATCACTCTTCCGGTACGCTACCTATGGCTCGCATTTTACCTCCATAACATCTCCATTAGATGGCGCTCTTTGTCATTGGCACGGCAGGTAGTCTACATCCCGTTTAATCTGTCGTAACTTCATGCAAGAGCTTTCTAGGTTTCGGTCGCCGAGTGACATGGACAAGTGACCACGTTGTTCCTCCTGGCCATCAGATGACCTTCAAGGATGCCCTTCACATTTTCTCCGCAAACATATCTATGAAACTCATTCTTCCCAGCTGGGCAGAGAACGCGACAAAGCACACCAGGAAGGTAACCCTGGCATTCCTCGAGCTGAAGGTTTGTCAATCCAAGTCGTCCTAACGATGAACGTCGTCATTATCTCACCTGTGTCTAGCAATACATGCTGGAAATGGTAGAGGCTCGTAGGGACGTAGATAAAGCAGAGCAACGTTATGATCTACTCAGTGGCCTTCTGGATGCTACACAAGACGCTCCAGACAATGGGGCAATCTTAAGTGATGACGAACTTATTGGCGAGTAGTTCATATCCCCCAGTTTGCCTTCTTGGAAGTCGTCTTACTCGCTGGTGTAGGAAACATGTATATCTTCCTGTTTGCTGGACATGAGGTGGGACTAGCCTACTAAAGTTCCTCTTGTATGATGGCCTGAAGTACTTCTCTACAGACAACAGGGCATACACTATGCTTCTCATTTGCCTTGTTGGCGCTCCATCCGGACGTGCAAGAGCGTTTGTATGAACATATCAAAGGGGTCTTGTCCAGCCTGAATAGGACTCCTGTACGTTCTCGAGCTATGGTATTTCGATTTATAAATGAGGCTAATCCTCTGTAGACTTACGAAGATATGGGCCGCTTCACGTACTCTTTGGCGTACGTTCACAGATTGTTCACAAGGAAGATTCTTATCTACAGTTAGCGTTTTATACGAGACACTTCGGCTGTTGTGGGTATATGGCTTGTCATGGTGCTTCTACATTGAACTCAACTCGTGTCCACAGCCCCCCAGTAAGTCTTATGAATCATGTGACGATCGACTCAGAAGCGAACTATTTCTTATGGCCACAAGGCGCCACTCATCCCGAAGATCGCTGCCGAAGACATGACCTTGACGGTGAGCAATGCTAAGGGCGGAAAGACAACATTCCCTGTCCCGTCAGGGACACAGGTAGACCTTCACGTGGCTGGGCTGCATCACAATCGTATGTCATGTTCCGTTGTATCCTGGCACTGATTCACATGCAAGTTTCGTAGCGCAGTACTGGAAGGACCCTAACACGTTCATGCCAGAGAGGTTCCTTGGTGACTGGCCTAAGGACGCTTTTGCTCCGTTTAGTCTAGGTATGTTTAGCTTCCTCGCACTTCTTTACTTACGATCAAAATTTGGCTTTCAGGGGCCCGTGCTTGTCTTGGAAGACGGTGCGAGCATTTCGGGATATTTGAGAGCAGGATCCGAGTCCTCACATGATATTTATTTCAGATTTTTCGAAACGCAAGGGATAGCTGCTATGGCCATGATGGTGTCGAGATATAAGATCGAGATCAAAGAAGAGCCCGAATTTTCTGGTGAGACATTCGAAGAACGCTATGCGCGTATAACGGCCTTTGACCAAGTTTTGACTACGACGTAAGTTGTGTGCACATCCCTACAGCCATTTCACTGATGGGCTTTCAGTCCGCTCCGCGTGCCGTTGGTATTTAAGAGGAGATAAGACTAATAGGAGTTTGATTTTTAAAACTCCGAGTCAGACCTACCTCTTCTTAGAAAGTACATATGTTTGTTCAAACTAGCTGAAGGGAAACCTGGAAGACCGCAGCTCTCCTCAATTGAATAAAGGGGCTTTGCGATAAGCGATTTTCCTCTACTGCGCTATCCATCCTGACCGGTCAAGTTATTTGCAACGTGGTCAGCGCTCACACGGTAAAAGAGATTTGTTAGCAGAATCCCTACAACCGGATGGGGCAGGTCATTCAAAGTTCCCGAGCCCTTTACGTTGACACCGATCTTTCTATCAGTGTAGTACCTTGCTATCCCACCGCATTTCCTGTCACAGGTCCCGCATGCAAAGAGTCCGTTCGGGTCGGATCTAGACTAATTGCATGGATGAGATGGGAAAACAGGCCAGTGCCACTCAGGTAGATGCATAGATGCCCTGTCAAACGCTCGCCGGGAATCCGCGAAACTAGGTCTAGCTGGCCTTTTTTTTCGACAGTTTTCTTGCCACCGGCATGGGCCTCCCTTTCCATCACACCTTTAGTGGTGAAGTCGCCGCCAGGTGCAGGCCTATCCTCAGCACTGCTGATTTAGCGAGTCACTTCCAGGATGCCCCACTGGCAGGGGCCGCAACTGGATCCAAATGGGACACTTATGCTTACGTTTCCATTCTTCTCTGACTGTGGCGCTGTCCTAGGAATACTAGGAATACTTCCACGTGGCACCCCGAATTGCAAGCATCTATCAGACGCAATTCACGTTTACCATTCTCACTGTTGGCTCGGAGTAATCGCGACACGCTGTACTTGCTGCGCATATCAATGTAAAAACGAGAGCATGGCCGGCCGCGACTCGGATGAACAGGGGGAGCACAGTTCTAAGCGCACGCGAACTGTGAAACAAAGATAGGGGGCGTTCAAGTTGATTCTCAACCCCATTTAGAAGACGTCGAGGTGCTCGTCATCCCGGAAGAACAGCGCGACCATTGTCGACGACTGCAAAGATCATGATCATCGGGTATGATTGCGATATCGAAGTGTATTTCACACAAGACATTTGAAATGATGGCATTGTGCAGTGAAAGGATATTTTGTTTGCCATTCAGACGGAAAAATCGGAACCTATGTGAGCTATGTTGTAGGCACGTATCGAGAGAGCTGTCTGGAAAGGCGTGGGCTCTCCCATCTTGTCGTTAGGCTTCGCACATCAGCGGTCGGCTTTCGCCTCAACTTTTGGTTGAACCCTGTCAACATGCGGAAACACCAAATAACGCTTACACGAACTGCGGAAGCATGTAAAACAAAACAAATAGAAACCAGTGATGCGAAATTGCTGCGCATCACTGGCAGCTGGCACAAAGATATGTCATGCTGACAATATTTGCATGCGGTCAGTCCGAGTCGGTCGGTGTTCCTGACTTCAAATTTGAAAAGCTGGGCGTTACAACTACTGTAGTAAGGGAATTGAGCCCGTCGAAAATTATCGAACAGGCGGAGGCTATTGTCAGGTCCTCTTTCTGGCGGTAAGTGACTTCTGTTCTGAATCTGAAACCACTTACAGCTCTTGGAGGATATGAGCATGACCGGGATTTTTTTCTCGGTTTTCAAATTCAGTCGTTTGACCGGGGCAGCCGCGCGTACCGCGCGCTACCCAGGCTTGCCGGCTGACTGACGGAACGTTGTCCCTACTGTGTCTCAGCGCAATAATAGATTTATGATCAATGACTTCAAACTTGATAATGCACACCTTCAGATGACGCGTAATTCGACGAGCGACTGAGGTAAATAGGGTTGAATATAGCACCACAGACCACGAATATGTCTGATTCTTGACCCATACACAAATCAGTGCAAGGAAGGGTTACGTGCAATCACTTAACACTGGCAGCAACCTGAGGATTACTTCACGAGGGCCGACACTCGGAGGCTAGGTAGCGCTCGATAATTATACCATTAATTGGGAGATTAAATGATAGCACCCCTTGTTGTCTCCTGCGCAGCAGCCAATGTTTGCGGCTGATCGCACAACGTACTAATATGTAGCAAATTTTTTGTTGACGTGCTTTCCAATTTGATTGAGATGCGAGACAAACACTCGGGCCCGTAGAAAGAGGGGGATCGACAACTGTCTCAATTGGGCCCGAGGCGGCGCGATCAACGCTCGGCTAAACGGGGTTACCCGAAACTGGCATCCCGGCCCTTTGCTTGCCTCTGAGTTCCTTCCAACTCGTGGGGAACAATTTTAATGTCTCAACCCTTCAATTTACTTTTCCATTGGCCGTCGCTTAACCTGGCTCCGTATCCGCCCTCTGCTCGGTCTATGGGCGGTTGAATCATACCGTGGCTCGGACATACTTATGGTCAGCCATCCACGCACGATATTGTGAGCGCCAGCCCCACCGAATGCTTCACCTGCTTCACACCCAACCCAATACTCTTCAATTTATTGTGACGACGTTTTCAAGGCCGTCGAACATAGGCTTGGGAAAGAAGAGAGTGGTCTCTGTTTTCAAGTGCTCCAATTAGCTCCGCTACTTTCATGCTACCCAACCACTGGCAGCACCCGCCGTCTCTTTTGGGACAGGCATTACCATCCATTGGTGCTTATTCACCACCTCGTACAGAGAGCACTGGTACATCTCACAATGACTCGATCTGTCACAACCCCGAGTCCTCCTTCCCTAATGCACCTAGCGGAAGGCCCTCAGCTCCACCCAAATCACATTCTTCCCGGCGTTGTCAGATTTTCCTCCGCGAATATCATTCCGAACTAGACATAAGTTCACGACACTGTGTTACTTCCCGGGCCGCCACGCTGTCTTCGAGCTCCGAGACGTTTTCATTTGATCGAAGACATAGCCTGAGCATAGCCGGCTTTGCTCACAGCCCTCCTCTGAATCTCTGTTGCACGGATCGAGTAATGGATACGATACCAACTCGAGGTGCACCCACTCCCATGTGATTGTCATCGATCCATTTACAAGAAGCTTTCCTTCCAGATTTGCCTCCGATTTCTGCCAGCGATCAGCATGCTTCCTTGGCTGTGCGAAATTCTCCTACGTCCCCCAATTCATACCGCGAAGCCACTGCAAATGTCCAGCCTCGAACTTCTGGTTTTGCTACGACTCCTGCCCCAGCTCACTGGCAGGAAGGCGGTGGAAATGAAATGTGGTCTGCGAACGTGTCTGAGGCCAGAGAGAAAACCAAACAACTGATTGATGGGTGGAAAGAGGACGCAAAAGGTGTCCTTCTGTTCGTAAGTGCCCTTCTACCGATATGGCATACTCCACCATACTCATTTGATCACAAGTCCGGGCTGTTCTCCGCAATAGTCGCGGCGTTTCTTATGGAGAGCTACAAGAAGTTGTGCGAAGGTTTTGGAGGCCCGGGCGGGCCAGGAACAGGAACTCAATCTCAGGCTCCACCTCCTCCAGCGACCTCAATCATCGTTGTCAACATAGCATGGCTGCTGAGCCTTGTGCTCAACATCGTGTCTGCCCTCTGTGCGACATTAACTCTGCAGTGGGCACGCAGATACACTCGGCTGCCGAACACTTCAAGCGACCATGTGCCAGTGCGGCCGCGGCACATGATCCGTTCCATGCGATATGGAATCGCGATGACCGTGACGCTCCTTCAACCCTCTGTCTTCTTGTTTCTCATGGGCCTCGTGATGTTCTTTTTCACGATCAACAAGACTGTGGCTATCGTCGTTGCGATCACAGTCGGGGTCTTTGGAGGGGTCTGTCTAGCGCTGACGAGCCTTGCCTGCTTGGACCGCAACCGCCGCCGGTATCGTACCCCATTTTGTTGCCTGTAGTCCAGATGAATGCCATTGGGCCACACATAACGAAGTGCCCTTCAAGTGCTCTTGGGTTTACTACGTGCTACCTATTCTGCCCTGGTCTCACTGGCACTCATACTGTCACCATCCCACGTTCCCCGTCGACATCTTTCTGTATCGTATCGATCGGATATTCGTAGTCATACAATTCTTCGTCGATTAGATCAAAAAATGTGATGAGTTTCTAGTAGAGCTATTTCAGTTTCTGATGTTCTGATATTTCGACGTTGAAGATATTTCTTATTTGAGTAATATGCCCCGGTCCTGCGAAGCGCAGCAGTGAATCAACACCCGGCAACCTTCGGGCCGGGGAGCAAGCCTACATCGCGGTCGCGACGGTGAGTGGCTTCACCTCAACCGAAGAGGAGGGGTTATTTCTTGCCATTGCGAGTTCACGACCCATGAAAAGCTGCAGAATAACATGACTCAGCACTCTACCTTTCCCCGCTCTCACCTTCTCATTCTTGGCCCCAACTCGATCCAATCCCTTCTACCCGTCACACCCATTTCCCAGGCCGAGGCCCTCCTCGAAAGTCACCGAATAGAGGATGTCATCCAGCTAGCCGATGAACAACGGAAAAAGGTCCAGAGCCGGCTCGTCGTAGACTCCAACGAAGTACGTCTTGTGTCCTCCCTCTTCATTCCTGTCTCCGCTTCAACAATCCATTTTGGAACGCTTTGCAGGTGGATGAGCTCGCGTACGTCTACCAGAAAATCGGCCTCCGGTGTCTGCTCGAGACGAGATTTGAGGACGCAGGTTTCTGCCTCTTCCAGGGGGAGCTCGACCCGCGCATCCTTATCTCGTACTTTCCCGACATCCGCGGCGCGCTCCTCGACGCGGAACCGACCCTCGACGTCTTTTCAGGCATCGCCGAGTGCCTGCCGCCGTACGACTCCATCGACGACATCAGTACGTACCCTGTTTCCGCACCCCCCTCGCACGTCTTCCCTACATCAATGACGCACGCCCCCGCTTCCCGCTGCCGGCTAACGTCTAGTCGTGGCCAACTTAGTCCTTAATTATTCTCCCTTCCTCGCGCCGACCACGCGTTCGGCACCTCCTACTGCAGAGCTCCGTCGTCTGCTTGGAGTCGCGGCACACGACATGCTCGAGGAGTTCTTGCGCAAGTGGAGACGCGTGCGAAGTGACTCCAGCACACCGGCCTTGCGCTCTGTGCGTGGCCTTTCCCTTTTCTCACGAGTGTGGTTGGCCGACGGGCTGCTTCGCTTTTACACAGATCGTTGATACGGTGCTGGCAAAGCTGTTTGCGCGAGGAGAGAAGTCGACCGACCTCTACGCACTTCTCGACGAGTCAGACATCATCGTCCTTCCTGAAGTCGAACCCGTCTTCCGCGCGACAGGTCGATATAGCGCGCTCTGCAAAGTGTATTCGAAACATGGACACGACGCAGCTCTGCTAGAAGTATGGTCAAAGTGCGCTGCCTCCCCTTCTACGTGCATGCTTGCATCTCCTCTTCATCTTACGATGTGAACCACAGGCTCGTCGAGGGCGAGTGGACAGATGACGAGATTCCAGACCCGTTGTCAGACATGTTTGCGCTGCTCACGGCACGGCGTGATCGTTCGTCGACTCAACGATGGGGCGTCTGGTTGGCGGCAAAGGACTCGGAACGGGCAATCAAGGTGGGACATGCTACGTCTTGTTTCTTGACTTTGGGAATACTTCCTAACAAGGCCATCATATCACTATGCAGTTAATAACGACCCTCAGCTCCACAAAGCGCGGGAAAAAGGGGGTGGATGAGGCAACAATGCTTGAACAGATTCGCGCCGTGAACCCCGAGGCTGGGGCACGGTTCCTCGAACATCTAGTTCTACAATCGCGGAGAACAGTGAGTACCTGGCAATTATTGTCCCGTGTACAGTCCCGTGGGTGATGTTCGTTCCCAGGATCCATCGCTTCACACTGAGCTTGCGCTTACATACATCGACGAAGTGCTCTCCTTTCTCTCAGATGACGCGACGTCAAAGCTCTGGCGAGCCAAAGGTACAGGTCCATCATGTTTTGCTCCCTGCATTCGAAATGCCTACTACCCTCTTCGTCTTGTCTCAAGCGGCGTCCTATGCATCGTCTCCAAACTCTGCCCCGTTCCTCGCTTACTTCGAAGCAACGACTCCCGCATCACCATCCAAGCACGCACGACTACGCACCGCGCTGTTTTTGCAGACCTCGAGCGGATACGACGCATCTGCAGCGCGTGCGCGCCTCGCGCCACACGCGCCGCTGCTGGCCCCCGAGCTCGCCATTATCGCCGGAAAGGTATGTGCACGTCCACCCCACTCCACGATATCTTTGATGGAAAAACACTCATGCCTTGGTAATATAGCTCGGTGATGCGCACGAGGCGCTCTCGCTACTCGTGCGGACTGTCCACGACCACACGTCCGCCGCTGCATTCTGTACCTCCCACGGCTCCGTGGTACCTCCACGCGCCGCAGCCAACCTCGCAGAGCGTGCTGGGCTCGCCGCATGGGCCCTAGCGCCACCACCGCCACCACCACCATCGACGACGGCCGATGCCCAAGCAACCGACAGCGCCGAGACAAAGCGGCTCCTGCACCTCCTGCTGACAATCTACACCGCGGACACTACGTACGACTTGTCTCGTGCCTTCCTATTACCTCTCACGCCTTACTCTTTTTTTCCTCTTCATCAGCACCCCAGCAACCTCCCCGGATCTCTCCCCCCGTCCTCATTCCCCCTCCGCATCAACGGCAACACCAACGACACCATCGACACCATCGTCGCCGTTGCCGTCATCAGTGGATACCGAAACAGCAGCCACGCACCTTCTCGCCTCCCACGCCACCTCTTTCGACCCACCTGCGGTCCTCTCAATGCTCCCACCTCGCTGGCCGCTACGCACGCTCTCGTTGTATCTCGTCCGCACCCTTCGTACCTCTGCGCATGCTACCCACGAGTGCGCGATCGTCAAAGCACTCGCCACGGGACAGAATTTGGCTGTGACAGACGCGGCGCATGCGCAGCTGCGCGCAGCTGGGGCCCTCGTTGAGGAGGCCGTGGACGAGGACGAGGACGAGGACGAAGATGAAGACGCGGGAGGCGGTGGCGGTGGCGGAGATTTGGTGCTGGATGAAAAGGCAGCGCTGGGATCGGAAGAACCTGCGTCAACGGCAGTGGAAATGCCTCGGTAAGACCGCGCAGATGCGGATGCGGTTGGAGTTATATATTGTTGCTCCCCGCCATCTTCAGGAACACCCTAGTAGCACATTTCCAAGTGACTACGACGCCGAGTTAGGTGTGGATGTCGGGCTGGGCGGGACAAGCGTTACGACTTGACTACTTTTTATAGCTGAAACCACGCTCCTGGACTACAACCGCGGTCAGGAAGAAAGAGAAGTGTGAAATTGATTCAAGCTATACACTTGAACGCTGTGACTGAGAGTGTAAATATACTAATAGCACAGCAATCACGGATGTCAGAGAATACGGGGGGGATGCCGCTACAGTATCTATCTATCATAAACGTACAAGAGCGCCGAGAAGGAACGGCTTCACATGAACATAAGGAAGACAGGGAATGATTTGAATGGAGATGGAGATAGGGTGATGTTGCAGTGGATGGACATGCTCAACGTCTAGTTTACGAGTGTCCCTGGCCCGAGCGGGCAAGGAAATCCAAGGGTCAACGCGGAGCACCGTCAGTCTTATCCGAGCCCGTCGTAGTGCCGTCTTCTGCAGCCTCTACCCGCGCGGTCAAGGAACGAATTGCATCCTGTAACCGCACAGCGGCGGTCTCGAGTACCGGTGTAACGTGATCTTGAACGGTCAAACGGAGTTTGCTAACCTTCTCGTTAACCGGTAGGTCTGACGTGATCACATCGGATAAGTCGGAGATCGTGCTTGCAATCCCTTCTTGCACGGGCTTAAACGATGCCTGAAGGTTTGCGGGAAGACCAGCTGTCGCAGCCTGCGAAGGGATGAGAAAAAAACTCAGAGGACAGGAGGAATATGCAAGACCTGAATCTTTTGAAGCTCGGAAACCATAGTATCACTAAGTGTGCTAACTTTTTGTTGAGCAGCGAGAACCGAGGAGGATGCGAGGACTTGGATGCTCTTTGCGGTCTCAGTTGCGCGTTGCCTGGGACGTAAGAGTTGATGAGAATTTTTTTAGAAGTTACGGGGAAACCGAACGAACACAAGTATGCTGCTCCTCTGTAGCTGCTGGAGCTGGGTATTGGAATAATCCAGAATTTGATCTTTGAGGTCACGAGAGAGGGCGTATGCACGTTGGTATTGGTATTTCGACTCTGTCTGAGACGAGTTTTCCTGCGTGCCTAAGCGGGCGATCAAATAATCCACGACAGGGGCGAGCCGCTTTTCAAGATCATTAATGAGCCAATCGTTATTGCGTGAGGTCGTCAGGGACAGGGGTGTACGTACTTGGTCAATACCTTGAGCAGCGGAGTATGCAGGAGTGCGGACGCGCTGATCTATGGTCTTGTTGGCGACATCACGAGCATATTCTGAGCGCTCTTTCAAATCCTTGAGCAAATCTCCACCTTGAACGGTAAAAGGGTATGGATAGCGAGACGCCACGACATCAAGGCCCTTGTTAGCGAAACCATCGGCGCGGACGATGATGGGGGCAAGCTTTGCGGCTATTGGCTCAGAGGCACGCAAAGCAGATAAAGAGAGAGCTTGGGCAGTGGAATAAGGAGAGCGGGTGAACGGGTTTGAGATAAGGGAAGAGTGCACTGCCGAAAAGGTTTCGTTGACCAAGGGAATCGAGGCCACGCGATTCAAGATGGTCAACTCTGGCGCGGCGGGCTGAGACTGTGTTGCTGTAGCCATGGACGAGAGACGAGAGTAAAAAAAAAAGGGCGGGTGTGAAAGGGGATTTGTGTCTCCTTTTGAAGTCCTTTTTACACTTTCATGTGATTTCCTCGTGGGTATTCCTCTTACCATAATTGGTCGAAGCAGTCAACCTTTCGCTTCCATGACATCGCATTGTCAGATTAGCCGCATCGCGCATCCAAGATCTCAGCAGCCATTCATTGCAATGCGTCGGGCATACCGTTTCCGGATAAATCACCAACCAAGACTCACCGTCTGTCCATTCCTATCAAATCAACCTTGATGGGATGCGCTGGCAGTGGCACATCAACAAGAGCGTGATAATTGAAGCAAATCAGTGGCAATGACAAACCCGACCTCTCAATCACGTGCCGGAATTCCGCAATCGGCGATCGGCGAATTCGGAATTCGAATGTCCCATTCAAGGCGCAGCGCGCGCTAGGGGACTTTTGCCTCTTCTTTCACCAACCACATTCGAGTCAATTCGCCTCTCGGTTGTGACCAGCAGATGGCTACCCAGTCGGAAAAATCACGGGAAAACTCGTCATTGGGTGATTCTCCCGATTGGGACACCCTTCGATTGCAGAGTCTTGCGCCGGGCGGTTTTGGGGCAGCACGCGCATATATTTGGCACGCCGGTCTCCACTCCATCACTCGCCCCTTTCCCTGATTTTTTTCTCTAGGCCAAGGCTGCTTCATCTTGACGTAAATGCGATACGCCACCTCGAGGATCACGAAGAGCGCGATCCCCATCAGGACGAACGGCAGATTCGCCTCGACACTGACCGCAGCTTCGTGCTCTACCCCGTAGGTGACGCCCGTTTAAACCCTACCATGTTTCCATCTCACCCACGCCGAATCTGCAGACGATAGTCCGGAGGATGTTCGACTTGTGCGTCAGGCAGAGCTCAACAAGCTCATCGTACAACTTTTCCGACGACGTCCCGGTTTAAACTACTTCCAGGTCTGCCTCTGAATACTTATTTTGCACTCATTTCAAACTTGACAAATATGCATATAGGGTTATCATGATGTTGCCACCGTGTTACAACTCACACTACCACCCGACGTTGTACCGTATGCTCTAGAGAAACTAAGCCTGCATCGATTGCGCGACTCGATGGGACGCACCCTCGAACCTCTCACCGGTCTCATGCTGTACGCCTCTGGTCCCAACCGTTGTGCGGCCCTGTACTTATTATAAGCAACAGCATTTTGCAACGTCTGTTGCAACTTGCGGATCCACCCTATGCCATGTTACTTGACGAGTGAGTGTTCCGACATTGCAGTGGCACTGTGAACTCACAAGAAGGGGACATAGACTTGCCCCTCTGCCGTATGCATCTCTTCCTCATCTTCTCACTCTTTTTGCACACGCCGCGCCGACCCTCCCGCTCATCCAACACATCTTTGATTTCTTGCTTGTTCGTCCCCCAGTGATTATCATCTATCTTGTCGCTGCTGTGAGTGCGTGTCTCGCATCGTTCTCGAGTTGACTACACAAAGCATATAGGTGACCCTAATTCGTAAAGATCAAGTTCTGAGGATTGGTGGCGGGGGTGGCGATGAGGGAATGGTCCATTCGGTCTTAACTGGACTTCCTGAGTTTATCGACTACGCCGAGGCTCACGATGATAATCAAGCCCAGCCAGACGCAGTGCTCGCGGCCGCCATCTTGGAATACCCTGATGTCACGCCTATCTTGAATGATGCTGGTGCTCATGATGCACCGGTGACCGACGAGGACTCTACTAGCGCATCTAACACGGCGGAACCTGACCTTTACACAATTACCTCACCACCTTCAGGCTCGCCTGATTCTCCCGTGGCCATCGAAGATGTGTGCACAGAGGCAGGTACATTGCCTCCTCCTAAAGATCCATTTCCCTGCCACGAGGGCATGGATGGCCTCGTCGTTCCACCGCCTTCCCAGTCAGTGATATCGACATCCATCCTTCCGAGCGCTCCAGAACCCCTCGCACCTGCAGAGATCCCACTACCCCCTTCAGTGGCTCCCACACCTCCCGTGTCTCCCATACACGCAGAATCTTCTCACACCCATTCATCACAGTCATTATTGAATGTTTTCCTACTCGCGGATGAACTTTTTTCCCGCTTCCCACCGAGTACGCCTGAGCTATACCTCACACGCACTTTGGGACCCGCGAGTGCCATGCGGACTTGGTCGCAAGACGCCAGCGAGTTACCGGGTGATGACCAGGCGGAGGCTCTCGTCGTCTCAGGCTTTGATATTGTTGTACGTGATGCGCTCGAGCCTGTCTCACAGGAGAAAGAATTGCCACAAAAATCAAGGAAAGCCCGTACGAGGAAAGCCTGGGGCAGCTCGTCTCAGCTCGTCGTCGGCGCTGTCATTGTACTCGGTTTTGCAGTCGCAGTCGGTGTCCAATCGCGCCGCGGTGGCAGTGGGGAGGCAGACTGGAGTGCCTTGATAGATTCATTTGGTGTTCTTGGGGAGAAGATGTTAGGACTGTTTGGTGATCCACGACCAGGGTTGTGACGTGTTCTATACGTGGCATAAGTATCGCTCACTCACACATTCACTGAGGGTCTGCTAGTACTGTCCTTTTTATAACGTATTCATATAGGCATTGACGCTGAGCGATAGTAATCAGAGGCGCATCCATCATGTCGCTGGGATGCAGAGAATCGTCGAAAGTTTATGTCCAGATCTCATAATCCTAACTTCTCCGTCTTGCGTCCCGCTCTCCCTAGACCCTCGTGTAAGAGAAAATTCCAGACAAAACAATCGACGGGGTGATCTAACGCTAAACTTTGTCCGTATCCACCTTCTTAGTAGACTCCCGCCCTGCTTCCCCTTCTCTTGTTGAAGCCTTTGCCGCCGCGCGGATCAGGCTTTCGTTCTTTTTGTCTGGCTATCGTACCCGGGGGCGTGTAACGTGAGGCGGACGGTGGACGGCACAAGAACGTCACAGTCGACTGAGGCGCTTGAGTGGTCAGCTCTCACAATGATCATCATGATGCCGCTTCAGCTTCAGCACATTTACACCCGCGAGAAGTCCACCGCGTAACAATCGCAGAAGGAGATCTCGAGAGGGCGCGCCTCCGAGTCCGTTGCATCGCAATCGCGTCGGTACAACTTGAAAGCAGGCACTTGAGCCCGTGGATAACTTTACGTTTCCACTGCAGTCGGTCGCGATACGATACGACCTCAAGGAGCGCTCTGTGCCTGTTGTTGCGTACTAGGCTTGGGATGCGGGCAGACGAGTTTTCTCTCCCGCGCTTTCAATTCTAGCTTGCCGTCCGAGTCCGGGTCCGGTCCTGCCAGTGGTGGTGTCGCGTCACTCCCCGGGCCTGCTCCACTTGTCCCAGTTGTACCTGCGTAATCGTACACGTCGACTCTTGCCGGACATTTGGACCCTACAGTGATCGAATGTGAAGCCCCGCGTCCCATCGTCATGGACTTCCGTTTGCGTATCGGGTCCTAGCCGCAGGCTTGTGATGGGCCCAGGAACACCCGAAATGTGGGATTATAGGTCTATTGTTATCCCATTCATGGTATATACTTTCACGAGTGTGTATAAGACACCATAACTGAGTGGCCATAGTAACAGACAATAAATCTGTTTCCTTCTGAGAGTGCAGACAAGAAATCTGTTCATCTCAGACTGTTGGGAGTGCAAGTTCGAACCCTGCTGGTGTTTCGATTCTTTTTGCCATTATCTTATCTCGGGAGACAATCAACCGATTTGGTTGGCGCGCTGTGGTTGTCACATCAGCATTCCTGCATAAAACTTTTTAAACTTATACCAGCTCGGTCGAGCTCGAGCGAGCTGGTATAAGTGAAAAAAGTTTTATGCGGGAATGCCGATGCAGTACCCCTCCACCTCCAACATCATTTGGTGATATAACTACTCTGTGAGGAAATTTGCCCCGTCTGTGACTGTCAGTCGAAGGGACCTGTAGACAGTGCCATGGTTTTCTAGTTAAATATATTGACCAGAACGCACAAGATGAGGTATTTGATATCTTTGATATCTGTTGTTATATCATTCATAGTACGTTCCCTCTCTACTATGCACAAGACACCATAACCGAGTGGTTCGGTAACAGACAAGAAATCTGTTTCCCTTTGAGAAGGCGGACAAGAAATCTGCATCTCGTCGAACCCAGGTGGTATTCGACATCTTTTTGCGTCATGTGATCACCGCATACTAACTAGCTCAGACGGCGGCGAGCACACCACTGATGGTTACGACGTACAACTAGTATTCGTTCACTCTGTCAGAGATTTCATTCGGTCATAACAAACTTGACCCATGTATGCGCTAGGGAACGATATTAACGATGTCGAGTACTATGTCATTTTGTTCAAAAGAGAGCTGAATATCACTGGAGCACTATTGAAAGACATTGTCATTCTATCTCTCCCTAGCTCACCGTTTGTTTTCCTTCACTGGTGTTTGGGCGTGAGATGAGGGCAGGCAACGAGTTTGGGTTTCCGATGTGAACTCTGCGCGAATTAATAACGTTGATTACAGGACCAATATGGTTGGCGCAATATCGTATAACAATCTGAAGTCAACTTGGAGGTTAGGAAAACTCCGTAGTCAGGGACAACCTTCCCCTCCCCCCCATTGGTCGTACAAACTGAAGAGGGGGATAGACCTGAAGAGGGGATACTCCATACTTGTAGGTCTGAATAATCGTTGTTTCTGCATCATGATTCCTTTACGGAGCGGATTGGGAGGTCATCCAAGAGATAACTCAAACACTCATCTCCGCTTGAATACCAACGGTACGCGAAGAGGACTGGAAGGGTATCAGTGGAATCGCCGGAGGACAGTGTCAATGGGACGTGACTTGCGTTGTGGTCAAACCCTGCTTGGAGGCCGTTATGCGCGCATAGCGCTCTTCGAATGTCTCACCCGCAAATTCGGGCTCCTCTTTGATCTCAATCTTATATCTCGACACGAGCATGGCCATCACGGCTATGGCCTGAGTTTCAAAAAACCTGATGAAAATAAAAAAAGTACGTGAGGACCGTTCTCACTTCCACCCAGACAACTCGCACCGTCTCCCCAGACAAGCTCTGGAACCTGCAACGTGTGTTTTCTTCAGTCATGATTAAAAATCTTGGGAGGTGAGAGATACCTAGGCTGAACGGAATAAAGGCATGCCTCGGCCAGTCTCCAAGGAACCTCTCTGGCATGAACTTGTGGGGGTCCTTCCAGTACCGCGCTACGAGAAATCCATGAGAAACATGATCCCGGTATAAAATGCCCGCTCGGCTTACGATTGTGGTGCAGGCCGGCCACATGAAGACTGACTCGCGTCCCGGACAGGACGGGGAATATTGTCTTTCCGCCGTCAGCGTTGTTCACCGTCAAGGTCGTATCTTGCGCAGCTATCTTCGGGATGGTCGGTGTCTTATGACCGATACAGTAAGGTTGACCTCATGCCGTTACACATTCCAGTACTGAAACGTACTGCGGGGCTGTGGGCAGGTCATAAGCGGGAAGTTGTGACAGAATCGAATGCACGCACAATAACCTAAGAGTCTCGTAGAGGACGCTACCGTGACGTATATATCAGGGTCCTTGTTCCAGTGGTCTAGTGGACAGTGTCGTTGAACTTACGCCAAAGAGTGCGTGAAGCGGCCCATGTCTCCATAGCTCTACGAGGAGGTGAGTTCCATATATAAAAATTTAAAGAACTCACGGGTATCCCATTCAAATTGGACAGTACACTCTTGATATGTTTATACAAGCGTTCCTGCTCATCCTGATACAGCGCCAATAAGGCAAATGAAAAGCTTAATGTATGCGCCGTGGTCTATCGTGACGTCTTAAAAGCAACCCTACAGAATGAAGGGCATGATCCCACCTCGTGTCCAGCGAGAAGAAACATAAACATGTTTCCTGAGATAGCGGGCTAAGATACCTTATGCGAACTTGTAAGGAAATGTGTACGTACCGAAAAGCTCTTCGTCACTTAACGCCCCCTTATTGTCAAGTTCATCTTGTCCCGCATCCAGAAGGCCACTAAATAGGTCATAGCGCTGCTTTGATTTGTCAAAATTCCTGTGAGCTTCCACCATTTCCAGCATGTATTGCTGCGCGGGGGAGAGACATCAAAAACGTGCACAGGGTTAAGGGCGACTTGGGTCCACAAACCTTCAGCTCGATGAAGGCCAGGTGTACCTTCCTCGTGTGCTCTGTCAAGTTCTTTGCCCAACCGGGAAGAATGATTTCCAGAGATACATTAGTAGATAAAATGTGAAGGGCGTCTTTGAAGGTCATCTGGTGGCCAGGTGGGATATCGAGGTCAGTCGTCCATGTGACCCGATGACCAAAGCCTGAAGGGTCCGCTGACATGAAACAGCGACGGTTGGAATAAGATGGAGATTACCTGCAATACTGATAACGAAGAGTGCGATCTACGGTGAAAGGGGGGGGGGAGATGGGATAAGGGTAAAATGTAGGTCATGAATAACATACCGGAAGGGTGATATCCGTGCAGTGATCTACAATGATCTCGGACCCATCGCCCCAGACATTGTCGAAAAGGTCCATCATAATCCGGATGGTCTCGCCCCATACCAACATATTATTCCTCTGACGGTCGTATTCAGATTTAGGGCAACAAGCTGAGCCGATGGCAAACAGTACCTCTGAGAATGCTGGAGCAGAAATCTTCCGATACTTCCTCCATTCCTCTCCCTCCGAGGCCACGATGTTGGTCCCAAAAATGGTCAATCCCACGTACAGGTCGAGAGCCTTGGGAAATTTCCCACGAGAGGTCGTGACCTCCTACGAACCAAGGTTAATGTTGAAGGCTTCCGACTCCATTCAAGATGGGGAATACGTACTTTGATGGCGGCCGGGTCGGCAAGCAGCACAGTGCACTTCGGCCGAGGAAATGCGGTAGTCTGCAAGGCCGCGGCCTTTAAGTTTTGCATTCCCTGAATAATAACGTGTAGAAGGCATTTACAAGGGCAATAGCATCTTGTCCGGCAGCAGCAAAGTCTGTGCAGGAACGCGTCTCGGGTCACACTCGAAGCATTCTCTTGCACAGGTGGCTTGCGCTCGCACCTTGATATTTCTTACTGAGACTCCACGAAGCCCCGATATTGAAATATGGGATCGGCCCAACTACGCGTGAAATCACTCTTCCTGGAGCAGAACCAGGACTAAAAAGAAAAAATGGACCAGAAAGGTTACTGCCGGATTGACCCCATCGGTAAACTGGTTTATTTTGAGGTCATCGAAAGCACCACTGACCCGACATTGTGCGAAACCCTTCGAAGCCTCAAGAGGAACTGCACGAGAAATATTCCCCAGAGAGAAAGGGCGACAGATATAACTGTGGACATTGCCAGGCCACGTTATAAGGGGGGAAGAAAGGCGGGGGAGGGGGGGTTGGTTGAGGGGAGATGTCTTGGAAGCAGTTCATTCCTATCTATCTATAGAGGGGTCACATTCGCCTGGATAATTCCGACGGGGGCCGAGTGCGCAGGTGTTATTTCAGGACAAGGGGATTTTACCCACGCGCGTTTCCTCCTCAAATTCAATTCACTCAAATTCGGTAAATCCGGACCGCAATCTGGCCACTGCTTTATTGGAAACCATGATGAAGAGCACACATGCGCAACATCATAACCCGAGAAGTGAGAAGTGCACACTAAGCTCGAGGGACGAATTCTGACTGGATGCGGCGGCCTGCTGCACGTGCCCCTAGGGCCGCCGAGCCGTCGGCGGAATTGCGGGTAGGCGCTCCGAGCCCCGGCGAGAAAAGCACCCGAGTCCAGGAGCGACCGGTGTACCACTTTCACCCTACAAATTACCATCGACTGGGAAGATACAAGGGTAATGGTTCTTCACCCTCTCTATTTTACGAGCCCCCGAATGTCTGGCTCGCAGGCCTATTTCCCCAGCATACGCACTCTCCAACCCAACCTGTTAATTGTCATCCCGTGAATGCTCCAGTGACCACGAGGTGGTCACCCCTAGTCGGCGGCCATCGGTCACAAAAATTTCCGAGTCCATTTGCGGAGATGGCACTCATTTGGTCTGGTCTGGTCTGGTCCAGAAATCATACAAAGCACGGCTAATACGTATGGAACGTTCTTGAGACTCGACACGTTTCGCACAAGCGAAACGAATACTCGTCTCGGCCGCCGCGGTGGCGCAACCGGTTAAAGTATGGCAGACCGCATACGCTTCCTCCACTCACGTGCATGTCAAACCTGCCATCCAGGTAAGGTTTATAGACGAGAAACTAAACTGTCGCGGTCTGATATTAATAGTTACCTCCTCTGTAGTACCAACGGCACGCTGAGATATCCATAAAATGTAGAGATTCGACATACCTCGACACGAGCATCGTGAGGGCGGCTGTGATTCCAGTTTCGCCGAATGCGAATGAGCACATCACCTCGATGAATAAGACGGCTCGCGCCTCTCCCCCGCGCAGGCTCGGACGCCTACAGAGGCTAATGTGGTTTAGTAGTCATATATTGTGATGAGTTTCGACATACCTTAATTAAAGCGTTCCCGGGCCAGTCTTCGAGGTGTCTCTCCAGCTCGCATGCATCCGGTACCTTCATGTCTGCGGCACGAGTCCCTATTTATGGGGACTTGTCTGAGGAGACAACACACAGTCATGCAAGGCACAACGAGTGAGCTTAATGTGTTTCGGCGGACAGGGTGCGACGGCACCCTGCCCAGCAACAGCAAAGTCTACTCTGGTGTAATTCTCAATGTGTCATGGCAATCCTAGTTCTTTACCTTGATGTTCTCCCGTTAGGATTTCACAAGCATGCCTGACGATGTCGGGAAGAACGTGTATCCCATGGCAGGAAACTGTACATAAAAACTTGTTGAGATTTTCAGCGTTTTTACGCTTGTCCACTTCTCAGCATGAGCCAATGCAACTTTTTGAGTCACTTTGGAACTTTTGCTTTTAGGATCTGTACAAGCTCGCCCAGGTCAAGGGATATATGTTTAATGCAGGGCTCCCGATGCAAAATAGCGCCTACATTGTGTGGGTCCGTAGAAGTATGTACCGGACATTGTGAAGGACCACTTGAAACGCCAGGAGATTACCTGACAAGCAGGGCGAACTGTGGGTACGCATCGTTCAGACGACCGTGACCCAAGGATTTGGAGAAATGTTCCGGAAGTCCGGCCACATGTGCCAGTGGACCGCGAAGACCGCAATCCGTATCCATGAAGTCAAATCGGATCACCGAGGTGTTCCGCAATGTCATGTGACGGATGGTTGCTCTGAGCCCGGCGAGTCAGGGAAAGGATTCGCCACTTACGCATCTAGCTAGCTTGCTTGCTTGACGATCAATCGACGCCGAATCTCCCAAAGGAGCTATAGCTACTATTCCTATGCCCAACACGACTCGTAGCTGCGTGGCATAATTGAAAAGAATCTATGGGATCATATCATCAAACGAAAGAATACTACGTACCATGAATAATGCAGGCCGAGGTCAGTCCATACGCAAAAGTTGTGCGGCGCGGGAAGGTACGAATTGAAGGAAGGCAGGTGCAAGCACAGGAGTTTTATGGCCTAGATTTTGAACACGCCCTCCATATGTCAAATGGGTTATTAGGATGTGAGGTAGATGGCAGGCGCATGGGCGGCGGCGTCCGTGACTTGGGGGAGTCCGAGTTGAGGCCCCAAACGTATCGCTTATCAAAAGCGTTCTCGATGAGGCAAGATGGATGTGTTGTTTTAATCAGTCGATTACGGAGCGCTAGCACTTACTAACCACGTACGGGGGTTGTTGTAATTGACTTTGAGCGCTACTAATTAATTTGGCAGCTCTTCAACTCGTCTTCCATGTCTGTTGGAAGGGTACGGCACATGAGCAAAAATGAGGACGATAGTAGTATACGAGATCCTAGGGCTATACGACGGACACAATACTTAACAAAAAGCAGAGACGAAAAGAGGAGGAAAGAGAACGCCGAGGGAGTATTGGACGAAAAACAACGGGGATCGAGGATCCGCTCGTAGCATCACCGTTAGATATAGTATCTATCCATCTTCCACACGCCGCAGCCGTCAAGATAGCGCCGCAATATTCCCACCACTCAACGGACCCCCGTCGCTTTCCGCGATGACATTACCCTGCACCTCCGCCGCGCGCAAGCCCTGGCCCGTCGTTCCGAACCCGGTCTGCATGATGGCCGTGGCGACGGCGCCGACGCTGCTCGTACCATTCGAGTGTTTCGCAAGCTCGCCACGCACGCCCTCGAGAGCGCGCTTCAGGCCGATGCGCTCGTTGACCAACGCGACTCTCGCAGCTTCGAGCGTCCGCCGCTCCTCCTCCAACAAATCCTCCAACTCTTCAAACTGCGACATCTTCCGCTCCAGCTTCGTCAACGTCAGCTTGATCACCGCCGCGAGCGTCGATCGGATCTGCGTCTCTTCTGCATCCGCGAGGGCCGAGGCCGCCTTGGCTGACGAGCTCAGTGCCAGCTTCGCGGCCCGCACAACCTTTGAGTGTGGGACGCCTGGAACAGGTTTGGGGGGTTGGCCGTCGACAGGCATGTCATCGACGTCGGGCGCAGCGCTACTTGAAGGAGCGTCGACATGAGCAGCTGACTTGTCGGCGGTATCCTCGTCCATCCTGTCTTTTGGAGCGTCGCCATTTTCATCTGACGCCGTGCGTTCTGCGCTCTCCTTCGTAGGCTTGGGATCTTCTTTGTCTGCAGTGAGGTCATGTAAAGCCGTCTTCGCGGCCTCCGCTGCAACACCAGGGCTAACGACTCCGGCAAGGAACGCGACTACGCTCATCACAGGATTGTCCGCCTGCTCGAAGGGCACGCGCGAGTATCGTAACGCGCCCATTTCGCCCTCGCTTGAAAGGTATGGGTCCTCAATTGGTAGCTCAAGGAACTTCCGGATGCATTGTTGTGCGGAGCGTGTCCCGACGTGTGCTTCGATCGCAAACCAATCGTCGTCAAACATTTCCACAGCCTCCAGTAGATGCAGGATCTCTTGGTCCGTCCACGCATCCCCATTACCTGAACCGTGCGCATTTCCACTATTGCCGATATTCGACAATTTGACAAAGTCTCCGCTGAACATCGTCGATGGGAAACGGCCATCGAGGTAACACGATTGGCAGAGTTCGAAATCTTTTACTTTGAGCGAGTGGTACCGCACAGCTGTGCAGTCAGAGCCGCAGGTGTCGCATTTGTAGGTCACGGTTGCGATGCTCCGTCCGGCAGAGCCATTTACAGCACCTGAAGACGCGCCATTTGCTAATGTTGTGGCCTCTGCCTCGGTGATGGGGCGTGATGCTTTTGACGTAGTCTGATAGATATTGGAACGAAGCTCAAGGGAGGCGGGGGTAAAAGACTGTTGGCGTTTGACGCCGTTGACGGCTGCATTGGCATGTTGGGACGGACGAGTGCCAGGATGGAGGGATTGGAGGCCACGGGGAGTGTCGAGGATGACCCGAAAATGACCTGTAAATGGAGGAGCGAGAGCGGCGGGACGCGCTTCAGGGTCAATCTTTGCAAAAGGAGCGTTAAAAGAGACAGTCGAGGGGTCAATAACAGTTCGTATGCACCTGGTAGTTGATCAGACCCCACTGCTCCAGAAAAGCATGCACGCGCATGATAGCGCACACGTCGCCTGCAAGGTTTCGTCGACATGCCGTGACCGTGAGGTACTCGGTAGGCCTGAGACGATAAGTGTTGATCATAAAGTCCCGGTAATCTTTGTAAATTGATGGTGATTTCGATCTATTCCGCGAGTTGAAGAACTCGGGGAGGGCGCGCCGCTCAACAGGGTGGATCTTGGACATGTCGAACCACGCTGAGTAAGACGGTACGATGACCTCGTGAGTCTGCGCGGCGAGGTACTTGCGGGCCTGGTCTTCAACGCGCTGGCGATTAGCTTCGAGTTGGGCCGGGTCTTCATCGTCATTCTCTTCGCCCGACTCTGCCTCCTCTTCGCCCCCCTCTGCCATCTCCACGTCTGCCGTTTCCTCCTCGCCTTCGCCTTCTCTCTTCATTACTTTGACTTTTCCGCCCGTTTCAGGACCGGGTGCTGGCGGCGGGTCGTTCGGAATGTTGCCGAGATCGCCTTGAATGGGATCAAGCTCGGCGCGCTTTCCTGGGGCATTATCTGGATCAACGGGATTTGCGCCTTGATTTTGTGGTGGGACATTTAGTTTTATACGCTTTGTATCCGAAGTGGATGGGGAGGGAGAGGCGGTGCGCTTGGGTGAGTCCATCAAGTCGACTTTTGGCTCTGCTCTTTTGCGCTGCCACTCAACCATCCCTAATCTTCCCACGCTCGCCACGTGCCTCTCTTTATCAGTTCATGACCTTGGCCCTCCCCACTGGCCTCTTTCGCCTTCAGTCCCACCTCAAGGCCCTCTCATGGCCAACCCTCAAGGCATTCAGCTCATCCACAGCCCTTGACGGTGAAGAAACACCCGCGATGACCGCTCTCAGGGACATTCCTTATCCCTCGGCTTCCCCAGACCCTTCCATCTTCGAGTCTTGGTCGAATGAATATGATACAATACGCCTACCCAGGGTCGTGCTAGCACGGCCGTTGATCCGGAGGAGAGTATTCCCCCCGGGCAGGTATCAAGGCCATAATCCGAGCGGCGTGCTCGAGCGGCTCTCGCGAAGCGGAAAGTTTGCAGAGGCAGAGGAGGTACGACAAGAGCTGATTGATATGAAGGTACGGATACGCCCAAGCGGCACTTACTACCGCGCCGCTTGTAACATTATACGCCGACGCCCTTGGCCACCAAACCGCGCAGAGCTCTTCACAAACTGGCTCTCTCTCCTTCCCAACATCGCCGAAAACAAGAAATCGAGTCATTTCGCCGAGCTCAAGTCGGCCCTGCTGTTCAACTCAAATCACCTGGACCTCGAGAGCGTCGCTCAGTTTGGCATCATTCTTTCTTCCAAAGGGTACATCCGAAAGGTTGGCGCAACCGTGGTCGCTTGTTTAACGCGCTATGCCCCCCCGGACGTCAGCTCGCGAATCTTGAACGAGATGATAGCCGCAGACGAGCACTACAGGCGGAAGAAGCTCGGTCTCACAAGTGATTCGTCCACCCGACAACACAAGCACTCCTCTAAGCGCTTGTGGAGCATCGCCGTTAGGACACATTGTACCGCCGGTCGACCAGAGGTCGCTCTCCAAGTGGCCAGGAGAGCACACCAGCATGGTTTACATCTTACGCAATACACCTACCAATACCTCCTAGGAAAGCTTGAGGCCGATGGCCTATATCAGCATGCATCGGAGGTTCGGGCATTCCCCGGCTGCGGGTCTCTCGATGTCGCCAAGAGCCGACTTGTCGTTGACGTTGAAGAGGTTCCAACAGACAAGCGGATCCTCTCAATCTCTCCTGACCAAAGCAAAGCTGTGAACCGAGCCCGAGCCTTGGCCATTCTCAAGCGCTGTTCAAAGTCAATGTTATCAACCAATGCGGCGGACATTGTACCCTATTTTGACCTCTACAAAACCAACCTTCGCGGCTGTAAAATGGTCATCAGGCTCCGTACCAGTGCTTACAGATACTCGCTCACTTCGGCATCCACCGTCCTCCTTGCTGAATTGTTGCATCACCATCGGCGTGGTCAATTCACTCATGTTCTCTGGGTCTTTGAGAAGTTTTTCCACCTCGTCGGTGTCCCTTCGGAAGATATTAAACGACGGCTATGGAAGCGCCACCACTACCCTCCGCACCTGCACATCAAACATCGGAACCGCCCAGCCCGCATCACAAAAACCACCTTCAACCTCCCGTCGAGATTATGGCCGACGCCGCACCACACATCCCTCGTCTGGTCGGCCCTCGTCCACCTCTGCGAGACCGAGGAGGACCTTTTCGCCCTCTACGACCTGCTCCTCCGGTGCAGCGCGCAACTCCAGCACCCCCTCGTCCAGCAGCACCGTTCCCCTTCCCGCGGCAACTCCAATGGCGATCGCTCCATGCCCGTCGCAGCGCCAAACGACCGACACGACGCCGCGCACTTTCTCCCCTTCCTCATCGCACTCACGCACCTCCGCGGCGCAGCACACGGCCTCCGTGTCCTCGACGACATGCAAGACCGCGGCGTCGCGCCAGGTGTGCCGATCCTCAGTGCCGCCGCAGCGCTGCAGGCGCGACACGGCGAGCCGGCCGTCGCGCTGCGCATGCTCGACGTCGCGCGGGACCTGCTCGAGCACGAGCGCGAGGAGAAGGAGAAGGAGAAGGAGAAAGGGCGGGGGGAGCGAGGAGAGGAGGAGCGCGCAAGGATTCGGATCCAGATCCAGCTGGATATCCAGCAGCAGCTCCTCGCCGCGTACACGGGCGTGCTCCGCGGTCTCCTCGACCGCCGCGCGATCGCGCAAGCGCGGGAGGTCGCTAAGCTTCTCCGTGAGCGGCTCGGCTACACCGAGGGCGAGGGCGGTGATGGTGATGGTGGAGTGGGCAGGAATGCGCGCACCGACGTCGCGCTGCGCTTCCTGCGCCGTCTCGAGACGGAGGGGCCCGGCGCTGCACCGGAGCCGCTCGCAGAGGCGGTGGATGAGTGGGGACGGCGCCGATATTCGTACCCTTTTCTCAAGAAGCGCGATCCCGAGGTGAGTTTCTGTTTCTCTCTCTCTCTCAAGTCCTCTTTTGTCTTGCGCTCCCCCCCTCCCCTCTCCCTTTCTCAATTGGCGCGCGCGCCTAACCGTTCTGTGATATGTTTCACGTTTCTACATTGGAAACTCACAGAGGGGTCTTTTTGCCCACTGCGCAGGTTGTCAAGACTCTGAACGCGGCCCCTTTCGCGCAAACTACTTAAGTCCGTCGATTCCCCCACGATGCAGCTTCTGAGAGAGCACTCGGGCTTCGCTTCCGCTATGCGAATAGGCGAAATAACGTAATTGTCATCGTGACTGTCTTTGGCCTCGCGTCAGAGGGAAGCAAGTTGGGGTTCCGACGCATCATACCAGAATATATCATTGCCCACTCCACCGCATCACGTTGATCAACGGCTGGATGGGCGCGTATGTGTAAGTTAACATATCATACACCATTAATTTAATAGAGAAGCACGGGCCACAGGAAGAGAGAGTATGAAAAGTCCAATAGTGGGTCAGCACGAGGGAAGTTGAGAAAGAGGGCGAGATAAAAAGAGGGTGATCTGAAGTCATCCGGAGTGGTTTTACAAGGCGGGGGAATGCGAAATTGAAGACAGATTCCGTCGTCAAGCGCGTAAAACAGTGAAGGTGATATATGAGTAGATAATCGGAACGAAGGTTCGTTTATTTATTCGGTTAACGGATAACATGGAGGTGGGACCGCGATTGGAAACAAACCGCAATAGAAGGATAAGTGGACGTGGAAGGCATAAGTCACCCTAACGTCAGGGTTGAGCCGCGGCGGTCGAAGTCCCAAGGGGGGACGGTTGAATTTGGCGGATGTTCGTGTACGCAGGCGGGAGTTCGATCGTCTCGGACTCACCGTGACTTGCCGGGTCTTCGCTAGGTCCAGCGTCGTCATGCTGAATAATATTGACAGGACGCAGTGGGGAGGGCATCGTGCTCTTGCGAGTGGTAGTCGTCCAAGAGGTCGTTGGTGTTTGTGGGCGTGCGTTGTCTATCGTGGTCATTGAGAGTGGGCGCTCTTGTGTGGAGGCACCGTCTGATGATCCCCGGATGGTCGGTTCAGCAACGAGATAGGGCTCGGGGGCAAAGTAGTGAGGAAGGTCATGGCTCGATCCGTTGCCGTCTTCGTCGTCCTGAAGGACATTGACCGGGCGCTCTTTTGAAACCGCAGAGTATGGCCGTCGCCGGAACATAAAGAATGCAACCAAGGCAACGGCAAACAGGAAAATGACGGCACCAACGACGCCACCTGGAAGTGAAAGATAAACGACGGAAGGCCCAAAGACAGGTTTTTAAAATACGCACCGATGATACCAGCCGAGTTACTTTGGTTCGGAAACAATTCCGGTCAGCAGTCTGCGTGTCTGGTAGGCACAAATGACTTACGAAGAGGAATGGCTGTTCCTGCTGCCGCTGCCACTAGTACTGTTGCTCGTGCTAGTGGGATAGCTTCCTCCTGCGGGACTACCAGCCGTCGAAGAGGGCGAATTGCTGTCCAGGCAGGAGCTATTCGTCGAGTATGAAACTGTGAACGCAGCACTACCACCAGTACCCGTCCCTCGATCATCAGACCCAATAAGGAGGATGTTGGTGCCACCGAGGATATTGACAGTCCAACTGAAGCCAGTGCCAGTGTTGTTATTAGTGGAAAGGGAACTCGAAGGGATGGCGAAGGAGGTGCCACCTGGGATAGCGCCCAAAAATTTGACTGTTCTGCGAGGCGGTGCAGGTTGTGATAAACAGGAAAAGACGACTCTGGACTGATGGAGGAACGTACCCATTAACAAAATCAGGTTCCCACCACAACCGTGTCGGTTGGCACTGAGTGATTCCACCGGTGGGGTCGATGTTGAACTCCCAAGGGAGCTGGGAGACATTATTGGTGTTGTAACAACTCGTGTCGGATGACTGGAGAACAGTGACTGGAATGCTGGTACCACCAGTGCCAAATCCGGTACTGTCGCTGACCTGGAAAAAGCGCAGTGCGATATGAGCAAACGAGAGATTGAATGTGGCGGGAGATCTCAACAGACCACGGCGACAAATGATGAGCTCGCTGGGTAATCAAAGTTGAAGTTTAAGGTGTTTCCATTGTCTGGGAAGACATGGGTCTGAATTGTGCGAACTTCAGTGTTATTTTGAAGGGGGGTGGGACCATAAGGTATCACAAGGAGGCTGTAGGGGGGTGTGCCAGAACCTTGGATGGCAAGGGAGAGATTTTGACATTGAGTGGGCTTTGAGGTGAACTGCCAGGTATACGCATTTGCGAGGAAGGGAAATAAGCAAAGGGAGAAGGGTATCTGCATCTTCATGGCTCTGGATAAGTTTACACTATCGCTTCGCTCTCCTCGGACACTCTGCGCCGTCACAGCCGAGCCGAGCCGGGATCGTCACGTGTCCCGTGTTTGATTAGCGCGGCGACGTCATGTCATCCGCACTGCAACAGCAACGACGACGGCGACACCGCAATCAGACACCTAATATATTACTACAATACAACAACTTCCTATAATGTCTCTTCTTTCAGATACCCCCCCTCGTGCACCGCCCGTCCGGTACACCGCCCATCACGGCACTCGTTGGCAAAAGGAAAAGGCAGCCGCCAGTCACGGCGCGTTTGACTATCCCGAAGATGCAAAGTATGTCGGTCCATGGGTCATTGGCGAATGCGTTGGAAAGGGTGCCAGCGGGCACGTCAAAATCGCTAGACACCGTCGCACCGGTCAGCTCGCTGCCATAAAGATTCTCCCTCTAGATTTTGTCTTTGGCTCTCGTACCTCTCTCAACACTAGGCAAGCAAAGGTGGATAAGCAGCGTCTTGGCATCGACCGCGAAATTATCATGATGAAGCTCATGAATCACCCGAATATCATGCGCATATACGATGTCTATGAGGGCGACAAAGAGCTCTACCTCATACTCGAGTACGTCGAAGGTGGCGAACTTTTCGATTTTCTCGTCAATCGTGGAAAACTGCCTCCCCTTGATGCCCTCGCTTATTTCAAACAAATAATCTACGGTCTCAACTATGCCCACGCGTTTTCTATCATCCATCGTGACCTCAAGCCGGAAAACATCCTAATCCACTCACTCAACCCTCCCCTAATCAAGATCGCTGATTGGGGAATGGCAGCCTTCGCCCCACCCTCCCTCGAGCTCGAGACTAGCTGCGGTAGCCCTCACTACGCCAGCCCAGAGATTGTCCATGGCCACAAATACAGCGGAACTGCCACCGACATATGGTCCTGCGGCGTTATTCTATTCGCTCTCCTAACGGGTCGGCTCCCTTTCGACGATAAGAATGTTCGTACCCTCCTTTCCAAAGTCAAAACCGGCAAGTATGACATGCCTGCCTGGGTTGATCCACAAGCTCAGGATCTCATATCTCGTATGCTCACCGTGGATGCGTCGCAGCGTATATCCGTCAGCGGTTCAGTTTTCTCGCATAATATGCGTCGACTTACAGACCAGTGCTTCTAGATCCCCGACATTCTCGTTCATCCCTGGTTTACTCAGGACACCCCTGGAGTTCTGTATGTCCCCGCACCCACTGTCGCTGAATTAGCGAGACCTCTCCCATCAACTGCGCACATTGATCCAGACGTTTTTGAGTATCTTTGTGTCATTTGGGGCCGCTATGCTGACCCTCACACAATTACTGCCGAGTTGCTTAGTCCCGCAGGATCTGGTACCCTGACCAAAGCCTTCTACTTCCTTCTCTTGCAGCACCGCTCCCGAACGCTTGAGGAACGCGGCATCTTCATGGACATCGAGGAATCATCCCTGTTGAACGGGCGTGGCGAGAAATTCGTCAATCGACTATATATGGCACCATTGTCCAAGAAACTCCGACCACTTAGTGCAGATAGTACACCTGCGCGAACATCTGGGTTCGCATTCTTGCCGCCACATATGTCTGATGATCGCTTGGCTATGGCTCCGCCCGCGTATCAACCATCATGGGCCCAAGCTCAGGCCCGCAGAACTCGCCCTGGCTCTCCTGCCGGTCCTCGTGGTCATCGCCCGCGTCCTATCTCATCACCCCCGCCTGCTCATACTCACGCCCATGCGAGCTTTGCGGCGGCGAATGTGACGCACCCAAACAATCCGTCTTCGCCCACCCACACGCGCACTTTTTATGGGTCACGATCGCCACCTGCAACGGCGTACGCCGAACAATTTAACCCGTTCGTCGCGTCTGTTCATGCTCACCCACACGAGCATGCGACAGGCTTTATGGTCCCATTGGGTCCCGTTGGCCCTTCAATGCTCTCCGGAACCCTCCCACCTGTCAGTGCACCACGCATCTCAAATGTTACGTTCCAGCGCACGATCGACGACATCGCGGGCCGCATGAACGTGCTCAATGCAGCATTCGCGCGCGCTCAGATCCAAGCGCGTGCAGACGCCGCTCAGGCACAGGCGCAAGTGCGATATCATGCTTTGCCAATACTCGGGCAATACCCCGCCCCCTCTGAGGTAGAGCCAGATAAAGAGCCTACACACGCGCACGTAGTGTCCGGGGGAGACAAGGAAAACGCGAGCGTGGAGCAGGGACCGAGTGCGCGCAGACGGGCCAGCGCTGGCTATACGACAGATGACGGTCAACCCCTGAGCGGTCTCGGCTTTGGCAAGGCGAACGGCGGCGGCGTGCTGCGCAAGGAGATAGGGAACATCGCTGTTCCCCCAGAGGCAGTGACGGTGAGCCGACCCAAGAAGGAACGCAAAGGCAGCAAGCGTAAGTGCCGCTTGCACCCCTTCGGACGTCTCCATATCACTTACCATCCCCCCCCCAAAAAAAAAAAAAAATTAAATCCGACCTGAGCAGCATCGCTACCTCCGCCCGCGCTAGACCTCCCCGACTCGTCGTGCACGGCCTCGCCGGTGCTCGGCTCGCCCAAATCGTCGTTCCTCGTCTCCCCCGCCGTCGGCGAGGTTAAAGGCTGGTTCTCGAGCCTCTTCCACTGGCGCACGCACGCGCTGGCGCTGCACTCGCGTGACGCCGTCGCGCCCACGCGCGCCGAGGTGCGCCGCCTCCTCGCGCCCGTGCTCCTCCCCGAGCCGCAGCCCGACGGCGCGCTTCGCGCCCGCATCGAGGACGCGTATGACCCCGTCACGGGACATGTCGTGCAAAAGGCCGTGCGATTTCGCGTGGAGTTTACCATCGGCACCGGAGCTGGAGGTGGAAATGGAACGGGGAGGGGTAGTTACGGTGGCAGTGGTCATTGCGGGTGCACGATGACGTTTGTGCAGGAGAAGGGCTCGGTGAGCGCGTTCCGTGCTGTGTGTGCGCGCTTGCGCTCTGAGTGGACGTTGGAACCGCTGGAACCCCAGACGCCCGGTGTGCAGCAGAATGGCTTTGGAGGCGACGATGTTGATGTGCGGTTGGTGAGCGTTTGAGAGAGGGGGAACGGGGGACGGTGGCACGCCCATTTCTTATTACTATTATTATTATCCATTCTTGGATCATGGACTCTCAAGCCACGTCGTCAACATCACTATCACTACATATACGTAGACCATCCATAGAGTTAGAGTACATTTGTAGCCTTGTCCTGTAGTATTTGAAAGGTTGTATACCCACATAGTGTATCTATTTCACACCGTTGTATTTAATGCCTATCATATCATTAGATACGTTCGCACTCATCCCACACGAAGTCGCAATTCTGCATACATCTATCCATGCTAGATTGGCCTGTAAAGGAAAGCAGTAACATACACATGATGAGAAACCTAACGTATTCCGCGGAAGCTGAGAAGAGAGTATTTGAATTACGAGCAAGAAAAGGAAACGGAAAGGGAGGTAAGTGGGGTAGTAAAGGGAAATAAGTGAAGTAAGTTGAATGAATGGGAAGGAGGGATCCGGTTTTCATATGACGTCCGCCTCTGCGCAATGATATCTTACAAATACAACGGACACAAACACACACACATCCAGATAGCGATCCATGGGCAAGATATATATTTCCCTATGGTCAATACGGAGTGCGTCAAGACGTGGCATGGTTTACGCGGAGTTTGTCAGAGGAAGAGAAGGGAGAGAGGAGAACCGAGTTACGAGAGGGCGAGGTGTTGCGGATCAGACAGGCGACACAGGGTCGGCAGGGCGACGTGAGAGTGCGCGGAGGAACACCGGCCGTAATGAACGCGAGGGCAGCGCGGCGGGCGTGGCTGGCTCCTCGAGCGTCATTTCTAATGCAGGGGTGACTGTCTGCAGGGTGACAGGAACGGGAGGGACGGCCAGTGGGTGGTCAATGGTCGACGTCGAGACACGCTTGCCTTCCTTGCCGCCGTCTATTGTGGGTGGAGTGGTCGTGATCCGCAGCAGGGATGTGTAAGCTGAAGGAAGAAACCGGGGGTACAATAGCACGTCAGCAAGCGGATCAAAAACGCGCGGGGGAGGGGAGAAGTCGGGAGCACTTACGTTGACGGCAAACGGGGCAGGACCAGCCCTTAGCGCGTCGTTTGCGGCGTGGATTCTGTTGGGGTGGGGAATTTTGGGGGTCGGTTGAAGTGAGTTGAGCCGCTGTGGTAGGGCCTGCTTGTGAAGGCGCTGGGGCTGATGGTGCTACCGGCTCTTCGTTTCTGGCGGGTTGTGCGGCCACCTGGGACGGGTCAACCGCAGACGAATCTGCATTGCCTACCCCACCCTCTGGCACAGCCACTGCGGCAGCGACGTCTTCCCCTGCAGGACCTGTCGCTACAGCTGAGGAGCCAGTGTCACCAACAGCGGGTGTCTCGACAGTCTCGGCAGGCTGTGGTTCAGTGGTCGTAGTAGGCTCCTCGGTATGCATGATTGCACCGCCAGCGCCGAATTCGATCATATTAACAGCGCATTCTTTGCACGCGACAAGGTGGCGACATGGCAAAAGGACGACCTCGCGTGGCGAACTGAGACAAACGAGACACTCCGAGGACGGCTCGTCATCAACAGGAGCGACTACAGGCGGATACGTGTGTGCGGTAGGGTTGATAGCGGAGGGGGTGGGTTGAGCAGAGGATGAAAGCCCGTAAATTTCGTGCAGATGGAATGTGTGGGGTCCGATCTGTACCCGACCATGTAAGCCGTATGCAGAGTATCAATGAAACGAAATGCACTTGCCGTGGCCTCGCGTTTCACGACTTTGACAACCCATGATCTATTGTCCTCTCCACTAGTGACTGGAAGACCAAGACGGACAACGTGCAGATATGTTGATTGTCTGTTGACCGACGATAGTTCTTTCCCAAAATCGTCGAGAGCGACAAGTTGGATTGCCACGCGAATACCATCGTCATCCAGAACGTCCCTCCCTTTCTCCCCACTTTCAGTAGCGGCCGCAGCGTCATCGACCACCGCGAGGGCGGGTCCTGAGACATGAGAGCGCCGACGGAAATATATCCCCGTGAAGCGGCGTTTGCGCACGTTGTCTTGTTGGTCGGGCACTGGCGTGTTGGACTGGGAAGGAACCTCGGGCTGCTCGGACATCTCGGCTGCGACCAGATTTTTGTCCAGTTTAGGCGACGATCGATCCACACCAACTACTCGACCGCCGTGTGCAGCTGGGTGCTTGAATCGGCCAAGATCAATCGTCGCACCGTCTTCGAGCTTGAGCAAGCGACCGAAGCCACCGTCGAAAGCGGATTCATAAACGGTTATGCGTTCGCTGATAGGATGGGAGCTTCCATGAGGATTCGGGTCTTTAGAGGGGATGATGACCTGGACTTTGATGCAACATTTGGGTGCATCGCAGTCGTACTCGAACTCAAGTGCGTGATTGTTATGCGACTCGGCATTGATTAGATCATCAGGGGAATCATCAGAAGGGTGTGCTTGGAGCGGAGATAGCCTGAGGGTGGGGCGTTTCAAGTTGACTAAGGCCTGCAGGGTAGTGGTAGGCTGAACAGACTGGTAGATTGGTCAACACAAGTTAGAAGAAGGGGGAAGAATCGGAAGAGGACCTCTTTGCTCATCTCCATCCATCGCTTGACGGTCTCAGGCGTGAGGCCATCTGAGGGTGTACTCCGCATTGCATCCTGCGACTGGGCCCAAGCAGGCCCATCGCTGACGATACCGATATTTGGACCGAAGAGGGTCTCTTGTTTTTTTGGATTTGGAGGCTCGGACGGATTGGCTTCAATATCGTTGGTATTTGAAAGCGCATTTGCCGTTCCAGTGGCGAGAGCTGTCGCCCTCTGGGTTTCGGCCGTGGCCAGGTAAGGGGATGCACGAAGTCTCCTAGTACGGTTCCATGACGCGTATTGTTGAGAGTCTACGCCATGATAATGGTTCGTCAATTATGGAGCTGCTGTTTCTTTGGAGAGGACTTACACCAGGCTGTGAAAGAAGGCATGGAGGAAAGGAGGAAAGAGATGAGAGACCAGCTGACAACTGACGATCCACCCGCGGACAGCCGTATTCGGCCGATTTTTACGGCCCGCCGAGTTCCGAGTAACAGTTAGGTTAAGGTTATCACTCGACCAGTCAGTCATGGCATACACGTTGCGGTTCATATTATGCATGCGAGGATGAGAAACTAGTAAAACACAACACAACCGAGACATCAGGCGACCAACTTCACAACGCCACCCGCAGCCTTGATTTTGGCCCTTTCACAATCCATCAGCATATCTCACGCAAGCACCGGAGATCACCTACTCTGCTTTCTCAGAGACATATCGAGCCTTGATAATTATTGGTAATTTTGGGAGTCTGGCGAGACCTCAATCCAACACGTAACAACGATACCCAGCTGCAGCAACTCACTGGCCATTGCCTAAGACCTTGCTATAACCATGGTCCAGCACATTCACTACGGGGACAACTTCCGAATCCGCTGTAAGGTCCTTCTTGTGCTCCTCCGGCACAAGCGTCCACAACTTGTCCACATTGATGGTCGGGTTCCATTGCGCATTGCGCGTCAAGTGGAAGCGGCGCATACCGACTTTACCGAAGTAACCGGGATGGTATTTATCAAAGTTGGTTCTGAGTTGGCACGAAATCTAGTCAGTGGCTAGCAAAGAGCAGAGGATCACGTCACATCATACCGGTGATGGTGCTGACCGCCAGCAAGACCACGACCTCCGGGGTGTTTCCGATGCTTCCCTACACGCCCATGGCCCGCCGATACATGACCACGATGTTTGCGAGTTTTCGAGAACCGAGTCGGCATTTTCTATACCACTTTCAAGTCAGCATGTCACCTAGATATTAGAACGCCCATCCACCACGTAAACGACCTTAGATTACAAGCGGACCACAAACAACGAACATTATAGAAAGAACACAGCGTGCGAAGGGCATTCTGGAGAGACGGGAGGACAATAGACGGCGTGCAACTCACCTTGAAGAGGGTTTGACGTTGTCGGTTGCGCTCCTGATGATTTAGAGAGGATGGCGGCGTCGGGGTTCAAGCGGAGTTTGAACTTCGCACGCTAGTCTCCGCTGGCGTAGCGCGTCTCATCTCAACAGACAGCCAGCTTGTGAGTACCACCTTCACACCCTTCCTTTATGATGCGTGGCCTTAGGGCCTTTAATTTATTGTCGATGACTTGATGATATCACATCGTGTCCTGAACTCTATGTTTTTCTTTCTTTGGTCACGGTTCACCAATTGACATGTCCACTCCTCTCATAGACTCTAGCAGACGGATCGGTTACTTATAGATGCCCGTGAGTCTTCTGTTCCCCTTTCATTTTTGACATGATTATACCCTATACCACATCTGTCAATCCGCTGAGTGCACTGCACGCTGGCGAGAAACGTATTAACTTCAGTTCTGCTTATGATCCACCACCTACCTTTGTGATGTCACCTTTTCTGACCTCCATACAGTAAATTCGAACAGCCGCTCCATGCACCTGGCAGGTGTGAGCTATTTGTCTTTGAAGAAGGTGAGGAGCCTTGAGCGGCCCCAGCATGTCTCGTGGGGTGTTAACCTGGATCGTCTGTCTTTGAAGGGTTGAGACCATCGAGGATACTAAAATTCCGAACGCGGCGACTATAAAAGTCGTCAAGCAGCTCCAAATATGATCCGCAGGTACGTCTGTTTGACTTGCTTCTTTCCCTGCTCCCACACGCATTGCCGTTTTCAGCTAGCTCCACGCCATGCCACAGGTCCTGTTTGTCGGCTACAATGTCCCTCATAAGCTTTTGGCCCTATTTGTCAGTCAAACTTCAAACGGATGGAACGATAACACCAACGGCTGTTCTGGAGCAAGCATGAACAAAGTCGCTGTCCTCGCTCGAGGCCAAATTCAAGCGCGAGTTCTCGTTCAAGGACGTCGAATGTGTGATGACAGAAGACGCATACGACAATTTGAACGCGGGCTCGGCGTGGATAGGATTTCTTGCCGTCACTACATGGACTTTTGAGCTTTGAGTCTTGTGAGGTGAGTCCAGCCACTGGCCGCAGAACCCCTTGTTTCAAACACCACGCCACATATCCCTTTGTCCAAAATTTGTGCCACCTCGCAGCTACGCCCTCTGCCCCGTAAGCCCCCTTTTCTCGGTACCGTCGCACCCCTCAGTCTCAAACACGTTTGATGCTCATGCACTAACCCACGTACGCCTGATTTGAGTGTCCTCATAGCCCTTTTATTCGCATTTCCTTGACAGTGTCCAATTTCGGTCTTTTCTTCGACGTGACGCTCGACACGCTCTCATTTCTTCCAACTTGCGCAGAAATCTACACGTGCCCACGGGGATTGACCATCCATTTGTAATTACAGATTAGATCTTGATCTATCAGTCTTATTTGTCATACACATTGCTGCGCACTCCTGATCTGCGGTGGCGGCATGACGGCTCTGTCACCCCACTCCTAAACTGGTCAGGGACACCTGGGCGCTGACTCTCACTTAGGAATGGGCTGGTCAATCCATCTGTTCATTTTGCCTACTCCTCTCGGGTCTCTCTGAGACTCCGACCCGAAGAACTTCATGGTCGAATTGTTTCTATAATGAGTTTCAAGTTCACAGGCTTTGCAAGTGGCAAGTTATGACCGTCTTGATTCTGATTACGGTGTTTCAGACCCACCGTGCTTAATAACCATAAGAACGGCCATCAATATTCATAAGCCCCTCATGCTGTCAAGATAGTGCATCGCATGGACTCGTGTCTGCTCTGCTATAAAGGGTTATTGCGTGGAGCGATGAGTGTTTTTCACTCTTTTCCCATCACCATCTGCGGCGCGGCCCAGGAATTAGGTGCGTGGGTAGTGCCTGTCGCCTGGAAGTGCCTGTCCATACACCGTTTCCTTTCTCACCAGTCAAGCCGCCCCCTTGGGACACGCGCTAATAGTACGGTGTGCGCCGTTCCCGAGTTGGAGACGCTCAAACGCTCGAGCCCGCCACCACCCCAAATATGTAAATCCAGAGCTTCTTAGAAATTCGCAAAGAATTCCCCTGGCGCTATCATCTTATTTGATTCCATATGGGACCAACCCACTTTACCGCCGACGTCCCAGTACTCTACATTATTACTGTATGGCGCGTCCATCACCAGTACTGCGTGGTGTGCCAATGTTTGATTCTCCCCTCCCCCTCAGCGCGAAGAAATTTCGAGGGCATAATGTCCGGTTGTCATCATTTCGGATTTCGGTCGGGCACAGAACGCTTACGTGTCGAGTGTATACCCCCCACTGCATTGCCCCGGCTTTGAACCCGTCCCTAGCCCCGGCCGCGGTGCAGCCAAACAATGGCGAGCCGGTGACATGTCGTTTTAACTCTCATAGCACAAATACCACTGGCTGGTCAATCGGAGGCCGTGTATACCTTGTGGGGAGCGCCCTTGTCATTTTACAGGACATGAACATGGACTGCCAGTGTGACACCTCGGTAGGAACTATTCATCTACCGTCGAGTTAAACCACTCTGAGTGAGCACATGGACGTAGTGCGTTGATTACGACCTACCGGCCACAAAAATAAAAGTATAATGAGCAAGGGCGAGAAGCCTGGTTGCATTCTCGCTTGGGTTACCATGCAAGGGACCTGATGCGAGTGATCGTTGCGTGTCGGCATCATCCAGCTTTCAGTTACCTGACAATAACTCAATGGTACACCGCCGTGGAAACGTGACACACTCTCCATTTTAATCAATAACGCGATAGCCCAGGGGCCAGGTCAGAGCAGCGAAGCGCGCGCCTCGTTTCCTGGTGAACCATTCGCTGCTTAATCTTTTTTTTTTGTTTCCAGTTTACTCAGGCTACGTTTTGCTTCGGCGGTAAAAATTCTGAAATCGGCTGATAAAAGTACGTGATAAGTCGTACACTTCCCGGAGTTGATTTTACACCGGTATGATGATGAGCTAATGATATCGAAAACATCGCATCGAAGGCTTCTGGAAGTGTAGCGATTGGACTCCCTGTTTATGAACCGCAGGCCTGAAAGAAAAGTCTATCTATTTCTGATCCTTCTTTCCCCAACTGATGGTCGTTATCACACCTAGAACGCCGACTCGACCTAACGATTTTTCCAACTGTATTCGATTTTCAAAGCAAATTTTTCATTTTTATTTCTTCTCTTAATCCGAGATGACCGGGGTGAAGACGCCAGAACGCGTCATGATCTCCACGTGTGGGCGGCAGCGCCTCCTTCGAATCGACTTTCCCAGTCCTCCGTTCTACCCCGGAAACCAAAAAAAAAAAAAAAAAAAACTTTTAAATTTAAAAATACCGTAATTTTGTCGCGTTCTTCTTTCTCCATGTGTGTGCCTAAAAGGAAGACGTCATTCCATTTGATTTGACGAGAGTGGCCACTTGTCACAGCATCCCGCAAAATAAAATTTAAACAAGGCCACTATAGATGCCAGTGACCGCGCTAAGCCCGCGCGTCTACCGGTCAGTGCGACATCTACGAACGCCCAAAGAAAAAAAAAAGCTCATTCTTTTCTTTTTCTTTCAGAATCCATGCGGGGTCTTTTATTCACTTTTATGGTGAGACGATATTGGCCGGGTGCGTTGCGTGTAACGCAAACGTGCCAGCACTAGTGCGCGAGTAGTCGGTCTCTCCCTCACAACCACCGGAATGCGTGAGGTCAGTACACAAAAAGAAAATGACCGTAGTCTCTCTCTCTCTTTTTATTTCCTTATTTTCGCCACGGGGGCTCTCCGGCCGCGTCAGAGACTTGAACCAGTCCTATACATTCGTGTGCTAGCTTAGATTGCGTGGAACGGCGTAAACGTTGTCCCTTGACATACAGTCGTAGTGCCAAAGCGTGCTCTCCCGGGCATAATGTCTTTTTTTTTGGAGGGGGGGGGGAAAGAGGGAGGTCATCCAACAGCTGTGCTCGTTCCCCCTCACCAATCGTCTGTTCATGTTCGCACCTCATCAATCTTATTAACTATGCTCTATGTTCAACCCACTTTTTTTCTATTTTCCTCAACGGAAAAAAAAGCCCCAACTACCTGACGCCTCCGCACAGACAATGCCAGCGCGATTTTTTTTTAAAAGTGGAGAGAGAGGGAGAAAATCCAGCTCGTGCTTCCCAAAATTCACTCCCTGATCTCTCAGCGGGAAAACTGTTCCCCAACACTCGCACGGATACGGCTCCAGCGGCCGATATCTATAGTCTTCGGTTTCAGTAGTTTCAGCGCAATTATTTTTAATGCATCGGCATCCGGTTCTACTAGTAGTGCCAAGACGTTCCCACTCTCCGTTTTGCACGGAACTTCCCCACAGTGACTTCTTGGAGTTTTGCTTTGGCGTTCTCCTAGTATCCCGATGCCGGCTGCCCCGAACTAATTCTGGTCCCGTGCGTGTGAAGCCGCCCAAAAGAGTTACGTTGCGCGGCCGATTCCCTAGCATGTCGTGTAGTGGTACCGAGGGATTCTGGGGACAGTTTCATGTCATCATGCGCATAAAAAATGCAGAAGAATTGGGAAGGATCCTGTGACAGAGCTTCAAAGGGTTTGGGCATTGTCCCAGTTGTAGTGTACGATGCAAGAAAGTGACCAACCAACGAGACTTCTAAGAGGGAAGATGCATAGCGTCTTTGTCCTGCCTTATGGGCGGCCGAGATGAGGGTAGCCCAGAAGTGACATGTTGGAACATCTTAGAGTAGTCCTCCTGTAGTGCACAGATAGTCTCGACTCGACTATGGCAGTGCTTGTATGCCGATCTATACGGCGCCGATAAGACAGCAATAAGACAGGCGATGCACAGCATGTCAAAAACGAATACCTGACCGGGACCACCGGCACTCCATCACGCCTCTATCAGTCAAATTCCTTTAGCACCGCGTTCATATATTTATGACTCGATCAAGGCGTGGTTGACCTGGCCATCCCCGATCAAATGCAAGGGTGCTCGGGCAGGTATTCGGGTATCGCACCCCATCATCAAGTGCAGATATACGTGACGACCCAGGGAGGGTTACGGATAGACGCCGTGGGACAAACCTTGACGGGGTAGCTAGCAACCTGAGAAAACATCCACTGGACGTCGATGATCTAGCTCTCAAGTCCAATATAAACCACTAGACGTAGAGCGCAATCAGTCAGTCATATCGTGACGTGACTCAAAACTAGATGGCACCATCATGATACCTCACTCACTCACGCCCGCTGATTCACAAGCATTCGTCATCACTCCAACAATCAAGGAACGAATCAGCCCCCCTCCCAATACCAGGGGCTGTCCGGCTCCTCGTCCGTTTCCTTCCCATTATGATTGGGAAACGAAGACTTTGATAAAAGAACCACCCGTATCGTCTCCAACGGCGGGCTGATCTACTGGGTAGGCGCTGCGGTGCGTCTTCACATAAACGGTCCATATTGGGGCCGGTGAATGGGGATAGTGCGTATGTGAAAAGAGAAAAATGATGTGAGAGACAAGACGCGGCGGATATACCCATCTCTGGCTGACACCACCACCCTCCCAGGGAGAAGTAACAAAAAAGGCAGCTGTTGGTGATCCCGGCGTGCTGTTGATAAAATTAGCGGGTATGTGAACGCCGCGCCGCACACAACCTCGCGCTAGTCCTGGCGTTTACAAGCCGCTGCATCCCTGCGATCACGCAGAGTCCCGCGCCGCGCGCTTCGCGACCAACCGTGACTTGACGCGCCGTGTTCGCTTCGCCCGTTTCTCCTCGCGGATGCGCTTCCGTTCCTGCGTCGCACTGATCGCCCCGCCTTCCTCTTCTTCTCTTGCCTCCTCCGCCATAAAGCGTTCGATGCACGCCTCCATCTGTGCCTGCACGGCGGCATCTGCACCACAAGCTTCCGCTTCCGCGTCGGCTGGCCATTCAAAGTCGAGGCCCCACCCAGTCCGGCGGCTGCTCGCGGCGCTGCCCTTGTCTCTCCACCACCGCACAAACCACCCTGCAGCCTTCGGCAAATCTGGCACCCCGCCACGCTGCAGCATGCCCAGTCTGCGCGCTAATAGACCCAAAAATTCGTGCACGTCATCAGTCGGCCTTGTTCCCCGCTGAAACAACGTCAGATAAGCGGGCTCTTTTTAACAAAAAAAAACGGGTGTAAAATTCAATGGGGGACGTTTTCGGGAATACATAAAGAACGTACTGGTCCCATTGAGAGCATTAAGGCGAAATAACAAGTAGGCGGCGAGGGCCTCGTTGTCACATAACGCTTCCTTGATCCCGGCTGTGCAAGTAGGAATTAGGCGACACGCTCATTGCAGAAGTAGCCGTTCTGCATTGTCGCATACCAATCAAGGCCAGTTTAACGCCCCGCTCGGCGCCTCGGGCTCCATTTCCAAGAAAAGGTAGCATTACCCCTGGAGTGTCATATGAATAAACAAGCGGGTCCTCCGATAATTTTAGCCGTGTGGAGAGTGCTTTCGTCAGCCCTGGCTGTGCGGAAGTTCGGAGGGCCTTGGGCGTCGCTAAGCATACAGGCACGAGTCGTAAATAAACGACAGATGAAAATATTGGACGAGACTCACGGCCAGGGATACCAATATCCCTTAATGAGTTCAACAGCGTGGACTTGCCGACATTGGGCATGCCAACGACCAGCACATTTAATTCTGGTATATGCGGGTGTTCCCGAGCGATATCTGGTCATATCGGCTGCATAAGCGGTTTATAAACGAGGCAAAAGGACAAGGGGACATACTCACAAGCAGGCCGCTAAGTGTTCTAAGATCTTTGGACCTGTTGCACGACACAAAAATCGTCTTTTGTTCGGGAAATTTCGCGGCCATGGCCCTTCGGAAGGGCTAGGGTCAAACGAGCGCGACAAAGTGAGCCATCGGAATGAAAAGCGGGCAGGGCGAATAGCATGCCCACCTCGATGCCCCACTCCGAGACGAGGTCACTCTTGCTGAACACGACAACACGCTCGCACACACGTACACGGGCGAGCGCGGAAGAAGCAGCGGCGTGATTAGAAAGGTGCACACGCTCTGCACGCCATCGACTCAACGCCCCTGGATAGTGGTGCGTTTGATCAAATCAGCGACGGGGACTCCACACGAATCAGAATCAGGCCCGGAAAAGCAAGTAATGCGCGAGGGACAGGCACCAAAGTCATCATGAGCGCCTCATGGCGCTCCCCCCCCCCGCGGGAGCAAACACCAGAAAAGGGAAATGCGCTGGACTGGCAGCAATCGAATCTCCGATTTCCAGAGCTCCCCAGTACATTTACCATTTCTAGCGCCTTTCTGCAGCCCCATCAGACATGGAACGGCCAGAGAATATTCAGGATCATTCTGATCAGCCACATGTCGAGCTACGCCCATGGTTTCGCATAATGGCTCGTAAGAGCAACCCCAGAGGACGAAAATGGTATATGAACAACACGTGAAACTCCGCAGGGAGGGTCGCACCGTAAACACACCGTTATCGTCGGCGTGGGAGGAGGTGATGTTCGACCACGACTTTGTGACGCAATCAATCACAAGACTTACCCTCGAAATTTTTGTTGACGCTTGTGAGGGGTAATCGAGCGTCCCGCAGCTCGAGAACGACGTCTGTGCGGGTGAGCAAGCTTGGAAGGATGCGAGAGAACTGGGTCATGTGGCCAGGATACCATGACTGAGGCGGAGGTAATAGTGGGGCGAGAAAACGCGACAGCATCGTGGCAAGTCCGTGAAGCGAAGGAAGAGGGTCTAGACGGGGGGGGCATAGCGTCAGCATAGTGTCAGTTAGGCGTTACGATCGAGTGCGGCGTGGGGTTGGAAGAGGACGTATGGCCGCAAAACGGAGAGTGGATGCCAAAAGGAAAAAGGGACGAGGGATAGATTGACGTACATTTGCTGGTGAGAGGGAAGCACGTTGTGTCTGGGCTGAGCCGGGCTGGTGGACGATCGTGGGAAGAGTGCCGAGCTGTCAACGACTCTCTCGGCATTCATAAATCAGAAGACCAGATGACGGCCTCTAGCCTGATCAAGCCCCTTGCCATACTCGTCCTTCCGCTCTGCGTTCGGAAACAATCATCTATATCAGAGTGCCAGTTGATCTTCGCCGGCGCGAGCCATACGATAATCTACTTTCGACGAGAAATACAAAAAAAAAAAAGTATTATGATACGTCTTCTCCACGGCGGGAAGAGGGGGATATTGGTTGCAGAAGTAAAACCCGACGGCGTATGAAATACATGAGGATGGTAACAATGTGTGAAAGATAGCGCAGACCCAGCATAACAGTATGAAAATGAGGGGATATACATCAAAACAGACCATAGCAGCAGGCGGATGAATCCAGGGGATAAAAAAGCAAGCGTGGATGGGGAAACAGTGTGCTAATGACAGGGATAAATAAAAGCTGCGGCAAATGGCACACACTGCGGTGCCTCGCAGTGGCGCAGTGCCATCCGTCGTTTGCGTGTGCTGAAGAAGCGAAACGTGTAAGCCCAAGTCGAGCATCGGTACGACACGGCGCACCATCTCAAACCCAAGAGTCCTTTCCGAGTCCGATCGCATCAAAACTCTTCCCGCTCCGAGTCCTCCGCTCTTCTAATACCTGCACGTCATCGAGTTTTATCAACTTTTCCGATGGTGGTGGCGATCCCTCCACCCAACCCTTCCAACCCTTACGCGCTGCGGGCCGCTTCTTGCGGGATCGAGGCAGCGGTGGATCCTGCGTGTCCGTATGCGAGTCGTCCAGATCAGAATCGTCCCCTGGCGTGTGTGGTCGCTTGGATGACGTCCGAGATGTGCTCGACGAGATCGAGGGGCCCGGCGTTGTGGGGGGGAAGAGGGCATAGGTGGTGGCGTGACGGAGACAGAACGCTGCGTGGTGGCGAGGCGTAATACCGGCCGGGAACCCCAGGCCGAGGAAGAGGGCGTATCGAAAAGGAAATCATTGGAATGTAAGGTGGTATCGGCGATGGAGGGAACAATATCGTGGTGGGCGCCCGATGCACCGTTTACGGGCTCATCGTGGGCCGATTTGGCCCTTTTCTTGACGCTTTCGCGAGCCTTCTTGTCCCTCCGCCTTTCCCGCTTCATGTCGAGGGCCGACTCGACGAGGGAGTAGCGGGGGACGCCGTTGAGAAGGCTGGTGAGCACGTCCCTGGGGGGTCTTGGGTCAAAATCACCTGCCAGTACGGAAGTAGCGGTGCGACGACGACGTTTATGGGGTGGAATAGTGGAGGGATGTGGGGGGAAGGTAACGGCCATGTTATATCGGAGACGTGCTGAGAGGAAAGGTGGTATATATCCCAAGGAGTTGGGTGGAGCGGGTGAGCGTGGTAGCCTAATAAACAGACGAGTGAACGCCGGCAGTTATACTCGGCCAAGTGAAACGTAAATAATTACAGACAAATAGACACGTGGTTTTGTTTACCTTTTCCCACCCAGATAAGTCAGGCCCAGACAGAGAAGCCAGCTCCATTCTACACGTCCCTCCACCCACGCCCTTTCCCCACCCCCCGTTTTCTTTTCAGGGTCAAATATTTATTTTTTATTTTCTCGCTTTGGCTTATGCGCCTCGACCACCACTCCGGGTTCGCCACTGGGCGCAATCTCTTCCTTCTCGGCGACCCCCAGCTTTCCCTCCACATCCACACCGTTCCATGTCCCGTCCGTACCCGCCCATTCCTCCCGTTGCTGTGGAGACACGACACAATTGTCCCGCTCAACGCGCCCAGTCCTGGATCTCCTGGCCCGACAACTCGGACAGTGGGACCATCCCCTTACCGTCACTGCGCGGCTAACCGTCTTTGGAGGGGGAAGAGGTCTTTGAGCGCCCTTGCCCTTCCTGAGACGCTTGAGCGGCGTAGGAATCCCCTTATTTTTCTTTTTTCCACAATCTTATTTCTCGGTCATCCTGCTGGCCTCGATCTTGGGGCGTGGAAATCCATTGTGAATAACCCGATCCGGTAGCCTAATGACTGTAAGCAGTGGTTTCAAATATTCCTCACGCTTTTTGTCACCGGAATGCCCCAGAGCGGCTCCGCGGCGTGACCCGAGGAGTCCCCGTCCAAGCGCACGTTCGCGTTGAACGTTGATCACTCGTGATTACTGCTATTCCTAGCTCGCGCTTTTCTCACACCCGAGAAGCGAGTTTTGATCATGCACCCGTTGCATCACGGATCACCATCAGCGACCTGTCTACGTAGGTCTGGCTCTCCAGTGGGCGGTAATTTGAGCTCAAATCCTAAAAACCGGTTTGGTCATCAATACATCCTACCATCAGTTTGCTTACGGATCTGTCAAATTGAGACCCCCACTCAGCCAGGAACTTCTCTACGGAACGAATAGCCCCTATGGACCTCCCTAAATGGTCAATTCACGGTATCTCCCTTGCCACACAGCTCCATTCAGCTCGTCCTTCGATTTCGATGTGGCTGATCACCCCAGGCTCTTGGAAAACCTTGAGCTTCTTAATTTCCCCTCTTCCCCTCGACCTCACCTATGCCTCAAGTCACATTAATACGTGTGCGCTTGCTGTCATCCCCCCGCGCTCGAGTGCTATCTGTCTTGTGACCTGTCAGCAAGCCTATCGGCATCGCACTCATTTATCGAAAATGAGACGGCGTCAACCGTTTAGACTATGTTCGCCCAGATCCCTGGCTCTGCTGGGGATGAAAGAAAAAAAATAGAATGCAGTCAATCCATCCTTATTTCAACCGCACCGAGCTCGATCCTAAAATCTACCGGGTGTTCTAGGTTCCGCTTCTAGAATCTCTTGTTGCTGCCTGCTTTGCTCAGGATGACTCTTCCGGTCTGGACCGCTGTACCATCCTATTTTCCAGATAGCCGCTCACCAATCCAAACGATAGTTTCACTGAGGTTAGTTCTGTTGTGTCAATCCAGACAAGCCAAAGATCCGAGCCATTGCGAGGAATACGTGAATGGAAGTCGTCAATGGCAATGGACAGGGGAATATGAAATATATTTGTCCGTTGAACATCGGTACTACTACTGTGATGGTCTCGATCAATATTTTCGTGTGGCCTAGCCTGTAAGTAAATACATACATACATACACAGGCAGCGGTAGCATGGCGTGGTGATGTACACCAATGCCTCACTCAACTCGCGTGCAGGGTGCATGCACAGGTTCAAGTGCGCAGCGTCCCCCCGACTGCGGCCGGCCGTATGATCTATGATCCATCTCTGCTGCGGCCGATCAGTGGGCTCCAAGAGCACCTGGTCACCACAGCACCCCAACTTTCGTGCGTCAACCATCAAAAATATTGACGCGATGCAACAGCTGGGGCAGAGCGAGCCAATACGCGAACCCAGCCCCACAACAGCCCGGAGTCGCAGTCGCAGATAAATCGGATCGGATCCAAAAATTGATCCATCCATCAAAGGGGAGAGGACGGGACAATAAAACTAATTGCAAATAACAAGAAGAGTTAATTAATGTTACGGACCCGCGCGAGATGCAAGCGAGCGAGCGAGACAAGAACGAGAAGGGCCGGGAACACGAGGAATGGAGAATCAAATAGAACGGCGAGGCGAGCGAGAACAAAACCGTTTCGACACAAAGCGCCTCGATCCCCGGAGGCGGTGCTGGCACATGCACCGCAGCGTTATTGTATTGCTTTGTTATTGTGCCGCCGGCCGGCCCAGCGGCAGAGGGAATTCGTAAATTTATTTTTTCTATAGCTTAGCTTTAGCTTATGCCTGTGGCTCAGGCTCTGCTACTCCACGCGGCCACGTCGGCAGTTACTCGTATAGCACACACACACCACCGCTACTCGCACACTTCACACCAATCCCATCGTTCCGCATTCGGTACTAAGCATATGACCATGAATGACTCCAGCACTCCAACAACAACAACCAAAGAAGCAGAAGGGCGCTACGTCCCAAGGACAGGGTCGGTCGGGGTCACTCACGTAAGGTTTTGTATTTTCTACTACCATCGAACCCGAACCCATCGAACGGACGGACGGTGGCGTCGTGAAATTAAAGAAAAAAAAAAAAAAAGACTATGGGGTGTTTCCCTTCTTCTCCGGCTAACTTCGTTTTCGTGATGAGAGGGGCCACACACAAGCCCCACTCCACTGGCACCCCCCACTGGCACGGCGCCCCTCATATATATATCTCTTGCCGCGCACGCCACCCGTCCGCGGAGAGGAACGGGTGCCGTACAGCAGTCAGTCAGGACTAAAAAAAGGGCCCGGGCTTGGGGCTAGGGAAGCGCCGCCGCCCGCTCGCTCGCTCGCTCTCGCGCTAAAAGCTACGTCAACGGGACGGGCGGCACATGCACAACTCGCGACTGCAATTGAATTGAATTGAATTGTAAGAGTGTGCAACTCCCATTCACATGACGACGTCACGAAATCCGCGCTTGGCCCATGGGCCCGGGTCCGGGCCGGGAAAGAGAGCTCAGCGGAGTGGGGGGCCTTCCCTTCCTCCGAACGAATTCCTCGGGTTTTGCCTTTCCTTTGCGAGTCATGTGTTGTTATTCCTAGGAAGGGAAAAAAAGAAAAAGACAAGGAAAAAACGGTGTATTGGAGTCGGAGATCCGAGATCAAAAGGAACGATTAGTACAGCAGCACCTTCACGCCCTACTCTGAAGGCGCTCCGCGGCTCACGCGACGATGACAGAAAAAGGATTCCCATTAGCCGACTTGAACGACTGACCTCGTCATTACGTAAGCACATTACTAGTGACGCGCTCTACCAACTGAGCTAAACGGGAATACATAAGCTTTGTTATTTGGGAACCATATAACCTGCATCGTTGAATGATCGCTAAACCATTTGCCAGAGTTCCATCAAAAAGCCCCTCTAGAACCCCCTACTCCGGGATCCCATCTGTCAATGAGGTTCTCATTCTCTGTTAATTAATGTCCCGCCGCCATAATATGACACTGTAGGGGTGCAGTGTGACCCCTCGTGAAATTAGGCGCGCCAACACTCCCCCCACCCGCAATTTCAGTTCCACGGCGGAGCAGTGGGGCCCCACAACTCCACTGATTGTCTCCGTATCTTTCCGACCCCTACAGCGATCATATCGGTACGGTATATTTGTAGGGCAGATATTAACAGACCCGACTCATTTATGCCTTCTTCCCTGCGACCACCTGCGTAGATCCTACAGTTGCTTGCCACCACACGACGAAACCAAGACCCAAGAATCCGTGCATGCACCCCCAGACGACTTCTGGGGTGACCTTGTACCTAGATGCCACAGGGCATAGATCAGCTCAGGTGTGTGTGTCCGTGCACAGCGTAAGAGAGCGGTTACTGACGCTTCAAGGAAGGAACCGAAGGAGAAAGGGATGAAACGTGGTGCTTGAAAGAGCACGGTCGATATGAAACTGTGATACACGCAGAGTGCGATCGCAAGCGCCCGCTTTCCAGGAAGGAACTCTAGGGGGATAAAAATAAATTCAATCCACGTTCGCCGCTTTCCTCCAGTGTGCCACGTATCCCACACCGGGCGACTCACCTGGTAGAGAAAAGCAGAGCAACGCCATGATGCAAACGCTCAGCGCCAACGTCCCATACATCTTCCCAAGACGCAGCATATTATTGAGTCTCATCACACAGCTACGTAGTGGTATTACACACCTTTAGCACGACGAGCGTGGTATTGTTCAACTGGAGGAACGGAAGGGTGGCGGGAATCCACATGCCCTGGATGGCCAATGGCACTTCCAAAGCAATGTGGAGTAAGAATACCACGGAGCTGACATCGTTGAGACGGTTCGTGAGCTAGCTGCCGAGGACGAGGACGAGGACGACGGCTGAAAGGACGAGAACGTACAGAGGACTCCGCCCAGGCTGGGACATCGTGCGCTTTGATAGTGCTAGACGGCGATGGGTGTGATGATGGGAGGGAAAAAAAAATATTTGCACAATTGACCACGGGACCAGGAACCACCCCAAAAAGGAAATCAGGATCTGAGATCTTCATTCCATGGGTTCTGGCGCCAGATTCGATCGTTATCTTAAGATGTTATCGCCCGTGGGACCTAAACAAAGATAATTCCATTCCAATCCAATCCCAATGATGCCACTAATGGCGCCAACCTTACCAAATTGAATAATAAAATAACTCACACTTCAGGCTGGCATCACTTCGGCGGTGATTGTAGTTGCGCTCCGCTTTGGACGCGTCCCGGGAATCGCTTGATCGACATCTGGACTCTAAAAGCCGCACTAGCAGAGACAAAACAGCTGTTTCTTGCACCGATCCTCGACCTTCATCGAGAGCAGGATCGGACCTGCCTTCTGAACCCGCTCCAAAAGCATCTCAAGTATCCCCCTCCACTCACCACCACAAGGTTCACGATGCGTCGTTTCCGCAAACTCTATCCTCACCATAGAAAACGGTTCGCACAACTTACCTGCGTAAGCCGCATGACACCGGGTATAAGGTTACTATCGCAGACGCTCGGGCTCTCATGGCATGATGGTAGCAGACAAGCTGGTTTTCCTGACGTGGATGGGACATCGTCCCGGCGCGTTTAATCAAGAAGCTTAGCTTCGACTCGTTTCACAACCCCCGAACCCCTTCCTTCTCTGCGTGATCCGTGCGTTCGATGATACGCAGGAGGCAAACTAGTAGATACAGTACTAGTGCCATGGAACGCGGCGCTAGTACTACATGATGCCGTCACACCGTTCATTTCCGACCCGACCCGTTGAGATCGCCAGCTCGGGCTTGCTTTTGGATTCCGACTTGGAACAAATACAGCTGTTTCAAAGTTCCGGCAAGAGAGGGCGCAAAAGTTCAGGAGTCAGACGGGATATTGAAAGAGGGGGGGGGGGGGGTACCGGAAGATTCGGGGTGGTGGTCGCAGCTTTACTTGTCGTCAAAAGCCGAGCGTGCCGACAGGTGGTGATAGATGATACAATGGGAGAAAGGGATGACCCTGAAGCAAAGGGTTCTCACCCTCCACGTGCTTGTGCTGGTTCGCTGCCCCCCCTCCAGGGCAACGGCTGCACAAGACGACACAGACACGTGGCACCGGCTGAGTAACTGGAGGTGGGCGCGCTGGCGCGCTACGCGGGCTTCGGTTCTTTTTCTCTACCGGCTCACCGAAACAAATATCAAATAAAAACATTCTCGCGCGGTGGCGGGATTAACTCGGTGAACACAGCGATCGCCACATAATGACGGCCCGCGAGAGACGCTTGACAACAGACCTGTCAGATAAACGACGGGAGGCAGTGGACAACGAGTGGTGCGGCTGCCCGACATGCATGTCCGAATCGAAAGAGCTGAGAAGCGCACGAGTAAGCGAGTGCGTACATAGCCTCCCCTAATAGATAGAGATAGGTGCAGGCGTCGAGTGTCAAAGATGCAATGGCCTGGGAATGAGCGAACGGCCTCTCCACCCAGACAGGCTTAATAGGTGGGGTCCTGCCTCCGATAGCGGTTACCACAAGGGCAAAGCGGCTATTGGCCGGTAAACCATGGGATCTGTCGGTAAGATAAGTCATCGCTATGGCATGCCCAAAGGGAGATGCCCTGACAACGGAGCTGCTATATGGCGTCATCCGACGACGAAATTGCGGTCATAGGCTGGGTCTTTACTGACGTCCTAATGCGAGGACAAAACCGAGACATTTTGATGTGCCTCTGGAGGACTAGCGGAAAGGGTAGGTACCGCGATCCTAAGCCCAAGTCAAAAGGACGATAGATAAATGAAATTCAGCGGTCGCGTGCTATCAGACCGGAGCCAAGTTGACAAACCCGGACAACAGGGAGAAACGGCACATGACCGTGAATTTAGTATCCCCTGAGATCAGTCACAATCCCACACAAAGGGGGGATTTTGTCAGGTCAGGAGAATCGTACGTGGTTGCACAATACGCTGTTACCAACGCTACAAACATGATTTCACTTCTTCTCTAAGTCCACGGAAAAAATCTCAACACAGGGTAAGGCGCACTGCCTACATCAACTGCAACTTGCGGTCAGAACTATCACTGTAAGATTAAAGATTACTACTCTACCGCATCTTCCTCCCCGCCATCGTCAGCATAATACGGGTTCGTACTGCGACGCCAGGGACCAAGCTCGCCAAGGTCAACATCGCGTTCTAGATCAATACCTTCCGCGCCCTCTCGCCACATATCCTCGCTCATAAAACCACGCAGACGTTGCACCTCAGACCTGAGCAACGAAATCTCGTCGTCACGCCTTGTGATCCTTTCTTTAAGCAGGCGGATGTAGTCATTTCCGCATCGCAGGAGTTGCAACTTGCTGATACTACGATTTGGACCATCTGTGTTGCCTCGAGGGGGGCCGCGGGGAGGCATAGCCCCCGGTAGGATTGGTTCATCTGGATAGCCGTCCTCACTCGGCAGTGGGATAGGAGGTAGTAACATGCGTAGGTCGTCGAACGTTGTCTTGAGCGAATCACGACGCTTCTGCTCTGCGGCCTTGTGCGACGTCTTACGGAGGACAGGCGATGGTAGGGACGACGAAGCAAGGGTGTTTGAATACACGTTTCCAGCTAATATGGGAAACAATCAGTGCTCCATGGGAGGAAGTGGCGAAGGTTAACATTACCCGGTAAGATAGGTTTTAGGCTCGGGCTCACGAGGGAAACCCCATTGCCTCTTTTGGAAGTGGCAGCAGAAGGGGAAGTGTCTTTCCCACGGCCAGCTGACTTGCCTTTTACTGCGTGAGTTGGGGGCGAAAGACCACTGTTCATGCCAAGTCCTCCCAGGTTCATAATGCTAGCAGGCGTGACAGGCGTTATGTTGTGAAAGGGTCCCCTAGCACTCGCGAGCGACGAGTTTGCGATGGGCATATTTACGGAAGTTGATGCGTTGGGCTCGGACTGAGATATTGGCGGTCCCGGTGGTGGCATTGAGAAATCTACGGGTGAGGGAGTGTCGCCGGGTATATCGCAGCAAGTGCTATTCTTACGTCCGCGGGCACGCGACGAGCGCAGGAGTGGAGTCGAAGATGCGGATTTTGTGCCCCGCGAGTTGCGCTTTGTGGAGTTCGGGGTGGGGGGAACCCGAGGCGTCGGTGACGGACGTTGTCGTGCAATTTTTCTCTGCTCCTCATCAGGTGGCGACGCAGTGCGTTTATTACGTCGGGGCTGCTGACAAACATCGGGGTTATATGGGTCCATCCAAGGGCTTAGAGGCGAGAGATCAAAATCTAAATCTCCCGGTGAAGGTAGGGGCATAGGAGGTGTGGTGTCGAAGACAAGATTAGCTGGCGCGGAATGAGCGTCCTGAGTAGCCGGCATGTGTTGAGGAGGGAGGTGCATATCAGGAAGTAGCTGTGACTGGCCGTTGGATCTAAAGTGGGAGGTGTTGCCATAGCCAAGGGTTATGGGGGAGATGTAGTCCGCATGTGGACTAGATTGGGCATGCAACTCAGCAGAGTTCACTGAGATACGATTGGTTTTGATTTCCCGTGGAGAAGATTCGAAGACTGCACTTACTTGGTGTCGGAAGGCCAAGGAAAGGGTTTGGAGGTTTCTGACGCTCGCTGGAGCCGTCGATGGAAGTTGTGTTGCCTTGACCAGTAAGGAGTTCGAGCTGGACGGATCACCGATGGAGGAGGTCATGCCATGAGAACGCGCTGGAAACGTGAGTAGCATTTGGACGTACTTGTTGCTGGAGGATCTGGTTTTGTAGCTGCAGTTGTTGCAACTGATTAAGTTTGAGACGCTGCTCGAGCACGAGCTGCGGGCTATACTGGCTCTGTGCCATCGAGCCTGTTTGCTGGCCTGGTAAGCCCCCGATGAGTTGTGTTACAAGGTCGAGATTGAGCGGAACGTTGGGCAGGACGGGGTTGGGGGGGACATGGCCGGTGAAGGGAGGGCGCCACAGTCCATACTCGGATGGTGAGATTCATTCCCGCGGTCAGCGCCAACTTCGGAGATGAAAAGGTTGCTGAAAAGGTCCTTCTGCTGTTGTTGCACGTCCTGATGGTCCATGGTAGAGCGATTCCTGATGAAATGGCCGGAGATGGGAAAAGGGTGGATGGAGGAGTGGGCGAACGAAAGCACAAGGGACCAGACCTGGCAGAGGCCCATTTTCATCTGTGTGTAATTAGTCAAACCGGCGGTCGGAGAAACAGCCGGAGAAAAATCAAATTTCTGTCAGTTTTTTCTATCTTCCGTCGCACGACATAACGACGAGTGGACCGCAAGGCTGAGGAGTTGAGCCCTCATTCCACCTCCCGCCGTCGGCAGGTTAACATTTTACATGGTGTTTCCTGTGTTAAATCTATGCAGCGGTCGCATCACTCATATTAGGTAACGTAGGCCCGTCACCGGGATACGACAATCGTCCCACGTGCCTCAGGCACCCTGCCTACTCCCGCCCTACTCTATGATATGTTATCAATATTTTCAGGCGACCCACGGACTCGTATGGGATCGATAAAAATCTTAATAAATGTAAAGAGGGCGGTGGAACTGTAGATCATGTTTGCCTGATAGCCGTGAAGATCTCAATTAATGCCATTTGCGCAGAATGGTTGAAAACCCGCGAGGATAAGATAACCGAAATTGACGGACACGTGTAGAATATGTTCTGCTCGCGTGGGCGGGGGAACGGTATGAACGGTATGACACGATGATATCTTGTCAGCGAAGTGGTAAGCATGTAGCGTAGCGGATGTTGTCACTTCAACTCAGATGAGCGTCATGTGTTCACTGAATCCCACCTCCCACGATCGAATCTTACCACGTCGGACATAGTATTGCCCCCACCAAAATTCCAGATGAGATATAATCTGTGTCGCGTCCATCTTAGCACTTATGAATGATAGACAGTGACAATCCATCCCAATAGCAAATGCTGAGCATGCATATGTACTTCTGGAAGTCATTATAACCCCGTGCTCACATCAGTCGTATTCTAACGGTAGTTTGCGATCCGCAATTACGCAGCACACCGTGACGGCAGTTCACGGGCAGTATTACGAGGGCATTGGAGTCGCAGCTGCGAAACAACAGGGCTAGTTGGGCCGGATCTCGGAGGCATCTCCCCGGAGATAAGGGCGTCACTCCAAGCTTCTCTCATTTCTCCCTCTGTTCGCCCGCGGACGCACAAACTGTTGTGGTACGATGGTCCTAACTTTTCGCACCACCGTATTTTCTCCAAGAGCTGGACTTGCTTTGCTCCATGAAGGGATAAGGGTGATGCTCTTCTCGAAACTACCCTGAAATGTCACGGTATCGGCATCGGTGTACTGGTGGAAGCATGTAGACAATAGAACGATGACAAACCTGTAATGCAATCCCCAAACCCAATCGCTTGAGAGTGTGACCGGGAATGATTCAGCAGGAGCTTGCAATTGATTTGATTGATTGCAACTTGACTACTGTGATGCCGATCGACGGATAGCGTGAAGCAGTGCAAGAGAAATAGCCAAATAGCTAGAATAGTCGTTTCCCAACGAGGATCAAGGGTTCGATAGAGCCTCAAGTCACGGGAGACGACTTGCTCAACGCTGAACAGATGTTTTCGCGCCAGGGGGGGTAAGACACCCTGCAATTCGAATCTTGCTGAGCAGAAACAGACCAAGGACTCGATCGAAATCATGATCGAGTTCAGGGGAAAAGATCGGAGGCCTTGTAACAGTGAACGCGAAGACATCAATGGCCGCCCGGGGAGGGGGATGGGAAAGGAAGGTGATTCAACTTTGGCGATGTCATTTATGAGGCTTTTGGCTCTCGGTGATGTCGGAGATTATCGCAAATTACCCTGAAGAGGTCTGCCTGTGGATCAAGGCCGCTGCCTGAGGGCGTGAGGTGGAAGCACTGAATTTCCAAATTATCCTGCAGGCACATTCCTTGATGGCTAGAGATGTCAATTATCATCTAGTCAATGTGGTCGGTGTGACCAGCATCCATTCGCGGGTAAAGCGACCTTTCTTGGACAGCTAAATTCTAGTCAGGGACGTTGTGGGGTAAACGGAAGGATGTCACAGCCACTGTTGAAAGGAAACGTCTCACTGACGGGTGCAATAAAATCAATCACGTACGTAATCTTTGGGTATAGCCGACACATGGCGTGTTCTCGTTAAGTTAAGTACGTAACGAGTTAGTTGAAGCCAGTTGTAACCCTAAACGGACAGAAATCTCGAGTTACTCCGGTACTGTATATGACTGGCACTTCATCAGGTAACGGTGGCCGCCAAGAATGCAGTGCACGATCTAAGAATATACTGATATGACTAACCATAGTGGTGTTGTGATAAGAGAGCTCAACTTCGGCTAGAAAGCAGTAAATTAGTACGCTTCAAGTCCTTCACGTCGTTGTTCGTCGTCTCATCTACGTACATTAACGAAGATCACGGTGGCACATGCGAATATGAAGACCATCTGGAATGGTGCTCGCTTAAGCATTCACCATAGTACGATAACTGGACCGAGCTGAGACAAAGCAACAAGAGGACGACCGGCTAAGCTGACATCAAGCCCATGAGTAGGAACATAAGACAAACAACGGCAATGATTTACCGCGGCGCACATCATGAAAACATTGTCCCGAGAGGAAATTTTTGAAAGAATACGAAGGGGAAACGGTCTGAAACGCGACCTTCTGCATCGACACCCGGCACCAGTCCTCAGCCACTCAATCAAGAGTATCAACCGGAAGCTATCGCGAATAGACCCGGAGACAATACACTGTCTGTGCATCGATGGCGCTATCAACACCAATGCATGATATCGCGTCCACCAGCATGATGTTCGTGGGGTCGTGGGGGCCTGATGCGAACGTGCACCATTTGGACGCAATCCAGTTCAATGTCCAAGTCTTCCTAAAAAAAAAACCCTGCAGGGCTGAGCCATAGTGGTACAAAGTACCAGGCCACCACGCGGCAGATGAATCTCTGCGAAAGAGCACAAGCCACGGAACGGGAACAAAATAAACCAATGGAAAAAAGGATCAGGTTCCGACTCGTGAAAATAAGACACCAACGATCATATCTTCCAGTATGACATGTCAAATAGTCAATATAGGACGTCTGTAGCCCGCATGCACCGGCTTATATCGCCGTCGAGTTTCAAGGCAGTTGTCGCCGTAGCTTGTGGTCGTTCAAGCCGCGAGCCAGACATCCTTTGCCGATGAGCGCACTGGCACAAGCGAGACTTCGATCGTTCCGCGGAGAAATGAACGATTGAACATCGAGTAGTTGGGCGACCCTCTCTATGTGAGATCGCCAGATGATGCGGTGAGCATAGTAGAAGGAATACCCCTTTGATTGAAGGGCAGCGTTCGTTTCTAATACTCGGAACAAGGTGTGGTTGTCCATGACCGTAGATCCATGACCGAAGGCCGAAGAAATGTCACGCTGACACGGCGTTCACATTCTAAGACGAAGGTTTAACTTCGGACATGTACGGATAACACTCGGGCCTTCTATCCTTGGCTAGTTGATAACCTCCCCCGAGCGGACCTGAAACGTATCACATGAGGAGGACTTATCATGGAGTTACGTTTATGCTAACCTCCTTGCCCGTCTTCTTAATAACTTCAACAGCATCCTCATAAGGAATAGATCCGTTGACAAAAACTTCCTGCGTCTCCAACTTAACCTCGAAGGAGGAGACTGACTCGAGGTGAGCCATCTTCAATCTGAGTAGAGTATGATGCTCACTCCCGCGGTCATTATCCTGGGCCTTCTTCAGTGCCCGGTTCACAGCGCCGGAGCAACCCCCGCAGGTCATCTACAGAGGCATGTGAAGGAATGCTACACTGCCATAGGCGTACGGGCGTTACCTTGACGTCGAATTTATAAGCACGCTCGGAGTCGGCCTGTTAAGCGTCAGGAATCTATGCGCAATCCTAGTGAAGGCTGAAATGAACCATTTGAGAGTCTATGCAAGGTCTGAGGTGAAATATGAGCACAAATAGAACGGATTTGCCTGCCACTTACTAAACGAAGTTTGGTGGGGAGGAGATGGTGGTTGTTGAGAGAGATGCGCTGACGTTTCCATCCATCCCATCCCCATCGCATCTGTCAGCCATTCGAGGTCACGTATTCGGGGTCACGTGCACATAGTCATCCACTGAGGCTCGGCTTTGTTGGCTTTTTCCTTTATCAATCTCAATGAGTGGACAACAGACCAAGACAGGTTCAGCGCGTCTGAACGCCTACCATGGGACGAAGCGACAGCTCGTAGGAACGAGTGCCCGACAAATTGCACCTGCTTGGCGGACATCCAACGGGACAGGTGGCACCGCTGCTACCAATGGGAGCACAACACATCTATCGAAGAAAGCTTTGCAACGCGGTGGCAAAATCTTGCTTAGCAACTTGCCAATGGATGTGGCAGAGACTGAGGTCGAGGTGGGTATATTTAGCTGCTTGCTCCGATATAATCCCCGCATTGCTCGTAGGAGCTGTTCAAGAGAACGATTGGGCCGGTGAAGGACTTGTTCATCATCTATAACAGCCAAGGACGCCCGAAAGGAATGGCCATAGTTACCTTTCACCGTCCAACCGACGCTAGTTTGGCACAGTCAAAGTACGATGGCAAAGTGATTGATGGGAGTACGTCTTTCTCCACTTCTCTCCTTTGTCTGCCACTGACCAGCCGTCATGATAACTAGAGCATAAGCTTAAAATCGAATTGGTGACAGACAGCGACGAACTCTCTCATCAGGCGATTAAAGAGCAACCCACTGCCCCTCCTTCTTTATTATCTCGTATTGCTGGTCCTCGCACACCAGCAACCTCTGTTCAGACGCCCAAAGTCGTAGCTGCTGCGCATCCCCCGTATGTCTCCAGTTGAAGCTGCATTCCACCTATGCACGCCGCATGTGGCGAAAGCTTACATTATTTATCACCACTCAGACAGCTTGCCACTAAGAAAAGCGTGATCCCCATTGATGTTCAAGCTCCCCGAAAACGCACCAAAAAAGGTCCCAAACGCGTCAAGAAATCACTTGCTCAGTTAGACCAGGAGATGGAGGACTACCGGGCGTCCGCAGCGGACGGAAAAGGCGCGTAGTCTCCGGGGGTAGTGCTTTGTTCCTTCGTCCCGTTTCTTTCAAGTTGGTATGCAATTTACGGGGCACTTGCTGATCTTATTGATCCTTGGCCAACCACTCACACTTCGTTGTTGATACCATGATACTGGCCCATCTGTGCTTGTCTTACTCTGTATGCCCTTTCTTTTCTTCGTGTTGTGTTTCTGACGCATACCAGGCCATTGCTGTTACTGAGAAAGAGGTTTTTGAAATGAGATGAGATGCGATAGAACTACTAGTAGATGTGACCCTGGTGCAGGGTTAGGGCAACAGTGCATTAATGTAATCTTCTCTTCGTCTCTCTCGACGACAGACATGGTCGCACCACTGTACACTACCGCCTCTGGGCTTCTTTTTCACGCAGGGAAGATTCTAGTAGTCACAGTGGGACTGCCTGCCCGTGGCAAGACACACATTTCCAGGGCCCTCGAACGCTATCTCCGATGGGCAGGGATAAAAACGCTGGTCGTCTCTCTGGGCGATTACAGGCGCAAGACATTAGGGGGTGCTCAGAAGCTACCCCCTGACTACTTCACATTCGGTGCGTGGTCGATCGATCACAGGCGTTGTACTAAACGTTTACGCCACCAAACGCAGGGAAGAAGTGCCCTGAGACCATAGAATTGCGCCAGAAGGTTCTGGACGGCTGCGAACAGCTCATCTGGGACTTTTTCAACGCCGGTGGTCAGTGCGTTATCTACGACGCGAACAACGGGCGCCGTGAACAACGGCAGAGAGTGGCGGCCAAGTTTGGCAAGGAGGACATACACGTTGTGATCCTAGGTCATCACTACTACCTTTGGTTTCATTCTGTCTTCTCTTTTCCCTGACACTTTCCCTCTTTCAGAATCGATCTGTGACGACCCTGCGGTTATAGAACGTAATATACGTAGTGTGAAGATCTCTTCACCGGATGTACGTCCCTCCCCTCGCCGCTTTCCTCTCCTGACACTGTTTGTTTGACACGACACGGTCGTTTCTCTTGAATTAGTATCGTAGTTGGGACCAAAACCTTGCGGTGCAGGATTACTATGGCCGTATAAGGGACCATGAAAAGCACTACGAAACCGTCGATGAGCTCAATGTGCCGTCCATCCGGATCATTAATGTGCGTTTTCCAAGCCACGTTCATGACATATCTGCTCAACTCTCTGCCGGTGGGTTCGTTCCCCTTTCTTTAGGTTGGCGAGAAAATTATGGTCAATGTACGTTCACGCCGTGCTCTGCCCTCATCTCCACTTGCTAATGTTATCGACTTCAGAATGTTCGGGGCTACTTACAGGTAAACCAACGCGAGGTATTGTCCATATGCTCGGCTTATCATGTGTGTGTAGTCGAGGATAATTTTCTTCCTCATGAACATTCACAATCGATATCGTACCATCTACTTTGCACGCGTACGACTTCCATTCCAGCCGCATTTCTGTCGCCCTGCTTACTCACCGCCTCCATCCTCAAGTCCGGGCACTCGCTCCACGAGCATTCCTATAAGATTGATGCTGATCTCTCGGAGATTGGGTGGGAATATGCGGCGCAACTGAAAGACTTCGTCCTCGAACGCCGCGCAAAGTCATTAAAGGAACGCGGACTTGACCCCAAAACGAGCCGTCTCGTGGTCCGTTTCCGTTCTCGTCCAGCATCGTTGTCTGAATCCTGCGGCTCATCCGAGTCTATCCCCTCTTCAGATATGGACCTCCGCACGCCGCCGTTCGCACCACACCGCGTGGCCGTTCATGGCGGCTGCAGACCCCAAGCAGCCGGGGGGTGCTCAGTGCAAGGTCAAGGTCATCGAGAAGCCACAGATGTCCGAAATCAATCCCGGCGTGTGGGACGGACTTACCGTAGCAGACGCCAAGCGTGAATACCCGGAGGAGTGGGAGCGCTTCGTCAAAGATCCGTATTCCTTCCGTGCGCCGCGTGCGGAAAGCTACCATGACCTCAGTGGTACGTTCTTCATCTCCATCTGGCACGGCACTTTTGCATCCGTCGCTGAATGAAATGCCTCTCCCCTCCTTCCCCCTCACCTTTCCCGCTCCTCTCCTAAAGTCCGATTGGAGCCGACGTTAATTGAGCTAGAGCGCGAGCAGGAAGACCTGTTGATTATTGGACACGCATCCGTCATCCGCTGTCTGCTCGCATACCTGATCGGCTTGCCACCGTCCGAAATACCTGCCATCGAGGTCGCGCGTGGGGATCTAATCGAAGTCGTCCCTGCGTCATACGGGGTGCACAGCCAGGCGTATCACTTCTGGGACGGACCCGGTCGGACGCACGGCGAGGGAGAAGGTGGGTACGGGGAACGCGATCCCAACAACTTTTACGAGAACTACGCGGAAGATACGCGGGAAAAGAAGCATAGAGTCGGGTACGGTGACGACAACGAAACGTAGCTTCCCTATCTCGATTGTTCGATTGTATTGTCTGCAACTCAACTGTCTCATTGTGTCTTACCACCAATAGAAATGAGCCTTGTACAACAGCTCGCAATCACCCATTTACTAACTTGAACGGCCCTCACCAGGGGGCCCCTCCACTCAGAATTGGGTCTATGGCCTCGGCATATCCATCAACTCATACCTCATGCTCACCGCGCGGAAGCTCACAATCAGAGAGGTTGACCTCCTTAAAGTGCTTGAATAGCCCGGAGGCCAGGTGCCGTGAGGCCGTGCTGCGGACGGGCACGTCACCCATCACCCACGTGGATGGGGCGTCTCAACGAAAACACCTTTACTAGGACTGGCATTCACGAAGCCGGAAGGATTCTGGAGACGTATGCGCTGCGGGGGGGAAACAAGATGGGTTCACCGCTTGCGTAAGAGAAGAAAAGGGGGGGATGAATTGGTCGATACAGCGTAGTGTTGAAACTGGAACGGATTGGGGTAGTGGTGGACCCTTCGAACGAAGAGCTCTAGGAGAGGACGGTCTATCGTTGGTCCGGTGTCTGAGGAGAAGAGGCAGGACGGGAGGAAGAGGAGAGGGCAGTTGAGTCGCACCATCACGGCCGCGATCGAGCTCAGGAAGACGGAGTAGGCAGAGCTCTCGAGGTAAACGAAGAGAAGCGATTGCTATTCTTCAACACGATCCACGGAACACGGTTCACGGTCCACCGAACCCCACGATCGCCGCCACATACTAGTAGCCTCCCCCCCTGCCCCTGCGAATGTTCTGTGCGCGGGTGCGGGTGAACGAATCCGTAATGGGATGACGGCGTTCTGTACGTCCGTGTTTCGTTACGCACGTCGAAAACGAGGAAAGAGGGCGGTCAGGCCGCAGGCAGCAAGCTGAGGTAGTAGGGTTGGGGATGATGCTACGTTATGTGGTTTGTTGCCTGTACGGGTTAGAGCGCAGGTGGCCGCCGCCGCCGCCACCGCCGGACCCATGGCACCTCCTGGCATATACCTGTGCGATGATGAACGCCGTCGAAATGAACCGCACCTGTTGGGGCCGGACAGCTGCGGGGAGAAGTTGAAGTGTTGATCGAGGGAAACTCGCCAACGTACACGAAAACGTGTCGCATGGCAGTTGACGTCGAGGAATAGGAATAGGATTGACAGGACTACCGGCCACCACCACACGGGCTCGCCAAAGACGACCTGCGAGGAGGGACTCACGAGGGCGGCTATAATAGTTAACGATAGCGAGAAACGTAATAGGACCGGCGAGGGACTTGCGGGAGGCCACCAGGCAGATGGGACTCGGACGACTGGCGCGCGGCGATGCGTAATCTAGCGCATTGCAGCAGCCCGAGGACACATGTATGCGGTCATCAACCAGCAAAGCGTCCCATCCTGGAAAAGGCAGGACGCGTGTTCTCATCAAAAGAAATGTCAGCGCGGTGTACTGTACGTGACAGGCGTGGCCGCCGTGTTATTTATTAACGCAGGACCCGGGCCAGCGTGGTCGCGCAACCGAGATCGCTTCCGCGCAACGTGGAGGGCTGCTGGACGACGATTGGGCCCGAGCCAGTTGAACGCCTTTGGCTCGGATGATCGTCATGCCTCGGATGGTAAAGAATGTCGTCCTGGTGGCAGTCGCGACGATGGCCTTGAGGTTGAAAAGGTGCCGACTTCGTATCTAAGCGTCAATCACAATGCGTCCGGGGCTGCGGGCATTGAGAACTTCAATGGAATGCGGTATACGGGGAGAACTGGGGCAACAGACACTTTGTGGAGGTTGTGGAAACGGAAGCCAGAATTCGTCGGAAACGAGCCAGAAAAGGAAGGAGCACGTGGAGTCCCTGATAGAAGTCAGGTACTCACTAACTTAACTTAGTAAAGATGACAGTACTACACCTATCAAATTGCACACTCCAACTCTCGGTACTGACCGACGACGCTCACGCTTGGCTATATCGATTGCAACACCACGTTCATGCACTGGCGGTCTCCGCCGATGCTGACCTGCACACCACACCAGACGCTAAGGGGACCGCCCGCGCGCAGGGGATCGAGGTACGCTGCCATCGTGATATGAGAGTGATATATGACCTACCATGCCATTTCCCCTCTTTAAACACGCACCACCAGGATGCCAAAGGATGCGTGGGCGGCCACAGGGAATGTGACATGAAAGATCGCTCCAAGACGGAGCTTCGTAACGCCGATGAGCGGCGCGACGATGCCATATCCGATCAAAACACCGTGCAGAGAACCATGCCTGCCACGACGAGAGGCCAAGTTGTATCATTGACGACGCAATCTTCCATCTGTCATTGGGATAAGCAAAATCGCTATCCATAGAGCGTCAAATCCACGTGTTGACTGCTATCCAGCTGGGTGCATGGACGGGCAAGCTTGTTGTTCCTGTCAAATCCAAATGAGTATATAGTCACAGTACACGTACAAGCAACACCTCTATTTCTCAATTTGACAGGCAAGGGATCTTCGCTCTATATTTTGGAGTTAATACGGTGACAAGCGCGATACAAAGTGAGTAATTGACACTGTGAGTAGTTGTTGCGATGAAGTGTCATGGGAAATTTCCAGCTTGGATATGTGCGCGCTGACAGCCATGGCAATCGACATCGGTAGTCGACAACGAGACACGCGATCTAACTGTCAAAAATTTATGGAGGGAAGCACAAACGTGGGAACTCCACGCTGGCAAGTCTTCGAAGCTCGACAAGCCGGGACGAACGAACCTACTTACCTTCCTATTTTGGACCGTGGTCTATCCAGCCCCATCCGTAATGGTCGTCAACGGAATACCATACTCTTCACTGGGTCGCGAACAATACCCACAACCTTTTAACGAACGGCGAACGTAGCACCGACCATTTCAAAGCACATGCTGCCGATGGGAAAAGGATACGTGTTGCATGAGATGAAACGACAAGAAAAGAGTAAAGAAACTAAAGAGATGGGTGCAGACACAAGATGAGAATAAATAAATGAGTGCTCCAGGCTGGGTCAATGGGGGGGGGGGAGGAGTAGAATAAGTGAGAACACTATGCAGCACAGCAGTATGCGACGTAGTTCCAATCCAAGGGAGAAGAGAGACCAGAGGACGAATTAGTCTTGCGATCATTGAGAGGCCGTAAGCGTCAGGGGTATTAGTTACGATCCATGAGCGCGGGGGTTAAGGATCGAATCTGATGTCCCCAAAAATATCGAGGTGAGGGGTGACAAAGCGCTTGGACGATGGTGACGGAGAAGTAAAAGTAAAAGCGGCGTAAATCTGTTTCCGTTCTGGGGTCGAGAAGAGGGCCCCTTCCTTAGCGAAATCAGCCTTTTTTGGTGAGGATGAGCCCGCGACAGGTTTCTGCGGTGAACTTCCTTTCTCTTCGCCAAGGTTTGCCTTCTGTCGAGATGGGTCAGATATCGGGACGATGATGACAGTTAGAGCATTACCTTGGGAGTAAGTATGCGGGAGATATCGGCTCGTGATTCAACAGGGGAAAGAGATACTTGACCGAAAGCGTGTGACACATCGGCGAGAGGAGAAACTGTGAGGTCGTAACATCTGGAGTCAACTTCAGTTTGCGTGACCGTGTTCTTGTCCTGACAAGGTTGCTCGGCTTCGACAACTTCCTCAACTATGGAAAGATCTGATGCCCCTGAGCTGGTCACCTTGGCGCTGTTGGACGAAGACAGTGTGGTTGACTTCCGTTTCCTGCAGTCTACAGCCAAGTCGCGCGGCTTCTTGGTGGTCGGAGGGATGTGCAACTTGGTAGTGAGAATACCGTTCTTGCGCTTCTTCGTCTGAGAATCCGTAGCTACACCGGAACGAGCTCCAGTCACGGGATGAAAGTTCTCTTTCTCCGCCGCGGTCACGGGGGCAAGGGAAGGGAGAAGAACGGAGGGTTTAACGAGGGGTGAGGAAGGCGAGGGAGATACGTCAGTCTTGATTGTGGGCAAGGGTTCGGATGGGATATCTTGAAAGACTACGAATGTCCGAGCGGTCATGTTACGTTGGTGTTGATTGTGGAATAGTCGGTTCGTGAAGTTGACGTGAGTGGCGCGTGTAAAGGAAGGGCCGAAGTGTGAGAAATGCAGGGGGAAGGCGGTGCCGGAAATCAGAAAAGAGACGATGTTGTGACGATGGCACAGCCCGGGCGATGTGAACGAACACGAGGAGGAGGTGAGGATGGGATGGGCCAGGCTCGGCTCTTTAACCCGCTCGGCTCGTTCAAACTCCGAAGAATTGGTCTATCTCCTTTTTGGGAAATACCTTGCACCTCGACGCGTGACACGCGTTCAGGTCACGTGGAAAACAACGTCTTATCTCTCACCTCGTGCCTGCAGCGCCTCACCACACTTCCGCTCTCAGCTTTGTGGCACGAGGCACGCCCAACCTGACGCACTGTACGGGTCGCCCATATTTATCCATCACAGCCATGTTAATGGGATCCCTTTCAAGTGTGTTTGGGTTCATCGAATGTCATGATTGATGAATACACGGCATTGACCCCACTACATCCCATGGCAGGGCACAAGTTTCAGGGTGCGCTGTCCCAGGACGTGCTGATCGGAGCCAACAACCTAAACCGCTGCTGACTGAGGGGCATTCCCAAGGGTTCGATCGGCGCCAAACGGATACATCCACCCCAGTCTCAATCTGGGCTTCCGCAATGAACCCCTTACCTCAGCCTCCGAGGGCAAGGTAAATTCTTGCTTGCTTTGACGACACAGTGGGACATGTCTCGCAGGCAGACCACTCACAGCCTTGCTGCCCTTCCGAATTCTCCCATCCCTGGAAAGCCTCAAGGAGGGGTGAATAATCACTGGATTTCACAGGGGGGGGGGGTGAGGGATGTGCCTGAGCACTCCTAAGGGGATCTTAGGATCTCTAATAGCCCGGATTCTCAATTTTGCCTGGCATAGATCAGATCCGACAGTCTAGATTCAGTGGAATACGCCGCCGCTTGATGATCCTTCTTAACTTGTGTGCGAGAGAGCACAACGTGGTTGGCTCATGCTGCGTGTTACACACGCCGCAGTCGTCCCGGTCCCGCGCGGCTTGACCCATCGCCCACGTAAAAGTACCAGACCTTGCAGTTCTTTCTTTCATTACTCCCCCGGCACCTCGACCGTCTCTCGCCTCTTCCCCCTCCCCCCCTCTCCCCTGAAGACACTTCTAGGAGGTCTCAAAGACCCATCTCGACAATATGTCGTCGTCGAACACCCTTCTTCGTCCCCCCGCTGTCGGCACTCTCATCGACAACGGCAATTTCGAGCTCGTGAGCGTCCTGGGTTATGGCGGTTACGGGGTCGTTTATCGCGCAATCGACTTGCGCTCTACCGCCCATGATACACCATCTTACGCCGTCAAATGCCTTCTTCACACGCCGACACGGAATACCGTCCGACAAAGACGTCTCCATATGCAGGAGATTACTCTTCACAAACTTGCATCGGCACACCCGAATGTCGTCACGCTCCATCGTGTCATCGAGGAGGAAGACTACACCTTCATAGTTATGGATTATTGCCCTGACGGAGACCTCTTTGGTCAAATTCTGCACAAGCGACGGTATCTTGGCCAAGATGACCTGATCAAACATGTTTTCCTCCAGCTCCTCGACGCCGTCGACTATTGTCACTCACTCGGTATCTATCACCGCGATCTCAAGCCGGAGAACGTCCTTTGCTTTAACGGGGGCCTGCGGCTTGCGATAACGGACTTTGGACTAGCCACCACTGAGAAAGTCAGCGAGGAGTTCCGGACCGGCAGCGTGTACCACATGAGTCCTGGTACGTCATGGCTCTTTCTTTGTATCTCATCAAGACGTACTAACGCACCCTCCAGAGTGTCAGGGTGGAAGCTTCGCACCCAGTGGGACGTACTCACCGCCGTTCAATGACATATGGTCGCTTGGTATCATTCTTCTCAATCTCATCACTGGGCGCAACCCGTGGAAATCGGCTTCGTCCTCGGACCCAACATTTCAGGCGTACTTGCAAGATTCCGTAAATTTCCTGCCCAGCGTCCTTCCGGTTTCGGCCGAGGTGAACGAGATCCTTCTGCGGACACTTGACATCAACTGGCGCAACCGCATCAGCATCGCTGAGCTGCGCCGCGCGATTAAAAGTGTATCAACGTTCTACGCAGACGACGTCGTGTTCGAGGGTAGCATGGCACGGTGCTCCTGGGAGGCTGGTATCGACATCACTGGCGGATCTCAGCCCGAAGACGACGGCTTTGACCTACCGCAACATGAGGAGCAGCAGCAGGAACCGAGGTCCGGCTGGAGCACAGACTCGAGCGCGGATCTAGTTTTCGCTGTGCCGTCGCGGGAAGACAACAGCTCATGGGTGCCCTACCCAGCGTCGGGAGCTACCTGGGGCGCAGACTCGGATCTTCGTACCGATACGCCGTCGCAGGGTTCGGGAAGCTTCCTCACCTACGACGATCAGCGGACGCCCTCGTCATCGTTCTCGACGGCATTGTCGGGACCGTACGTCTCCATGCATGAGGACGAGGAATCAACGTACGTCGATAGCTCCGAGCGTCTCAAGCGCCAAGCTCTCTCCGTGTCAACTGTCAGCGAGTTCTACGAGGAAAGCATCGTCATGCGTTCCGCAGAGTCCGCCACGATGCACACGGCGCTAGAAAGTCCTGTGGCACACTCATATTACCTCCTCCAGAGCTCGGTCTCCGTTTTGAAGCCCTCCTACGCGGCGCCGTCTGCGTTCGAGGTGGGGATCAGCAGCTTTGATGAGGACGAGCGCGACTCGATGAACTGGATGCGGGCGTCAACGTTCGATCAGCATAGTCATGCCGAGTCGGACCTCGTCAACGTGTCCTCGATGGATTTTAGCCCGACCGAGCAGGAGCACATGACGATCGGTCACTCGCCCGTCAGCGGCAAGCCCTGGCATGATTTCCTCACGGTGACGCCGCCGATGCTGCCACAGCCGCAGGTGCAGGGCACCACCCGGCTCCCCTTTCCCCTCGCACCCCTCAAGTCCTCGCCCGCAACGACGACGCCGTTTCAGTCCCCCCACTCCCCACCCGCCGGTGCCCGGAGGAAGCCGCGCTCCTCCAGCTTCTTCAACCCAATCAAATTCGCGTTTCCCCCTCGCCACCCATCCCCTTCCTCTTCCCACCTCTCATCCCCCTCCTCCGTTCCCATCCCCATCCCCATCCCCGCTCCCTCTCCCGCTCGCGCAGGGCGCTCGGCCCCCGCCTCCTCCAACCTCTTTCCACCCCTCGCCGCGTGCTCCTCTCCCCATCGAAAATCGGCATTCGCCGAATATGCAGCACGACAGCCCAGCCCTTCGCAGGAGCACACCCGTCACAGTGGACGCCGGCGTCACCGTCAACCGTTACGATCCGCACGAGACTGGCTTTTCTCGAGCAAATTTTTCGCGGCAGCCGCAGCGTAGATCGCGGCGCGCAGAGCCTATTCAACACACCTATTTATCCATTCGACTTTCGTCTTACGCATGTCGAGCATCCAACTGTTTATTATCCACAGACTCGGAACACTGCTGCATGGTTCGGTTGTAACACAATGTAATTTTTTCCCCTATCTTTCCCCCCTCTCATCATCGCATTCGCGGTAGAAAACAAACCGTCCAAGTCATCTATGTATTCTGTACCCATCATTGTTTAATGACAAACACGGGAATGCATTCTATCCTGGAGACGTCCGACCTTTACTGTCGATGCCTGCAGGTGAAATAACATAATAATGTGACGGATGGAGAATGACATGCCCAGATCGAGACATACGATCATCGAGTCCTAAGGTTCAGGAGCTTCCTGCCTCGCTCACGCTCGATCTCCTGCTTCCCACGAACGCCTGAACCCTTGTCCAGTTTACGCCCAGGCCCACCGATGCCGTTACCCATGGCGAGGGGCGCATTACCCGCGTGGAGCATGCGGAACAGGAGCTTTATGACGTTGAGGGGGTTGCGAGAGCCCCAGACCTTGGCGGAGATGTCCTTGATCCCTGCGGCCTTGAGCACCTGGTGCACGTTCGGGTTGCAGTGGAGGCCAAAGCCGACGGGCCGGGGGCGGAGGAGGATGCGGGTGGCGCCGAGCTTGGCCGACATTTCCGTCCAGATCGTCCTGTTCTCGAAGCGGTCGACGTAGTCCATGTTGCGGACGGCCATGGCAAAGGCACGGTTTGACGCGCGCGCGCCGTCGTCGTGCTTTGCTGAGCCGTAGCCGACGAGTCCGGCGCCGTTGCCGACGACGAGGAGTACGCCGCGTCGGTGGATTTTACCTTTGCCTGTTTGTTGGGTCACGCGCCGCGTGATGAGCGGGAAGCGGTATAGCTTGTCGAGCTCGGGCTTGCTCAGCGGTAGGATGGGCGCGTGCTCACGCTGGTCGTCCGCCCCGTCTTCCGGCTCTTCTTGTTCCCATTCCTGCTGCTGCTCTCCTTCCTGCTGCTGCTCGGCCGCCGATTTGCCATCGGTTGCGTCGGGCGTGAACAAGGATGGGTCGTTGCGCATGACGACGCGGGATGCGAAGGGAGAAAGTTTTGACGGGGGGAACTGTCTCGTGTCCGCGAGGTCGAGGAGGGGATTGGGCTTGGAGATGTCGGGAAAAGGGAGGTCGTCGACGATTTGGGAGGCCGCTCTTATGCGCCTTTTTGACCGCCGTCGCGGTGTCAGGACGGTCCCCCCGGTGGTGGTGGTGGTGGTGGACGGCACACTCCCAGCGGGGTTCTGAGGTGGGGAAGGGCCATCTGAGTAGGCCCGTAAAAGTACGCGAGATGCATGAGACCTGTTAAATCGTAGGGTTGACCTTGCCAGGACACGAGAGCAGGAGGAGCTCGTATGCCTGTTCATCGTCGTCGGTCTTAATGTTATGTTCTCGTCTCGCGTCGTTTTAATTCATTAATTAATTATTTTTACTGCTTTATAAAGCTTCGCGTCCCCAGTCAACTCAACGCTACACAATCCATCCATCATGGAACCGGAAGCAAGTTCTAACGCATCTCAGATAGTGGGCAGCAACATAGACAGCCTATATAATGTAATCGACAGGGACAAGTGAGCCCCCGTCTTGCACAGTCTCCCTCTCATCTACAGATTGACGGTACTTTCGAGGAAGCGTGCATGGTTTGAATCTGACTGTTCCGGAGGATGCAAAGGAAACGATAAAGCCTTGGGATGAGCGCGAGTCCACGGAAAAGTTTGCTGAATCTAATGTCGACGACCAAGTCCGAACCAAAAAGTTACACCGATTCCTTGACTGTTGGACTGATTTGGACTTTCCCTTTTTTTTAATTCTTCAATGTAGCTGGTAATACACATCCCGTTCGCCCAGAACGTTCGATTAAAGTCTGTATTGCTGAAACTTGGTGCGTCTTCGCTCGTGTTTTTTTTCTTCGCCGAGTGCAATACGACCCGAACGCGCAGGTAGGGGCGAACTGACCCCGCGACACTTACGCGTCTATGCCAATCGCGCAAACATCATCGACTTTTCAGAGGTAGAAGACGTCCAACCGTCCTTGAACATCTCCCTACTCGAGGGTGAGACAAGCGTCACCGAATACCCGCTCCGCATGGCCGCCTTCTCAAGTATCACGAGTCTATCCTTATTTTTCGTACGTGACCCGAAACGCATACTACAAACCGCGTTTACGTTCTTCCGAATGATGATTACATGTGCAGAGTGATTCCGTAGGAGGGGAGAGTACACGAATATACTACATGGGCTTCAAGGGAGAGACCCGAACCGTACGCAAGGAAGGAAGCAGCAAGCTCGAGATACCAGCTGCGAATGCCCCTGACGCGTCGCTTACCGACCGACTGCAGGAGAGAAGAGCTGCGCAGCAACCGACCGCTAAATAATAGACTACGGGCGATGCATGTTAGAATACTCACAAGTATCATTGTTATCATACACCTTCGGATTGGTGGACAGTATTCACCGCCGACTTTGGTTCGTCCTCAACCATCTCATCGCCCAACTCTGACCTCTGGAACGCGAACGATACGGATACGTTTCTCGTTGTTTGCGATTGTACACTCTGGTTGTTTGGATTGAAAGGAGTGAATATTATACGGGGCGGTGAGGTGCTACTCAGGTTCAAGCTTCTTAGCAAGCTGACATGCCGCCCCTTTGGAGAACGAAAGGGGTGACGAGGACGATGATGGGACTCACACTTGGTAGCTCTTGCTCGTATTCAGAGTGCGGTACAAGCGTGTCACGCATATTGTCCTGCGACATCTAGGTGAGTGGATGATGTCATCTAGTCCAATAATCCTAACTTCTTACATGCTAATCACTTTGACAACCGGAGACGTTAGTCGGTCCGTTGCACTGATACAGGAAAGAATGCTGACATGATGATGAATTGAATACCTTGGAGGGAGAAAACGTTCTCAGAGAGACGGTGGGTCAAAACGGTTAAATGGTCACCCACTAGATTAGCAAGGTCTTGTAACGGACCAACGTAGAGGGACTTAGTCAAGGACTTCTCAAAGGACGAGGGTTTTTCTCACCATCGAATTTGAGGGATATGAGTACCTGAGAATGATGAGTGCGCAATTAGACACATAGCACGGGCCGAAGCACTCACAAGTAGCGGGACTTGGGAAAATATGGCTACGATTAACCAGATCAAAGCCTACCATAATAGGTCAGTTGAATGGGGAAAAAGACACGAACCCCATCAAGAGGAGCAAACGACAAAAACCTGATGGAAGAGAAGACGCCCGAGGTGGTGGCCCCGCTCGCTCACGAGTCCAAAGAGCATGACAATGAGCAGAAACATGTCCGACGAGAGCGTTGCCAGGGTGCTATCTCTGGTCGTCTTGGCCTTGTGCAGAACGCACGTGCCAAACGAGCTCTCATACTTGGCCGAAGTCTGTCAACGCAACGGTTGCCAATGAGAAACGGGGGGCGAGAGGATATCGACCGATTTTAACGACGCGCACCGTGACAGTAGCTGTGACGCAAGACCAGGGAAATTTGTAGTGAGGAAGCTAGCTCGTTAGTGAAGTAGAATGGGATTCTCGTACAGCGGATTATTAAGGCTATGTTCGTCAACCATGCGCCCATAGAGGCCGCGAGGATCCACTTTATCCACCTGTTTCTGGTCCATATGGCAGCTCTGATCCCAAAAATAATGGTTTGTCATGAACACTGCCAGTGACGGAGTGGGTTCAGGGACTCACATCTTGAGGATCATGAGGAACGAGGCGAGTACGAACACGGAGTAGACGGTAATCTAGAAACGGACAGGATGTGAATTCCATGCGACATGTGACGATCTCAGCTGTGCTCACATATTCGACATAGACCCAGTCCTATTCACGAACAACGGATTCAATCAGCGCGCGTAACGCACCACGAAGAGAGTACCGCCAAATTACATGACAATCTACCAACGTCTCAAACCCAGTTTGGATCAAGTTGGCGACCACGTTTACGAGGGCGAGTAGGCGTATCGCCACATAGACCTGTAATCTGTTAGTTTGAGATATTGTTGAGCTCGAACATCTCTTCTATTCTGCTCACCCACATAGACCACGGGAACCGCCGCTTTCCGGTAATGAAGCTCCACTCGAACCCAAACGTCAAGATATACTCCCAACTGCGATATGGGATTGAGTGACGAGCGAGGCCAGACATGTATATCCACCCCTTACACGTATATGCCGCCCAGGGCATGAACGAACCTCTGCAAGGTACCTATGATATACGTAGCTGCGAGGTCAGCCCAGTTCATCCACGGAAAAGGACGATATTCGTACGATGATGGTCGAGTACGGTCGCGGAGACATGGTGGTGGTTGTGGTGGGTGGCCGTCTGATTCTGCATGATCAGAGAAAGAAAAAAAGAAGGGGGGAGAGAAAAAGATAGTGAATGGCGCGAAAGAGATAAAGCCTTTGCATGCGCAGAGCAAAGAGGTTTACATACGGCATCACTAGATCAAAAGCAGTGCTCGGATGCGCAACACGCAACAGCGCGCCGAGGCCGGAGAGTGCAACGACGTCAAAGGTGTTCAGGGCAAACGGATCGCCATCGTAAATAGATCAATTCATCATTTCCAGACTTGATCATTATTGGCATGTGTTACCAGGCCTCCGTTAAATCGCACCAGTTTAGACACCGGTATTGGCGCGCAGGACCGCGTGCTTCGAGGTGAGTCACCAGGAGACGTCGCCAAGAGACCAGCAAAAAGCTGTCAACTGACACAGCCATCATAGGCCATGCACATTCAAAACACCCGTCGGACTACTTGTGGAAAGCCTGCCAAGATGAAGCTGAAACAGAGCCGCTGTCCCCGTGCTCGACCGGGGTAGCATCACGGGTCGAGATTGAGGGGAAGTAGACCCGCAAGCTCGTTGGTCCGAGTCAAAGAATACGTCGTGCTGATCACTAACTTACGTTCCCCCTCGTGGTATCAAGCCGACCCGAACGGTAATTGATTGGGCCCTTTCAATTAATTCGATAGAAAGGTATGCCAATTACAAAAACACGCCCCGAATCATTCCAATGGAACATCATGGTCTCCGCATCATGGTCCCGAAATCTTAGCGCCTCTTCCTTGTCGACGATCGAGTCGATGATGCGATCCCAGTCGTCGCTGCCGAGCTCCCGGCCGATCCTCGTGTTTTTCTCTTCCCCTTCGGTGCGCCGATCTTGGGTGGAGAAGGCGGCTCGGACGAGGACGACGCCGCGCTGAGGCGCGAGCTGCGCCGCGGCTTCGCAGTCGCAGTCGCAGTCGCACTCCCAGCAGCCCGCGCGTTCTTCTCCTCCTCTTCCTCCGCATCGACCGAACTCGCGCGCGAAACCCGCCGCCGAGTCGTCCGCTTGACGGGCTCAACCTCCGGGAGCGGCGGCACGTTGTCCTCCTCTCCGCTCGCGTCTTCGCCGAAGCCCCCGGGGACCGACGTCCGCGCGGTCCTTCGTGATTTGACCGGGCGCAACCGAGTGGGGGGCGTGGGTGGGGAATGGGCAAACGGGTTTTGCTCCGGTTGGGCTGCCTCACGTTCCGCGCGGAACGCCCCGGGAAGTAATGGCTCGGTGGTTTCCCGTGTGTGGCGACTGGGCTCAGGACGTGAGCTCAAGAACACAGACCCTGAAAATTCTGCGATAGGCGAGGGTTCAGGTGCCGGCGCAATGTCATCGTGCTGGTCTTCGTCATCCGACATCGTTTCCGCATCGAATGGCGGTACGACATCCTTTTGCAAAGGTGAGTCTTCGGCAAGGGGTTCTTCGGAGGGTATAGCCTTTTGGGGATACAACATAGTTTGATCGCCAATTGAGTGGCGAGGGTCCCGAAAACCCTTTATAGGGAAAAGCGATAATGACGGTCTATGTCCGCCTGCTCCGGAGGCGTTCAGGAGGGGTTTGGTCGTTTGGGGCCGAGGTCCAAATAATCCAACCCTGGGTCCAGCGCGGGAAGATGACAGCGAAGGAGTGAGAGCGGACGCAGGGTCGAGTACGTGAGATGCGCCGTTCAGACCGGGGGGCACGGCCTGCGCACGTGCTAGACCAAGCAACGGTCGGACTGTCGGCTGCACTGGGGGGACTTCTTTCACGGGGCCCGCGACAGCTTTCGACTGATCGTGCCTATAAGTGGGCCTTCCGAGTACGAATCTAGGTGCCCCAGACGTGATGGGAGGGGGCGATATTCTTTCCCAGGACATGCTCAAATCGGGGGCAGCGGCCTTGCCCTGCGTAGGCTTCGGGGCCAGCTGTCCCACCGTCCGCGACCGCTCTTCGATTTCTTGTCGCTCGATTGATGGAAGCGCAGCGACGACGTCTTCGATCATTTTTCGGCGCCGATCCCCCACTTGCGATGCTTGAGCATGATTTCCGAGACGAGTGCTCGCGAATTGCTGGTCGAGCTTGATGGCTTCCACGTATTGTCCCGACTGGACCAGCCGCACGCATACGAGATCCTGTAATATGGGGACGGATGATACGGGTAATGATACTGGGGGCTCGAGAGCAAAGCGATGGAGAAGGGATTGCTCGAAAGAAGAGAGCGGAAGGGAAACGAACTGTTTCAAGTGTTCCGGACGCGGCTTTGCTACGACGAATGAGGCCGTGGATCCAAAACAGAAGACAAGGAAGCTCACGGGTGAAACACCACTCGATCACCTTCTTCAACAGCCGCGTCCGCGTCTCGCTCTTCTCCGGAAACGTTCTTTGATACTTCCAGGCATTCATCAGGCTGTCTTCGGCCAGGGCTAAGATATACCTCTCCATATCGTCAGGTTCGGTCAACATCGGCTTGGTGGTGTGCAGATATTGCACAACAAGACGCGCGGGGGTATCCGACAACGAGATTGCTTGTATGATCTTGGACGTATAATCCCGGTTGAGGCGAACGTCGCACAGTAGAGACACCGCTCTCTATGTGTGTATAAATATGAAACGATAGAAAAGATCAACACGCGAAAGTACAGGTCAAAACAGGCACATCAACGCACCTCCACTTGGATTCCCGAGTCAAGGTGCCAATACGCATCAGAGAGCATAGCAAACTGCGGCGGAATACACCTATCCTCCCTAAATCTCTCTTCCCTACCATCCCGATGCCACTTGAGCAAAAAGTACACGAGACAGTCCTTCTTCAGCGCGTCGTACGTCGACTCTTCGATAGCGTCCAACAGCCGACGGAGAGACGCCGGATCGGTGGGCGGCCAGAGGATGTCCGGTTGTCGCATGCCCCCCGACGAGAGGAGGATATCGAAGATGAGCAGGTCGGAGAGCGCAGCTCTCCGCGTCTCGATTTCGTGCGGTCGTGGTGCACGCCAGGGAAATCCGTCGGAAGAGATGTCAAAGAGAGACATGAGGTCCCCTGAAACGGGCTCTGGTGAGTCCTGTGTAGCGTGTGAGAAGGAAGCGACAGTGAACCGAAAAAATAAAACAAACCATGGGCAGAGGTGGGATTGTCTGTCTTCCGTTCAGACGCGCTTTCCGCGTGGTCGCACCCATCACGTGACTCTCGACTGACATCTCAACTCGTGTTCATTCTCATACAAAAAGAACAGAGACAGCCGTCTACACTATTTTATCAAAGACATAGAATAAGCGTCCCGGCAGACTCAAAAATCCCTCAGGGCTAGTAACTAGACCCATTTACCTGTTGGTCGACATGATAGTAAATCAGTCGAATAAGGAGACACGGGTGCCGCTGGTCTGCCGCACCTTGTCCTTTAATTGTCCAATGAACTGCTGATAGCTGGGTAACACATCCGCGCGGTCTTGTATGAGCCCCGATAGAGCCCACAGGCGCAGCGGTGGTTCGCCGTCCTCTTTGACAACGTACAAGTGTGGGTGGTAGACCCCGCGGCGCAGTTCACGTGTCTTTTGAATCACCGCATTCACACGCTGCGAAAACGGATTGTCCAGGAGTGGGAGTGTGGTCTGAAATCCAACAGAGTTAGCCGAATGACTTTCCAGTATTGACACGCCGGGAAAAAGTACCTTGCCGCCGCGAAGCGTCTCGTAATTCGGTAGGTCGAACACGTCAATGACCAACTGAGGAACGGCATCCCGTCCGACCCAGAGGAACAACGTCTGTCCATCTTCAATCAAAAAGAGACCATGCCTCTCCAGTCTTTCCGAGGTAAGAGGCAGAGGTGGCGGCATGATAACGCCGTGCTCGCCAACGGTCCCAGCCTGCAAGATATCAGGACATGAACGACATTTCCCAGGCGGAAATATACCTCAGGTGGCATGTTGTGCAATGAGTAGAACGTAGGATGGATGTAGGGAATCAGGAGTTGCGACGGCAGTGAAGTGAGCAGTGCCTGGGCATAGGCCCTCAAATCCGGCGGAATCTGTGCGCTTTGACGAATGCCGACGTTCTTTAGTAGACCGAGCACTAGTACCGGTAACATCCTCATATTTTCACTGATAGCTAGCTGGGCACTTGCGCCTGCACCAGCGGCCGTCATACTCGTCTTGTACGCCTGCAAAATCTCGACTAGTTTACCCTGGACAGCGTCACGCGCATCTTCAAGTTTATGCGTAATTGTGCGTTCCACAGCTTTGTTTGCGAGCAGTGTTGCAATGGCCACCTGATCAGCGGATGCAAAGACCTCAGATAAGTTCGATGTTGTCGGGTACGCTGTCGTGATGACCCGAATACGACGCTCGCCTATCAACGAATTACAGAACTACTCACATCGACTCGTACGGAATGCGGAACTGACCGTAGCAAGTTGTGTGCAGAATCGCCGTTTGGAAGACAACAAACGACGACGGGATCGTCTCTTCGATCTGTACTTCAATTGCGTATGACGTATCTTGCGGCACAGCAGGCATTGCGAGTAGGTCGGTTGAACGGACAAAGAAGTTGCCGTGGAATGAAGACATCCGAATGCCGCGAGTTGCACGCACGCGCATGACCGCTTCAAGCATGATAGGCATAGCAAGAGCCTCGCCAAACTCGTGCGCGAACTTGACCGCATCCTCAGAGCGTGCAGCATTGAAAGCCGGGTAGAAGTATGTCTGTCCCGACGTGTAATGAGGAAGGGAAGCTAAGTCCTGTGTCAGTCTGGTGCAACCAAAATGCAAGGACAGAACAATACAAAGGGTGGCGACGTCTTGATAGGCGGCGCTGAACAGGAACATATCAACTGAAACCTGTGCGCGCGAGCACTCGATCGCGAAGGACTTGTAGAACGGAGAAGCTGTCTGCAACAGACCGGATTCCTATGGAGCCGTGAACAACAGTTTTAAGCGAGCAAGTGTGAACCGACCTTAGGAGTGCCTAATATCTTTGGATCTTCTCTGTTCTTGAGAGCGCCGGCCCCAACGCTCGGCAGACTTGAGGACAAAACGATGAGTTTACCGCCAATGGGATTCTAATAATGGGAAAAGTAAATCGATTCTGACTCTATCGTTGACACAAGGAACGTACGATCAACTTGAAACCAGATTGTAACGCCGGGCCGAGCGCACTGCCGATCGTGTGGTTATCGGCGAACATGTCATTGAGTCTGCCAAGGAGCGACTCCACAGCTGCTTTACACTCGCCGAGATTCACAAGCAAGTCATTCGGCTTCGGCAAGAACACGTCATCAACGTCGGACATGACAAGCATAGTGCAATCTGGCGATTCGGCCTACACGAAGTTATGGGACCAGCACGCAGGAGAGGTTGAACAAACTCACCGACATCGAAAAGAAGTAGATAGACGTGTCGTAGGCAATAATTGCAACTTTGGTGCGCTGGTCCTCATTGGGTAATCGATCCAAGTTCTCGAGAATCGTTCGTGTTGCAGTGGCCACCATACCTGCAGTTACATAAGCGGCCGGATAACATCCGAGAAAGGAGGATACGCACCAGACTGAATCGCACTGTGGCTCACGTCGATGAGGAAAATATAGACAGCCGGCTGCGGGGCGCGGACCATGTATTCAGTTGGCGCTACAAACTCAACGACACCATGGCTCAGTTCAGGACGCGCCCAGCGGTCCCCTGGCTGGTTCCGGGTTTGATCCCAATCAAATAGCTGTGGGACCTCGTTTGACATGCCACACATACAGCAGCGCCAACTACGCAGGACGATCGTCTCATGGCACGCACGAGGAATAATTGAAACGACGCACCGATTACCCCCATCAATGAACTGCACGTAAGGATTTATGTACGTTCGGCATCGCCTGCAGCGAGCAATGATAGTATCCGTTACGACGGGAACAGGCTCCTCCCCTTCCTTGACGGATCGGTACGGCGTAAGGATGAGACCCAGAGGGATTTTTGATTTGCTGACAATGGAGCCGGAATTGGGGATAGCATTGACAGTACACCGCTGGTATGAATGGTGCGAATTCGCCAGAGGAGAATTGGTCAAGCACGAACCCGGGGGGAGGCGGATCGGTGGTGGTGGCAACTCGAGATCGCGCGGGTCAGGGGGCGAGGTCAGCAAGTTGGTGGTGTAGATCTGGAACGGCTTCTGGCCGCCATTGATGCCCATCTGGCCAAACTGGTCCGCAAGTTGGCCGACGCCGCCTGCACCGTAGCCAGCTACGGGGGGTTGGCCGCCATAACCAGGAGTATTTATGTACTCAGGCTCCCCCTGCTGCTGGCCATAGTATGAAGGACCGGCTTGTGGCTGCTGTTGAGAGGGTTGGTTCTCAGTAGCGAGTCCGGGGGTGAAGAGTTGCCCGCCGCTGAGATTCGGAGGCTGTGGCCCAACGCCGCCATAAGTGGGAGCTACGGCAGCATCAGCACTCCCATAATAAGCTTGTGTTTGCCCAGCGGCATATTGACGACGTTTGGTGCTGGCTGTCGGCTGTGCAGGGGGAGGGGAGCTCGTGGGAGCGGCTGGTTCAGGTACAGCACCAGTCCCGGGATGTTCCCACTGAGCGCGTCCAGTGGCAGTTTCTGTAACACTCAGATAGGTCGAATATGATAACAATATGCGGGTCGTGGCGCACCAACAAAAACGAAACGTTGATTATCAGGTTCCCTAAGAAAGAGGTTCAGCAACGAAGGAGAGACGAAGGATAACGACCTGCCATTCAGCTGTCCATCCTGGGGGAAGTTGTTGGTTGGGGTCTGCCATGGACTTTGAAGAGTCAAAAGATGGTGGAATGAGAGAGAAGAAATGCTACACGTCGCGTTCCCACGACCGCGAAACCCTTCTCTCGGGTTAGTTCTCTTCTGCCATGTTACAGGACATTGCGCAGAACACTCAACAGCCTTCGCACGAGGAGAAGCGAACTGTCGATTCAAGTGAAGAAGACTTGCGAACGGCCAAGCCTTTTACGCTTCGTGCGAGAATTCAGTTCTTCTCTCTCTGTTGGACCCTATTTCTTGCCGGATGGAGTGACGGTTCCACGGGTCCCCTACTGCCTAGGATCCAAAGTAACTATCATGTACTGTCTCCGCCTCAGGCCTGATGTACATAGTGAACAAACGTCTTTTCGATAGGTTGGCTTTGCTGTTGTTTCCATTATCTTCATATCCAATTGCATTGTGCGTCAAAGGACACTTTCTTTCCGGGGCATCACGGCATTGACTTGTGCTGTAGGGTTTCGTGACTGGCTCTGTTGCAAACATTGTATTGAACGACAAGTTGGGTTTTGGAAAAGTGCGTGGGTCACTCCAACATCGGATTGCCCCTCGCCAGAGCCTTGTAGGTCATCGCTCTCGGATCGGCCGCACAAATGATCGCTTTTAGCATCAAGGCGTCCGCGCCGCCGTTTCCTGTATTCGTGATGGCCTATGCGATCAACGGGTTCGGTGGTTCATTGGAGGATGCACAGGCTAATGGGTTTGTCGCAAACTATAAAGATAACGCCTCGACAAAGATGGGGATATTACACGCCGCTTACGGTAAGGGGCTTCTATATGTTAGTTGCGTCGACCTAAATTTACTAGGGGCCGGGGCTTTGGTTTCTCCCCTCGTTGCAACACAATTTGCCCAGCTCCATAGATGGTCTTTTCACTATCTTACTTCGCTTGCGGTCGCAACGCTGAATACTATTCTTCTCGTCTGTATCTTCAAGTTTAAGACCCAGGATGGCGAGTTAAATCTCATCTACATCGAGAACGTGTCAAATCTCACGTTCTGCCGCGATTCAGAGTGTCTCGCCCAGATCGGTCAGGCCACTGAGGAAAACGATGCGGTTGGGGGCAGCAAGTACAAGGAAATGTTCAGATTGAAGGGGCTTCATCTCCTCGCATTCTTTACTCTCGTTTACGTCGGCGTGGAGGTCACCATCGGTGGTAAGTTGCTCACATGATTGTGCTGTCCACAATCACATCATCCACAACTTAGGGTGGATCGTGACCTACGTTATCCAGGTACGCCACGGCGGGCCATCATCTGGCTATATATCTTCTGGATTCTTTGGAGGTAAGCATGTCATCGTGGACCGCCGAGGCATTGAGTTTAGTTCGCACTGGAGGGTTGACTGCAGGGCGAGTCGTTCTTATGTGGGTCAACGAAAAGGTATCTCTCAGAGCACCACACCTAAAAGCTTGTCACTTAAAAGTGTATCACATAGATCGGCGAGCGGCTCGCGATATTCGTCTACGTGTTCCTCTCTATCGGGTTCGGCTTTCCTCTTTAGGACGTGTTACGCCAGCTGATGCACTTACACCAAGTCTCGAGCTCGTGGTCTGGTTCGTTCCTTCTCTCATAGGTGGTGCGGTCGCTGTTTCACTCGTCGGCGTCCTGCTTGGGCCAATATATCCCATTATTATGAACGTGTCTGGGCGCATTCTCCCGCGTTGGCTGCTCACGGGCTGTATTGGCTGGATTGCAGGGCTTGGGCAGGCAGGGTCTGCGGCGCTGCCTTTCATGACTGGCGCGATCGCCAGTAAGACCGGAATCAAGAGTTTGCAACCTCTGTGAGCTTCTCGCTCTACCAAATATTTATGATACAGACTGATATGAGGGTTAGGCTGGTATCTATGATGGGGCTGCTCATTGTGCTGTGGGCCTGGGTACCAAAGGGACACCAACGCCAGGATTGATAATGATCATGGGCTGATCCTGACACCACATCGTCAGTAGATATAGGAAGAATTAAAAAGGGTGTCATTGCGAGGCAGGATCAAGGCACCCCATGTAACAGTACCCGTTGGCTGGAAATATCCACTTGTCTTCATTTACCCTGCTGTTCTCGAGGCGGGGGCGTCGGCGTGGAGGAAGGTCTGGTATGACGGTTGAGTAGAACGCTGGCACAGCGGACGAGGGCTTCCTCCTCCTCTTTCTTCGCATCAGCGCAAGCTGCCCATCTGACTTTCAGATTCTCGTCCACGAGATAAACGTAACCAATGCGACTGTTGGTCATTCCAAGCGGTTCCCGCACGTACTCCTAAATGTCCACACGTAGTATAAATGATTCAGTTGGTCAAATTAGGGGAGATACTGACCATGTTCTGCCGAGAGACAAGGTATCGCGTGTGTTGATCTGGGTGGATTTTGGAACGCAATGACGAAAGAAAAATGTTCACAAGGATAGACTTGAGTATGTTCTCTTGCAGGTTTATCTGGATGTATTGATACACGGGATGCCCACGATATAGGCTATTAAGCGATTGTGTGTAAGAGGCTGCGTGTAACTCGAATTGTACAAATGTCATTATCAATATCTTGCACAACCAAAAAACAGCACACCTCTGATATTTTGGTTGATAGCATGGCTACGACAGACACTTTTCCAGCGCACATGTGCGTGGTGTGCGTTTTGACGCCATTGTCAAGACGATTGCCGACGATATTCGGAAAATAAAGTGCTTTCTACGCAGACGCGTACACTCATGCAGTCGTCGACACGAAACCTTAGGGAGACTCACGTCTTCCCGAATGAGAACTCTGGGTGCCATCCAAGTCTTCCCTCCATGCACACGGGTCATATGTAGATCATAGAAGTACCCGGTCGACGCCTCCTTCACTCTAGAGCCACATGAGATCCTCAACGCCATTCGATGTAATGATGGCAACGCACAGATGACGCCGCTTCTCAAGCTGCTTCTCCTGGTTCAGGAGGTCTGCGCTCCGCTCTGAAAGTGTCTTAATTTTTGTTGTTGGCACATCGGATACACCAAGCGGTCTTCGGAGCGGGGGAATTGGAGGTGTGTCATCTGATGTCGTTTCCGTTTCTGTTGTCTTTGTCACCCCTGGTATTTGAGCGCTGTAGCGCCTTGGTGACAAGCGACACGCTGTTCGACTCGATTCGCAGAAGCGGAGGGCAAAGGACAACATGAGCAACTCTGAAATCTGCCACGCGCGACCGACAAGTAGGATCACGTGAACAAGGGTTATATAAGTCCAGAAACGCGCCAGTTCAGACGCGCATTGCTCTTGCATTACAACCCCTACCATCTCATTGACGTGTCCTCTCTAAAAGTGCGATTCGACGAGTAAACATGGTATGTATCTTGGTGCAAATGTTTTGCTTGCTTTTCTGACTGACAGCTGCCTTAGAGCGGAAAAGGTATATCCCCTCAGGGTTTCCTCAAAATGTGCGTTTAACCACGTATTCGTATTGCAGGCAAAGCTGGAAAGTCGTCGTCGGGTGGAAAAGCGAGCGGAGAAAGCAAGTCACAATCCCGCTCTGCCAAGGCCGGCCTTCAGTTCCCGGTTGGTCGTGTGCACCGTCTTTTGAAACGGGGCAACTACGCACAGCGTGTTGGTGCTGGTGCTCCTGGTACGTGAGGCCGATGTCAAGGATTTACGTTCATGATATTCATAATATACGTTTAGTTTATCTTGCAGCTGTTCTGGAATATCTGGCCGCCGAGATCCTTGAGTTGGCTGGTAATGCTGCCCGTGATAACAAGAAACAACGTATTGTCCCTCGACACTTGCAGCTTGCCATACGGAACGATGAGGAGTTAGTTCGCTTTTCTATGACACGTGACAAAACCGTACTCAAACAACCATACCTATCAGGTTGAACAAGCTCCTAGGAGTCGTCGTTATTAGTCAGGGAGGTGTTGTGCCGTTCATCAACCCTGAGTTGCTTCCCAGCAAAACGAAGTGCGTTGTTATGTCTGTCTTGATTCCCATTCTCATCTATTGTTCTCCAGGGTTGGCAAAAAGGAGGGTGCTAGCCAAGAAGTCTGATTGCATGTTTCCATTTACCTGCTTATCTTGCATTTGTACCGACTACTACTTTACTGTATTTCGTGCTCATACTGTCTCGCACATAGCCCCTTGCAACAATTCTGCAACTGTTCTTGACCATCTGCGTGACGACCTCTTGAGCTCTCTTGACATGTGATATCCTCAGGCGTCCGGCCCGCACGATATCTAGCCGTGAGTGGGAAGGAACCGGGTACAGTAAACGGCGCCCGTTTCAGTTCGGCTCGTCACTTTATGTCGTCATTGGATGGAGACATGTCCGCTCTGCGTGCCTCTAGGTGCTGTCATCGACGGCGCTGTTGTGGAGTCCGTGCCCTCCCCTCTTGCCTCCGCAGGCCGTCTAGCTGAGTGCACCTTACTTGGCCATCGTAAATTTTGTCCTCAAACCAAACAAGTGTCTAAAGAAAGGTTCATCCGAAACGGAGAAAGAAACCTGGTGAGGTGGGCATGGCATGGAAAGGTGAGGTAATTATCAGCAAGTTAGCTCATATCCACCGCCATAGAAAAAAAAACGCGAAGAGACCCCCTTCCCCTTCCCCTCCTCCAGTCGCGGGGACAATAGCGCACTCCATTCCACAATTATCTACAGCAGTAAACTTGAAGCCCTGCGATCTACGCGCCACTATGGGAGAATAGGCAAGACTAGCAGGGGAAGAAAAATATATGTGTGTGAAAGCTTGGTTGACGTTAATTAAGTTTACCATCGCCGGCCGCCATCCACGGTTTCTGGTGGTGAAAGTGAGAAGGGCATCGTGAGAGAGACAGCCATACTCGGATTGGGGCACGAGGGACATCATTGACGCCGAAGGTCTTCGGGGGAAAACGCCAGGTCTATAACAACGGTGCCCCCTTGAATTGATGGGGATACAGCACGTACGTATTGTTCCATAAACCACTAAATCCTTGAGGGCCTGAGAGTGAGAGAGGCCATGATTAATGATTAATAACGCCAAACTGGTATATGGGCCACGCCACATTGCGCCTCGAAACCGCCGTACTCCTTGCCTCCCAACCAACACCACGAGGCGTGCGGCCATCTAGTTCGGCCCAAGAAAGGTCTTTTCCGCTCTCAGGCTGGTGAATCACCGATGCCACCACCGGAGCCGAGATCTATTCGAAGGAGCCATCGACGTGATATAGTCTGCTTCTTGTTCTTATCATACTGCGGGTCCTGAGTCCAGGCTCGACGGACATCGCAGCCTGAGGAGATCTACGACACAATGCACAACAAAAAGAGTGTGGCTGCGTCCATAGAATAGAGTATAGATACAACACAAGTCCTAGTACAGCCTCCATAAAAAAACAACAGGGGTTAGGACTGTCGGAGTCAGCTTCGTGTCAACTCTTGACTGCACGGGACCATATAGGCGATCGCTTTTGGGGGGCGGGGGCAGCGGCGCGCACCTTTTTATCATATCTCTAAATCCTGCCTCATCTGAAGTTCTAACGTCCGGATCTGCTGCTCCTCTTTCGTGAGTTCCGACTCGGGCGAATAAGAACCGCTCTCTTCGTCGTCCATCATCGCCCTTGGTGACCTCTGGGCGTTTTCAGCAGCGAGGCGGAGTTCGACGTCAAACTCGATCGTTTTTGTCACCGTGACTTGCACGTCTCGACCTAGTCGTGGCGCTCCTTGCATTCCCTGAGGCTTACGCCCACGGCGTGCAGGATACGAATCTTGGTCGCTAATAGCGAGATGAACGGTATGACAGGCGGCAAAGCGTGCAGTAAGGGTAGGGGAGTCATACCTTGTGATGTATTGGAATAGATCCCGATATGCACGAGAGGACGTGATCACCCTGAACACGGTTTTGAGTAAAACACCAAAGAAAGGATAAGATGACGGGCGTACATGAAAGTGACTGTGTTCGAGGGTCGCGTTGCAAAAGTTAGTCGGGCTTAAAAAGGAGTGACTCGAACATACGATGTGGGTATTGAAACATCTACATGAAACCATCATCATCTCAGCAAAGTGGGGACAATAAAGACCGAGGATTGCTTACTAGGTTCCAGCCATCTATGGACGAGGCGGGATTAGTAGCGTTTCAAGTAGGCTCAAAGTAGACGTACCATTGATGTTCTGAAAATTCAATGCCTGAATGATGAAAGAAGCCACTATGAGTCCGCGGCAGAAGACACATCATAACATCGCGGACGTGAAACACATACCACTGATGGCAACTCCGTGAATGTAGCCGCAAGGATCCAAAACAAGGCTTGGAAGTACAGCATGTTCCAAAGATGTGTCGCATTCCTCTTGTGAAGCACACCATAGATCATGACCACCAGCAGGACAGTGTCCTCGATAAAATTTATCATGATGCTCCATTTGTACTGATCTGTGCCGGTGACCGCACATGTGCTGAGGGCCGGTGACCATACGGCTTGACCCTGAGGGACACAAGGCGGTATTAGCGCTACAGAAGAATACAGCTCGAAACGGAGGAATTCAAACCCTTGTGATAGCTGTGAAACGTGGAGGAAGGAATCAGGACTTCCTCAACTGCAAACCGAGGGAAGCACAGCCCTCACCGTAGCAGGACCCGGCCATATTTGCCACCCAGAACGTGACCGTGATCGCCACAACCCTCGAGTCCCGTGCCCATATCGCGACTCTGATCGGTCAGAGGGATCTTATGAGCGGCTAGGGTGACAAAAAAAGGGGACAGCGAACCACATACCCTCTTAACACAAGAAGGAACGATGCACAAGCCGCCGCAAACCACGCCGTGAACTAAGGAGGGAGAAAGAAGAGCCTCAATTACCCTCGTAAGACAAAGTGCGAAAAGCAACTCGGTCGTACAAGCACAGATCGAAGCCAGGCCTGGTTGTCGGACACAAACGGGCGGCGGCGGAGTCAGCGTGTGCCCCCGGCCTTACGGCAGACGACCAAAGAGAACTCACATCACAATTGAATTCCCGTGTGAGACTGAACCCCATCAGGCTTATGATGACACAGACGAGGGCGAGCACCCTCGCGGCGACATACACGACGAACGACCATCGCCAAGGCCGTCTGCCCGTGTAGACCTCCCATTCAAACTCGAGAGTGGTAACAAATTCCCATCTACGCCACAGAGATCAGCGGAGCTCAGGCCGCTCGGGGATCGACCCGACGCAGTAGAGACGACGCACATGTAAATCCCAGCGCAGGTGTGCATGACTTTTAACACATGGCCTTCGATCGCCAGGAATGACATACACTAGATATTAGCGTACGCCATCAGGGGAGAAGGCCTGAGCAGACCGAATGTTTCCAACGCGTCCGCCTCGGACGAATGCATCGTTTTACCGAAAGGGACACCGCAGCCCAGGGGGAGTGAAGGGGCGATGGCTCGGGCAGGCGAGGGGTTTATGAGAGAAGCGGAAACCACGGGGGAGAGGGCTTTGGTGGTGGGTTTGCGAAGAGAAGCCCAAGGGTAGCCGAGAAGCCATCAATTGAAGAGACCAGGGCCTGGCGCTCTCGGACGGCCAGGCGTGTAGGGATTGCCCGCGCTTACGGCTCACGGATACCGTAAATCGCCTCGGATTCCGGCCATGATGGGCACTATATCTGTATCTGGAAAATAATTTCTGTCACGGATCAACCCATGGGCGTAAGCGACCAGTCAGATAATTGGATGATTGTCAGTGGATGGATCTGGCTTCGAAGCCAAAAATGCACATTATCTGAGGGAGAGCTGACTGACCTTTATCCCACACACCGTCGCCTACTCAACAAAATGCTACTTGGAAATTCAAAAGTCAGCATCTCCTAAATTGCGAACCACAGGCCCCACTATTCGGCGACCGAGCCCGAGCCCAGAAAACCGGATGAAGGTTTACACGGACAATATTCCATAATAGCTCATGACCCCGTCGACCCCAATCCAGGGACCGAAACCAAAATGGAGATATATACAGTATCGCCATCTGCTAGTGCGAGATAATGGAGCGTACTAGACCATCTTCCCCGGCGGCGGTTTGCGGTTCGCAGATGTACTAAAGACCAGGAAGCTGGAAGCAAATACGGGGAACATGATGCATGATCAAGCAACGGCAATGACATGGTTCCCTCCAAGAACCCGTAATCAAGTATCTGGGATGCGCGCATCGGCATCGCCCAAAGCGTCAAGTCCCACTTCCCATAATCAGTACTAGTAGAATACCTCATGGGCGGCGTGTGTCACTCAATAGAAGACGAACCAAGACCACGAGTTACGAGAGGGCGGGCATCCAGGTATGGTGCTCCAAGAACGAAATCGGTGCCTTTAAAGCAAATACTCCCTTTGACACGACTTGCGTACGTGAGAAGCCGTCTGACATGCATGGACTGTCGAACGATCGGAGCGTGCGCACGAGTACGACAATCGTGAGACAAAAATATCTCCGCCATGTTTGGAACCAGCCACGGGCTCGATTGATGATGAAATGTCTCAAAGCGAGTTCAACTCGCAAGTCGTCGATATGGCGAAGTATAACTATATACCGTCCTCCCGGATATCACTGTACATCTAGATTGCTTGGATAGAGACCTCAAGCTTCAAGCGCCGTCCCTCCCGTCAGGCCGAGGTTTCACATGGTTCGATCGATACATGACTCACCTTAAATCTGTAAATCTTTTTTCATCTGGAGTTCCGTAGTGTGAAGCTCCATCTCCGCTTGTGACCGCACAGCAAAGCCCTGCTTGTATCCGCCTTGTTCTTCATCATCAACGTGCCGGAGGTCAACATCAACCTCCACCGTCTTGTGTACGGCAACTTGCACGTTTTGATTAGCCCAGACATTGGCACGACGACGACCAAATGGATCGTGGTCACTTAAGAGGACAGTTGAGAGAAAGTAGCCCGTGTTGTCAGATTGGAACGCGTACTTTGTGATGTACTGGAACAGGTCCCGATAAAGTCGTGTTGACATAATAACCCTAACCAAATCAGCGGATAGCCTGAGAGGATCAAGCGACAGCAACGAACATGAGAACCACTGATTAGAGAGAGAAGGTACGGTCAACAATAGGCGAAGAATCACGAGAGATGCACGAACTGTGTGGCACTTGGAACATCTGTACAGCCAAGTTTGTTAGCAGCCTTACGGACCGTATAAATTCGCTCTGCTCACCAAATTCCATGCATCTGACGCGACAGGTGATTGAGAAATTTTTCAAAGGCCAGTTAAAAAGCTGCACACACCGCTCATATTCAAGAAAGGAAGTATCTTTGAAGAATGAGACGATGCATAGTGATGAATATCAAAGAACATGACTCACCACGGAGGGCACTTCAGTAGCGATGGCGGTCAAGATCCAGAAGATACTCTGAAAATAGAGCATCCGCCAGAGATACGTCGCGTTCTTCTTATGCAGCACCCCGGCAAACATGATGGATAGGAGGGACAGATCCACAACAAGGTTAGTAAGTATGCTCCAGCGGAAATCACTCGTCCCGCTGATGGCACAGGTGCTTGCAACAGGACTCCACACTGTATGAGCCTACATAGATCCTCATCTCAGAGTCTTCTCGCTTGTGCAAACTACGCGAAGCGCTTACCTTTGTAACGCCTACATAAACGTATCTTCTCTAAGCACCAAACGAAACGAAATAAACCATGTAACGCACTCCAAAACGATGCGGCGACGTTCCCGGACCATATCGTCACAGCCACCGCCGTAATGATCTTGTCTCGTCCCCAAATGGCGACTCTAGGGATTAATCAAAAAGCCATCAGCCGACCATCTCCTCGGGAAACGGATCTGATCATGGATCACGTACCCACGAAGCACGAGAAGGAACGACGCAATAGCGACGGAGAACCATGCCGAAACGAGCGTACTTCGAAACCAGGCCTGCACACAAGATTAGCATTGCGGGCACCAAACGAGTAAGAATGGAGCGACCACTGACGTCGCAGTTAAATTCCGTAGTGACGTTGAATCCTATCAAGTTGAGGATAACACACATCAAGGCCAATAGCCGTGCCACGAGATACACGACGAAAGACCACTTCCATGGTCGTCTGCCGGTGAACACTTCCCACTCAAACCCGAGGGTGGTGACGAACTCCCATCTAGTATAGTAAGTAGCCGTCAACATCGCAAGGGTCGCACACCGCGCAGCAAGATCGAAGCGCACATGTAAACGCCGTTGAACAAATGTACAACGTGTACGAAGTGTACTGAGGGAAAGAGAGACGGGGATCGTAAATGAGGTCAGCGGGAGCCGACAATCGAGCTCTGACTGACCGTAAACCTCGATGTCGGACATGGGGGACACGGCAAGTCGAGTGGCAGGGGCAAAAGGGAAGGGGCAAGAGTCCGACACAAGTCAGAGACTAAGAGGAAAGACGGTTGCTCGCTTCTGGTTGCCATTTCACGGTTCCCGCCCCATAATCCGCGAGCACAGGGGAAGCAACGGCGCCATAAATCTTATGTTTTAGCTATGATGTGAAGGTTGGGTTAGACTGAGACGTAGGCGCCGGCTAGGGATGAGATCACGGACGAGCGATTGCGATTGCTCCCCTTTGCCTCCGTTCTCCGCTCGATGCTACGCCTTAAGCGGACGACAGCTAAGGAGGAGCGGCAAAGCGCAATTCAATACAATTTTGAGTGGTTGCTACTCTCACGGGTACTCACCGTCCGTCCGTTGGAACATTCGCTTGCGGTCCGGGATGTGATATAGTGTGAGCATAAAGCGGGACAAAATTGAACAGCAACAAGGGACCAGTTGGCACTTGCGTACTGTGGAGCATTGGAATGTTCCTGAAGTAGTCGCCGCCCCCAGAAAATGAGGTGGCACCTCTCGTAAGGCGTGGGTAAGCGAAAAAGACCCGGCAGCTTTACTATACGGGTGCAGTGGCAGTGAACGGTGAACGACGGGCCAGCGACGGTTGGACGGTTATACTGTACTAGAGTGAAATGAGCGGGTGAGAGTGGCATTCTACAACCAAAACATGTGTGAGGTGGCTTCGAGATGAGTGACAAGCAAACATCGATGATAAAATAAAATTTAAGTGGCGAAGGAAGAACGGCATCATAGTAACGGAAGGCAGCCGTCGCGTGTTGTCCTCTCGCGTGCGGGTGCCGTAGGGGTCAGTAAGTTGGGTCGTTTGAACTTGGCTTGTGAAGTACACCAAGCTTGCACTCGTTGGGATAATTATCTGCGAGGGCGAGACAGACTCTCAACAAATTGCCAAGAGAGAAGCCCTTCTGAGCGGCGCGCACTACACAGTCACAAAACCTGAATTCCCCGTGTCTCATTACATCTTAGACCCCAAGATGCTTCAGTCGCCGATTAATTCCTCGTGCCATCCCCAGTTCTCATGGCCACATTATGAATTCATTGCCCAACCAGGCAAATACTCACACTGCCTCTAGGCACTCACTTCTTGAGCTAGAAACTGACCAGGTTGCTTCAAATCCGATGACGATATCATATATCATCTCCCCTGAACTTTACAAACATGGGAAAGTCCTCCACATGGTTGACACCCATTCACTAATCGCTGCCATCCACAATATATTCTGTGAACAAGTGCGGGTCCTATTGCACATCATCATCGCACGTTATAGACACCCAAACCAAGACAACACCTGGCGCGCCAATGTCGCGCTCGTCTACCACGCCGCAGGTTTGTCGCATAAACCCACACTCTGCAGTGGACGACGGGAGATTGCTGTTTCGATGGGACCTACGTATAACACTGCTTACTTTTACACAAAAAAGTCATGTACACCTGCTCGGAAGTGCTACGTGAGGTCCTGTACCCCGAGGCGCACGATAATGGATTTAAAAAAAAAGGCTGGCTGAGGTTCACAAGGCGCCAGTCATGGATCGTTGGGCTGAATCTTGCAGAACGTGGCGACTCGATCTTCGGCTTTCAGAGATGGTGAACATGATGTTGGGTTGCTTCCATCATCCATCCGAGTTGTCAAGAGCGAATGCCGCAGCCAGGAAGGAATAAACGCCTTGGATGGTTTCATCGTCATGAGATTTGAGAAACTCAAGGCAGTGCCCCGGAAAGTGACGCCCAAACCATCATCGCATTTTCTTCCCACGCCGACTTCGATTTCCATCCGATTCCACTTCTACAACATCTTCCCCCCTTCGAACCACGGAGGAAATTGACCTGTCGCAGGGAAGACAACAAACAGCCTACTCTTTCCACTTCTGGCCCCTTCCTCTCTTTTTTTCTGATTCTCGATTTCCTGGAAAAAAAACCCCCCGTGCGAACGCTCACCATGAGCGTCTGGAAGACACCCCCGACGAGGCGCGAGCTCACCCTCGTCCTCTTCTGCGTGGCCATCTTCATCGTCGCCTTCAACGCCAGCGCCACCTTCACCATCATCGGCCTCGACCTGCACCTGCTCAACCCGTTCTCCTCCAAGCGCGCCCCGCTCGGCGCCGACGGCCGCAGGCCCGAGGGCTACCGCGACAGACTGGAGAACGAGATATTTGGCGAGTGGGGGTGGGAGCCCGGCCGCGTCGCCGGCGTCAAGGAGTCCGAGGCGGACCGCCTGCTGCACGGAAAGACGCACGGCCATCCGAACGCGTACGTGCGTGGCGAGGGGCGGAGTGGCGCACAGGCCATGTGGCTCTTGGGTGTCGGCGAGGGAAAATATGGCACCGAGGAGGGCTTGGGGTCGACGAGCGTGAACGACGACTTTCTGCGCTGGGGCCAAGACGTGCCGCGCACTGAGCTAAGACAGCACGTCGCTGGTACGTCCCCTTCCCGTCGTTCCTGCCTACGGTTTGGTGAACGTCGCGGACCGTGTCGTGTCCACAGGTTTTACCATTCTTGATAACGTCACGATGTTATCGGGCACGTTTTACATCGTCGTCGATGACCCGACATCTATGCCCTCGATTGGCACCATTGGATCGTCGAGGGTGAACCACAACGAGCCGCCTCGTGATGTCGATTGGCAGATTCTCCCTGCCTCAAATGCACCGAGCAAGTTGGGCACCTACGGGGGACGGTGCGCGTTTTATCTATCCCTTTTGCTAAAGCACAGTCGGTTATCTGACCCTCATCCAAACCACCGACATGTGGTAGGATACACGGCGTAACATTCGTGTCATATGACGCCGCCCCTACAACAGACGCACACACGTTACCCTCTCTCGTCCGCCTGTACAGCTCCCTCAACGTGTCTTCGCCACACTCGCTCTCTCCCCCGCACCGCATCTTCTTCCCCAGCATCCCCACGTTCTCCGATCCGCGTCCACAGCCAGACGACGAGACCGTCCCGCGGCACCGGTCGGGCATCGGCGTGGTCCCGCAGACGCTCAAGGCAGCCTACCCGAGCCTCGCCGGGCCACAGTTCGCAGAGGACTTTGCCGACTTTGCCGGCCTCGTCGTGCCGGTCCTGCTCGACCGCGTCGTGATCGCGGACCGTGGTGCGGCGCGGCGCGGCGGGCTGTCCGCGCGGACCGCGCCGTTCACTGCGCTGCGGGCGTCGGAGGACTGGTTTGAGTCGGAGCGGCGGACATTGGCGGAGTACTTTTTGGGCGGGGAGGACGAGGGCGCCGCTGCCGCGAGGACGCACACCGTCACGTATCTTTCGAGGCAGGATGGGGTCCAGGGTGACCGGCTGCGCGCTTCGGATCACGCCGCGCTGGTGGAGGGACTGCGGGGCTTGGGTAGGACAGGTGTCAAAGTGAACATTGTGGATGAGAATGCAAGCTGGACGGAACGGATGCGTGCGATCGTTCAGTCAACGGTAAGTCCTCGGATATTGTGGAGCTTTTGTCAACTAAATTAATAAACCCGTCTTTTCTTTGATAGGTTGTTTTGAGCGTGTTCGGTGAGCACCTCGGGGACGCGATATTCATGAGGCGTACGCCTCAGAGCACCTTCGTGGAGTTTTTCCCGCCCAACGAATTCAATCGGGACTGGGAAATCGTCGTGCGCTCGATGGGCATTAAATACGTTGCTTGGCAGGGTAATCAGTACGTTCAATCTCGTTTTTGCCTCCCTGACGACTTTATTTAATGACCGGCCCATGTAGAAAATACACGGGCGAGAATTTACCAGACTTGGCGCAAACACCGGCGTTTGATGATATTGCGTTGGACGCCCAGGCTGTCGTGCGCGCTATCACAGAGGAGATGAATAGGGTGGCGGCCGAGTGATAGGGTACAGGATGGGACCGTGCTTGTGTACTTTACGTTGGGCTTTATCTTTAGACGCTAGTCGTACCCTGATTTGTGCGCGCGGCTGCCCTGGTGACCCTGGGCCTTGTCAACGTCAAGTTTAAAGTCTCGGCATGGAAGCGGATTGAGAACGTCGTCGTATGCATTTTTATCAGGTGGCTTCCACCCGGCCACCTCTCCACTTTCACTATCCTTCTCCCCCCGCCGTCCCACAGCTGGATGTAAAGTTGGTTCTTTTCAGTCTATTTGCGTGTGTATGCGGCATGATGAATTTGCGCGCTGTATTTAGCCGCCGTCATCACTTAGACGTCGCTAAGACACTTGTTGGCAGCGACTGGGCGCACGTTTACTAACACTAAATGGAACTTAGCCCCGTTTCACCAACCCCATTTATTTTCTATGACCGAGTGTCCGGGGATCGAGGCAAGCCATCATCGGGAATGAGATGGAGGGAAGCAGGTGAGCGAGTCGGTGGTGGTGGTAGGTGATTAATTTTTTTCCATGGTCGTCCCTGGTCCTTTTAGTAGCGAATGGGCTGAATGGGATCGGCGCGTATGGTAGAGAGATCGATCGCGGAGTCGCGTTCCTCATCAATCTCGCCGATCATGATACTGAAAAAAAGAGGTGGTAAGAGGGTGCAGCGGGACGTTTTGGCAAGCGGGTGATGGATATATGGGACGAGTGAGAGAGACGAGACGTACATCATGTCGCCTTTGACGAGGTAAAGCCCGAGGGGGATCTCCTCGACGCCCTCGTCCATGCTGTAGACGCGTTCTTTGGAATCTGAGAGGACGACGTTTGATTTTTGGTCATAGCCGGCAAGCACGCCCTATGGAGGACAGGCAGTTGGTGGAGAATAAGAGAGGGAGAGCAAAAGCGAACGCAACTATGATGGCGCGTCCATCTTGGAGAACGAGGAGGACGCGACCTGTTTTGGGGGATGTGAGCGGGTGTGTTGAAAAGAAGAGGGGACGCGTACGGTCGACGTAGCCTTGTAGGCTGGACATTGGGGAAAAGGAGGGGGGAGGGTGTCAGAGGTCCCGGGCGAGGAGGATCGACAAAAGGGCGCAAAGTGGGTGACCGCAAAGCATCCACCCGCTAACTGTCAGTCGTTCCTTTTCTCTCCTTTCCCGCTTTCGCTTTCCTTTTCAACGCCCTCTTTCCAATATCAAACCCTATGGCCCTGGCCTCAGAAAAGTTTTTCGAGCATGGTGGTCGTCCCGTCGACGTGGAACGGGCCGCACAGCTTCTCAAACCGAAGCCAGAGGACGATGCCCAGAGCGAGAGCAGCACCACCACCAGCGGCGGCAGCTCACTACCCTCTCCCACCTCTGCCTCCCAGAAATCAAAGCCTAAGCTGTCCGCGGCGATGATCATCCCCATCTGGATCACGCTATCCTCCTCCGTCATCATCTACAACAATTATCTCTACAACACACTCAACTTCAAGTACCCCGTCTTCCTCGTCACTTATCACCTCGGCTTTGCCGTACGCCCCTGCACACTAGATCGTCCTCTGCGTCTCATCTAAATCGCCCTCTTCTTTGCAGGCTGTCGGCACACGCATATTGGAGCGTACCACCCACCTCCTTGACGGTGCGAAGGATGTTCACCTCACCAAGGACATGTTTGTCCGCTCCATCCTCCCGATCGGCCTTCTCTTCAGCGGGAGCCTCATCTTGAGCAACACCGCCTACCTCTATCTCAGCGTAGCATACATTCAAATGCTCAAGGTATGCCCTATTTTTTTCTTCACTTTGCTTTTCTCCTTCCCCTAATCGCGCACCATCGACGCAGGCATTCACACCCGTCGCTATTCTCCTCATCTCCTGGTCCTTCCGCATCCAAGAACCCAATCGCAAACTCGCCCTGATCGTCTTTATGATCTCCTCCGGCGTCGCTCTCGCCTCCCACGGCGAGTTGCGCTTCAATCTGATCGGCTTCCTCACGCAAGCGTCTGCCGTTGCCGTACGTGTACATTCCACTAGCCAATATATCTCACCTTCTCGCATCTTTCGGCCGTCCCCGGCGGCGAGTACTCACAACTCGTCCGTTTTGCGTTTCACATAGTTCGAAGCTTCGCGTCTCGTAATGATTCAGATCCTCCTGCACGGCCTCAAGATGGACCCGCTCGTCTCGCTCCACTACTACGCGCCAGTCTGCGCCCTCATCAATCTCGCCATCCTTCCGTTCACCGAGGGCCTCGCCCCGTTCTATGAGCTCGCGCGCCTCGGGCCTCTCATCCTCCTTTCGAATGCTGCCGTCGCATTTGGCCTCAACGTCGCCGCCGTCTTCCTCGTAAGCGCAGGCTCGGGCCTCGTGTTGACGCTTGCTGGCGTGTTCAAGGTATGCACACCTGCGAACGCACTTGAACATAGCCCCTGAAACCGTTCCTTTTTTTTTTTCCTACTAGGACATTCTCCTTATCACAGGCTCTGTATTAATCTTCGGCTCGCAAATCACCCCTCTTCAGGTGTTCGGTTTGTACCATATCCTTTCCGTCCTGAAATATTCTAGATTTCTCACGGACCTTTTCTCCATTCAGGCTATTCAATAGCGTTGGGCGGTCTTATTTTTTTCAAGACCTTCGGTGGCAAGTAAATATCTGTTACTGCAACCGCCCAACGGCGCTCTTAGAGCCGGTCCTTCATCGCCGTTGTCAAGTACTGGGCTTTTTTCCCTTTCTGTGCTTCCCTTTGTCTCTGTTGCTTGGAAGGACCCCTCCTGCGGGTCCGCGTTCTAGAACTATCTTTCCGTGGTCCCATCTGTGTATACTCAGCTTAGATGTACAGCCATAGACTTTGGTCCTACTGCTAAACTACCTTCCTTTTCGTACCTGCGCGCGCAACGTAACGAACTCTAACATAGACAGTGGCAATCTTTGTTGTCGTGCCAGTGCTTGCTTGATTTGTACTATCGTGCTGTGTCTCCTTTTGGTTGTGCTGCGACTCGCGCATCAATATACGATATACGTGTTACATGCTTTCCGTGCACATCATTTCTGTCTGCTCAAATGATAGTATGAATACCCGTATATGAGACGAAGCGAAGAAGTCGTAGATGATACAAAATGAATTTTGGACATGTTCGTGCGCCGCACAAACCAAAAATACCTCCTCTTTTCTTGCCCTGTTCTAATCACGACCGTGACGGCGGCGGCGTAGAGGGACCTAACCAAAACCAAAAACCCGCGCCCTTCCCAACTTCACTTCACTTCATTTCGCGCGACATCGCGCGCCGCGCCCCACGTTCCCATGTCCACGCAAAACCAAAAAGAAAAAATAAGAATAAGCTGCCATGCGCGCTAGTTGCGAACCTTCTAGATAGTGATGTCGTGTGTTTCAACGCGACGCTGGGTGTAATTGTAATCTGCTTTCTTCATTTATTTTTTTTCTTACTTTTTTGGTCGTCTTCTCTTTTCACGCCGCTAATGCGGCGGCCGCTACGCCCGTGATAGACAATGCCACCTTGCTCTCGTTGCGGAGCGTCGTGTGCACCGCCAGACGCGCGACGATCTCCCCCTGCGTTATTAAGATGATAAGATCGCGTGCGTCTGTGATCCAGTGACACAAACAACTCACGAGTTCGACGATGATGGCTACGACGATTAGGCTGCGATGCGAGATGCGATGAAATCAGGCAAGTGCGGCGTGGGAAGGGGGCTGATGGATACGCACCCTATGATGATCCATGTGATACGCTCCATTGCAACATTGTTCAAATGTTCATGTATCGCGTCTAACTACGACCAATCAAAAAAGAAAAGAACCACAAGAAAAAAAGGGGGGGAAAGTGGGGGGGGAAGAACTCTGACGTCAATAAAACCCAACTCTCACCCTCAAGATTCGAGTGACGACGTACCAGATCCCTCGCTCCACTGATACGTTCGTTGAGCGCTTGGACGCGCTCCCCGATCTCAAAGTACGCCCTGCCGGCGTCGTACAGCCCATGCATGCTCGCCTCTTCCCAGAAAATACCGGGCACGTCGAGGACGTTGCGCCCGAGTACGACATCGCGGCGCAGAGTGAAGAGCTTCCCAGTGAGCCGCATGGCGTCACGCCGTGAGAGCGCCAGCGCGCCGGTGCGCGCAAGCGTGCGTGGCAAGGCTTGCGTGCGCGGATGTTGAAGGATTGCATATGCTTGCGATTCGTAGTGTGCTAGGAGCGTCGACTGCGCAAGCGCATGCGAGAGCGAGAGGGTGAGGAGGTGTGACGGGGACTTGAACGCTGTTATCGCCGCGGGCGTTAAAGATCTTTTCTCCACCGGGAAAGACAGATGAATGGAGCTTACTGAAAAAGTCGTTATATATGCGTGGATAAGCAATCGTGGGATCATACTTTGATGGATGAATATATAATGAGACACCATGAAAAGGGAGAGGGTCCCGGAGGTTACGTACGGCATAATGGCATTCCTCGACCTCCCACTCCCTCTCAGTACGTGCGCCTTTGAGTGTGCCCGCACCGTCGACATCCTCGAGGATATTGCGCTCCTGGATCTCGTCGAACCCAAAGAAGACAGCGACGCCATACTTGAAGAATACAATCTCGGCTGCGTCGTCGCCCGTTGGCGCAGACGTCCTCGACTCGCCACGGCGGGCGCAGGGGGAGGATGAACGAGGCCGGGGCTCTGGGTGAGCACGGGCGTGTCCATGAGGACGCCGCGCTCACGCGACTCGCCCTCAACCTCTCCCTCCTCGGGCTCGCGCATGCGCCGCTCGGTGGGAGGCTCGCTCGTCAAGCTACGTGCGATGTACCCGTCATGCGAGGAGAATCCGTCTTCGGGCGAGCGGCCCGGGATGAAGTACGAGCCCGTGTATCCGTCCTCCTCCGCCTGGGACATGCGCGACAGACGGCGAGTGTGCGAAGGCGCGGGCACTGAGGAACGAACTTTGGCTGCGGGGCCGTAGCCAGGAAGTAGTGGGAGGTGGTACATCTGGGAGGGGGCGTCACGGTACATCAGTCCCGCTTGTGGGGCTTCGCTGCGGCAAGGGGAGGGGAAAGAAAGGGGACGTACGACGTAGAGGGCCTCGTCGAAGGAACGCGGGACGACGTTGTGCTCGCGCTTGAGAAAGTTGGCGAGCAGCTTCATGCGAAAGCCATTGGCGAGGCAGTATGCGGTGATGCGGCGGCAGCCCGCTCGGTGGCGCTCAGCCTTGGACATGCGCTCTATGGCACTCTTGTGCTCGCGCATGCGCACGCCGGTGTCCGTCTCATAGCCGTGGATCGCATCGTTGTCGGCTTCTTCTGCGGGGAGAGGGCGAGTCTGTGGGTCGGAGGGGAGCTCGACGAGTCTTTGATGAGTCTTGGATGTACGCTGCGTGCTAGCGGTGGATTTGGTAGCTGCGGTGGAGGGTGAGGTTGAGGCGGGGGGGATGACTGCGACTGCCCCTGCGCCTGATCTCGGCAAGGAGAAGGATGGCTTGCGGGCAAGGGTGAGGCGTGGTCGGGATTGCTGGGACATCGTGACGATGATGGTGCAGAAAGGGGCCCCTCAATGACGTATCTCCGCTCTCTCTCTCTCTCCCACACCACGACCACGACAATGTCGAGCAGAGTCTCATCTCTTGGTGGAACTCAGTCACCCCCACTCGAGGACTGTCACCCTATGGGTGCGTGCTCCATCGAGGGTGGAAATGTTGGGGGCATACCCGACCGCCAACAGCGGAGCCGTCCGTGTCGTCGCTGCCCATCTATCTACTACGTGATAAACATCATTCATCCAGATTACTTTGATCCGTCCGAAGAAGTCGAAGCCAAGCCTGTGCAAGTCGAGACACAGGGCAGCACTGATTCAGAAAATCCCATGAGCGTCGAGAAATAGATGCTGCTTGTTCGAGATAAAGTTTGCACCCCTTTACTTCGGTGTACCTATAACGACCACTCCACTCAGACTCGTTCATTTACAGCATGAATGTCGAGTTGTTTGTATTATCTTCCATTTGTACCTATCTTCGGGCTCGGTACTGTATCGTTATTGTATTATGGATTCTACCGTTCGCATGTCAAACCTGTCAGGGTGGCGAATTGTCTTCGGGACCTTTACGCCTCAAGCGAGAAATCAAGAACACGAATGTAAACTCAGTCGAGTTGAGGTTGGATCTGTAAGCTCACAGCACTCACAATTGTCTTAATTACAGTATGTGAGTTCACGCAATCAGTCGTGCTTATCCATCTATCGATCGGTGTTATCTGCAGAGGAATGAAGGTCATCGTAACAGGTGGGCCGCAGAAGATACGTGCCCCGTCCACCTCGTAACCTTGCTTTCTGCCCAAGGAGCATCCGGTGTTCTCGGAACTGCCGTCTTCGATACGTTTGCGCGGGCAGACCCTGCCCACACCGTCGTTGGCCTCGCCCATTCGCGACCAGGGGCGAGCGCAATCTTCGCAGGCTAAATCTTTTCGATTTCAAGCCGTGTCCGCGTTCATTAAAGAGACCAAACCCGATTGTAAGTACAGCGCACGATGATAGCGAACGAGCCCCCCCCCCCCACACCGCATTTCCCGTCACGGTCCCCTCGCCACATGCCCCTCGTGGCGCAATCCAACAACTCCCACTGCGTAAAATGATCTTACGCAGAAAGCCTCCCTGAATCTGTGATCCGCGGTTATTTGTACATTCCCAAACCAGCGGGGGGGCAGGGCAAAGATTGGAACTCACCACTTTTCCCGGTCGGTCCTCTCAACAGGGGTGATACATTGCGCAGCGGAGCGCAAGCCCGACGTTGCCGAAAAGGTGCGCTGCGGAACGACCTTATGCCGCATGTCACGGCATTGATTAAATCAATAGGACCCAGAAGGCACGAGAAAGGTTCTCTCTCTCCCGCTTCTCTCCTCGCCGCGAATGGCGAAACGATCGATCTCACGCCTGTCCATCATAATCATCACTCGTAGCTGAACGTCGACGTGCCCGCGCACCTAGCTGCTCTCGCCAAACAGCTCGGGTTCATTCTCATCTTCATATCCACAGGTACGCGTCCCACATCTTTTTTTTTTTTTTTCTTCTTTTTCCCCTTCTTTTCGTGTTTGTTTTGGGTCGGCCACGTTCAAACTCTCACATGGCGGGCCCTGTCAATTGAGAAAACTAAAAAACCAGACTACGTCTTCGACGGCACCTCGCCACCCTATGTCCCTTCAGCACAACCGAACCCGATCAATCTGTATGCTATCACAAAGCGCGACGCCGAGATCGCCGTTCTCGGCGTCGAAGGCGCGCACGTAGCCGTCTTGCGCGTTCCCATCTTGTGCGTCCGTCTCCTCAGCTCAGTCGTCCCATCCCGAGCAGGTCCCAGTCCCAGTCGTAGGGGAGACGAGACCATCACGTATGTAAATACTCACACCCAAGCCTCTCGTCCATCGCAGATACGGCCCGGCTCCCTCGAACGCAGAGTCGGCGGTTAACATCCTGCTCGATATCGTGCGGGACCAGTCGGGCAAGAAGTACACTATGGACCACTACCAGACGCGCTTCCCCACCAACGTGCTCGACATTGCCGGCTTCCTCGTTCGCCTCGCCAGTAAAAAACCATCTCGCTTCCCCTTCTCCATCGGGCTGACAGCACCCTCTTTTTTGTTTTTGTTTTTGTTTTTTTCCTTTCCATCTTTTTCTTTTTATTCTTAACCCTTCGCGAGCTAGAAAGGCCCAAGAGCGCACCGCTGCCTCCCGTGATACACTACTCGGCCGAGGAGCCCTTTACAAAGTACGAGATCTGTCTCGTTTTCGCACGCATCCTGGGCCTCCCACACGCGCACATCATACCTGATGCTGGGCCACCGCCCCCAGGTACGGTGCTCTCCTACGTTGCATCAGCTGTCACCTTTTGTTATTTCTATGATGTTCTGATCCCGGCTCTATCTATCTCCTTTCTATATTTGGGAACAGGATCTACACCCCGCCCCCGCAATACGCAATTGTATCTGCGCGAGACGGAAGACTTGGGTGTGGAAGGTGGGCTGGCGACGGGCGGGTTTGAGGAATGGTGGGTAGAGTACCTCCGCAACAACTAAGCGCGAGCCTTATCACGCGGGAGGGTTGTGAAGGGCCTGTGAGGTGAGAGGGAGGGAAAGATGAGTGTGGGTGTGAGGTCAAATACATAATCTCGGCCGCTAGGTAGGTGGCCGTTCTCGAAATGCGGTGGTGTGTGATTGCGATCTGTCCGGACGATTTCAACGCCGATAGGAACAGATGAGATGTCTATCATCACTCCGTCACACCACCCAGCAGCGTTGATACGTACTAGTAGGCCTAGACTAGAGCACGACATGAGGCGTAACTTACTGTATGACTGGCGTTTGTGGCTCTCTCTTTCCCTGGGTATGACAGTTGGAGACCGCGTGGTCGAGCTCTTGGCCTCCAAAGCTTAATCAGACGCCCTCACAAGCCGAGCGTTAAAAGAACCCGCGTACAGCACACGTGAAAAAAAGAACAAGGCCGACCACATAATTTAGTGGTTCTCTTACACGTTGCCCTCGATGGGCGGCACCGCGCAATTTCACCGATGCCATTCATCCTGATTAGGCCACGGGTGCGTCTTTTCGACACTCGTCAACTCAGCTCGGAAACAGCTGCTGGATGAGTGCCTATCACCCATCACTACACCCTTCTGGTCGGAGCGGACAAACTGACGACACACCGTCACCTGGAATATCGACACACGCCGCGAGGTACTGGCAAGAGTCAGAACGAGCAGACGATGCAGAATGCCCCGTTTCGCAATGTATAAGACACACGCCGTCGAGCGTTGGTTCAAGCGATGAGCAATCTGCGGAAGAGATCAACGAGAAAAAAAAAATTGTATGGTGTCTCCCGGTTAGAGGTTGGGGATGCAGGAGGTATTGCGGGCTGCGAAGGAGGGGCGCGCACGATAGCCAGCGTGAGTAGTAACGTGCGCGCGCTCCGATGGGTCGGCGAAGCCCCCCGGCCCAAAGAGCCCTACACAAGCACAGCAACGCCCGCCGCGGAGAGAGATGATAAGGGATAACAAGCCACGTTGGGCCCTCCTCCTCACCCATTGGCAGGCGAGCATGTCGGCCCCACAAGTCCAGTCCAGTCCAGTCCGCCCAGTCCAATCAATTCACCAATTCAGCGTCCCGATCCCGCCGTCCCAGTCCCGGCTCTATTCGTCAGGTGTGACCGCTCGCGTAGCATGCCCCACTCCACCCACCACTCGTCCGCGGCGTCGATCGCGTAGTAGCCCCACACCTCCGCGATCTCCGCCAGCTCCGTATCCGTCGGCCCACTCCCCGGTGGGAGCTCAGGCGCGTCCGCGGGGAGGGCGGTCCAGCGGACGAGCCCGTCGCGGATCCGCGATGGATGGGAAAGCGCCACTTCGGCGTTCTGCCGCTCCAAGGTCCATAGCATTTCCGCGCGACCCTTGTGCAGGTCCTGATATGCATACAAGAGCGTCGGGACTTGCTCCACGCTCCGCAGGCGCGAGAAAAGCGTGCCGAGGATGGCGGAATCCTCTATGGAGAGGGTACAGCCGTACGTTGTGCCAGGCTGGAATGCAGTTGGGAAAATCAGTTGATAGAACAGTGGACGTGACTCGGATATGGGAGGGGGTAAAAATGGACCGTGTACATACACCCTGTGGATGCGCTGCGTCGCCGATGAGCATGATGCTCCCCGACTCGTCTACCCAGGTGTCGGGCCATTCAGGCACAATCCATGGCTGGCGTGAAACGGGTCCAGCATTGTCGAGCAAAAAGCGTAACCTGTCAAGTACCCGGTTATTAAAAAATTCCGCTGCGGCGTTGTGGAATCCACGGTCTAATTACCTTGGGTCCATCTGTCCGTCCTTATATCTTAGCGAGCTCAAGGAAGTAGTTGGATCCCAGCTCTCAAGTGTGCCCGGCCTTGCGCCCGCTGTGGATCCACTGCGATCGTCCCACCATACGTGGATGGCAAATTCCTGGTGCCGTCGCTGTGAAAAAAGATCCGGGTGTCATTAGCTCACCTCCATTCCCCCTGATGGCACCTGACTCACTACAGGATAGCCTGGAATCCCGAAAGAACCAATCGGCAACATCAGACACGGGGTATCATTTCCGAGATTATGGAAGCGAACGTACCGAGTACAACATGCCCTTCTCCAAGCCAGATGGGCCAACCGTCATCCGCGAGTTGTTTTAGCGGTGGGTGTTTTCGAATCTCAGCCATTGGTACGCAACCCGTGTACATGCTCAACCCAATCGATGTCGCCTCCGTTTCATCCTCCTCGTCTGTGACTACTCGGCGTACGATGCTTCCCCGGCCATCGGCGCCTATAATGACATCCGCGTGGAGGACTTCGCCGGACCTGAGCCTCACAGTAGGTCGCAACGGGCGAGAACTGGGCCCGGCGATAGAGGTGCTGGCGGTTGTTCCATTTTCGGAAAGTTCCTCACGTGCGGGCTCCACCGATTGGACTGTTACGCCAAATTTCACGCGCGCTCCTGCAGACGAAGCGAGGCGGTGCAAAATTTCAAGCAGGTCCGCATGCTGACCATCGTGGAATTTAGCGTCAAACGATGGAGTATGCCGGCATATTGGGCTTACGTGCATCATGAGAAATGATGAGCCCATTTCTTCGATAAGGCGTGGGTGCCATGCAGACTCGCCGATTGGCCTTCCCGTCTTTACTTTCGAACACGAATCCCCGACGGGTCAGCATTCTCTCCACCGTGACGGGTATACGAGCAACCCAGGCAAGAATTGCCGATGGACAGGATACTTACAGTCTAAGATAGAAGACGATGATGTAACGATGCCGTTTGTGCCAGTTCCTTCTCGAGTCCCCAATGTTGTAAAATTCTTGTCGCACTAGGGGGCAGTCGTATACCTCCAGGGCGATTTTTTAGGCCGCGCGCTTGCTCAAGCACTTGGACGCGATGGCCCGAGGTCGCGAGCGCGTATGCCGCAGAAAGGCCGGCGATCCCTGATAGAGAAGCACTGTCAGTTGCAAGCAGTGTAATATCTAGATCCTGGGACAAACCGCCGCCAACGATTATAAAGTCTAACTGAAGGCTCGCTTGCCTCGGCGTCCGAGAAGATAATGCGTCGGGGGTGTGAGAAGTAGGTCTAAATGAGGCACTGGACGATGACGACCGGTGCTGATGACGGGCGTAAGCGTGGGGCCCTCCGCTGAAGTTGCGACCGCGGGATGATGGCTCCATGATATGCTTTTGTTACGAGGTCGATTTGGAGGAAACAACGAACGTGAGAAAGGCAGCCGCAACACGAGATGCAGTATTTATCATTTTGCGGGGAGGAAGGCTGCCGTGATAATTATAAACTATCTCGATCCTTGGTCCATCGGAGTGATTGACGCCGGCGGGCTGCCCTTTCTTTCCGAAGCGTGAAGCCCAGGCAGGCAAGTCCTTGCACCCCTGAAAACGGCGAATTGGCCATGAGGGATGGAGAGGGGTCGGGATGGTTGCAGAAGGTGACAGGCACGGAGCAAGCAACGAGCGCAAGGACAACTCCGGCTTCCAAGCGAACGCCGTTACCCTGGAAAAAAACAGGGGCACGGCAAATCCTACCTTCCGGTATACTGTAGAGGAGAGAAAGTTGCGTGGCGGTCGATAAGTAACGCCCTATTCCATCGTATGGGCTTGAAACTATGAGTTCAATTGACAAGGGGACAAGTGACGTCTTCTGATGGCTGTTACCCACGCAAAACTGGCCTTGAGGGGGGACTGCTGTCTAGAAGAAGGGCCTAGAATACGGGGAGGCAAATTAAGGGCATGGTGGATCCCACAAAGGTTCGATACGTGAGTATGGAAGAAGGATCATGCCACATTTAAGGCCTGTGGTCGGCTTGCCGGAGGGGTCGTGAGTTCGGCTGAAGGCGGAGGGTGGGGGGCGCGCAGGAATCGAACGGGTCTCGAGCTCGAGCCTGAGCGCCATCAAATTTGAAAACTTTCCTTTCTGTTCACGCCGAGGCCTTGCTTCCTCTCGGGATAGTCCGCATAGGTAAATCTGCCGTCATTCAGTTCAAATACTCGGGACATGGCTCCCATTATTTTGTTGATGAGTGAGGCAGTGGTAGGCATTGTCAACTGATGGGTTGTACGTGCCTATTGGTCCTTAGGGAAGTGGGTGCATTGAGACGATCGGGCATTGTTATGGTCATTGGTGTGTCGACTTTGGCCAGCCGAGTTGGCGCATGCGGCCAACGTGTCTGTCAGTGGTCACCGTGGCACGGTCTAGCCCAGGTGTCTAGAGATTGAGAATAAGAAGACGGTGCACCGTGGCCACCCCCGGAATGTGTTGGTGCCTCATCGTGCAAACACGACATCATCGCATGTCCCCGTCCCCTGGTGCCCGATCCCTGATCACGTAAGCCATGTGGCCGCCGACTCGTTTTGGGTTGGATGATCTCTGTACATTCCTCAGCACACTGAAATTTTGCTCGCCCCTGATGTGACTTCCGATTCCCGTTCTTGATTGCCCTCGTTGGAACCAAGTTCGGGGCCATCGTTCTCGCGCGAGTACTCCAGCTGCGGCTGCGCACTGACCGTCTTTGAGTGATCATTCTCACAGGCAGCGGGGCTCGTTCGATATATACCTGGACCCGGGCAGTACGGGTTGGGGACGTACACCGCGGCGGACCGAGGAGTCTCGCAAAAGTCGCACATCAAGGACTGAATATATGGACAAGCACGGCATCCGTGAGGGATCTCCCACGCCTGAACCTCGTCACCGGCCCAGTAGGACACCAGGAAGCTCATCCGCGCATGGGCTGTCCAAAGGTAGACCGCGAGCGCGGACCACTCGGAACCCAACCTCACACTTGAATTCGCACGGTTCCCGACGAGAACGCCAAGGGCCACGCTCACCTTGGCGCACCCGTCCCTCCTTTCCCTCTGCCCACACTGACGTTCGACAAGGACGTCTTCGTCGGCGCCAACAGCGTGTGGCTGCGCGTGCGCAAACTCTTATTACTCGCATGGCCGCCTTCAAGTACCACCGCCGTCATGGTGTGTCATCCGCTGAACCTCCAGCGTCTACCGAAAGACCGCAACTATGAAACGGAGGCGACGGTAATGGAAGGGGAAACCGCGTCGACAGGAACTCGTGACTTCCGTCTGGCGACGGCCGCGCGATCCACCACGCTGTACAACGGCGGCGGCATGGTGTGCGGGCTTCTCGGAGCGCTCGGCGCAGCAGCGGTTGCATGTGCAGAGAGGGTGGGGGGAACCCCCGTGCCGCTGTGGTGCAGCGGTGAGCACGTAAGTTACTGGGCTCATTGATGCGGCGGGCGCCCATCGTAGGTTTTGTCGTTGTCCAGGCACTGTCGGGAGACTGCGCCGAGTGGGTACCTTGCCATGGTGGATTGTGCGGATCCCCGCGTGGTGATGCAGAACATGGTGGCACTTTTGAGCGCGATGGCAGCGCACCCGCTGCAGTGGAGACGATGAAGGGGGCTGGGGAAGGTCACCTGTACAAAATCACTGGGCGGCACGAAAGGAAAGAAATAAACAATACATCGCACAGCCATATTTGCTGCTAGGCGAGCGTGGTCGGAGCAGAATTGCTTGAGTTTCACAATACGTTGAACGGTCTGCCAATGTGATGAGTGCTATAGGGCACCGCACACAAATGAATAACTGGAAAGAGTATGCTACCGATCCACGTAGAGCTGCTCTTTAATGACCCAGGGTGTATCGTACCACATCCGCTTCTCGAACAACAAGTACTCAACGACACGCTTCGGTTCAACCGTCGACGCGACCCCACGTTTGGTCAGGGACTGGATCGTTTCGAAGCGTGCAAGCGCATTCACATAGAGATGGTTCCCCGTACGAAGAGGTTGCAAGCCAAGATGCCCCTCCATAGCACGAATACTCACAATACGCACTGGGGAAGGCTGTGAAATGAGCCGCCACCTATATGCCGCAGAACTCCCCGCAGGATGGAGAGTGCGCAACCTCCTTGAAGCGGACTTGGCATACTCACGCGTTGTCAGCTCGTTAAGGATTTTTGAATTGCCTCTAGGGGCGGGGGTCAGCAGAGGTGAGGACGGGGAAGGATGAGATGAAGGTTCACTCTGCGATGGCATTGTTTACGCGCTTGTAATTTTCGAGAAGGATGGCGCACAGCGGTGCCACCCAGGCGCTTTCCTTAGTGGACGTGGCCTGGAAAATCTGGAAAGATCGCGCAGATTGTGTTTCCCGACCAGGAAACGCGTTTTCTTGTGCAAGTTTGCGCATGCTAAATATGGTTAGCACATCTCACTCTTTCGGGAAAGAGGGGGAGGGGAGCGCGCCAGTAGCGGGATGGCACAAGGAAGCAAGTGATAGCATGTGGACAACCCTCCAGGAACTAGGGACTATTGCGCACCTTGTGATGTTTTTTAGGGTGTTGAAGAAATTATCTCGCATCAGAACGATGTGATCGCGGAAAGTGGCGTTCTCGACTCGTGCGGGAAAGGATGGAATATGAACGTCTGTTGTGGCACATTGGGTCAGGTTTCGGAGTTCCACAATAACCAAAGGTAACCACCACTAGGAAAATTTCCCATGTCGCACCGACACACGAGATGCAGTACAGACTCAAACAAAGGCGACGCACCTAATGTGTCCAAAGGCAGAGACCACATGTCGATGTGTGACTGGCTTTCATTCCGGATAGTGCGATGAAGCCGAGCCAAATCTTCATCATCTGGATCCTCTGTTTTCAGATGCTTCGCGTTTTGAATCGTGGCCATTCCTCGTTTTAGCACTTGCGGAGATGATGGCGCGGGGCCCGGGGTGGGTTTAAGGTAAGGCAAAGACGCGGACGGAGTAGACAACGACCATATTAGCGAAGAGAGCATTGCTCCACGGTGCGCTGGAGGCAAAGGCAACATCGACTGCCCTCCGCGCAAGACTCGAGCAGAACATTGCGTTGCTCTCGTTGTCATCCCTTGGACGTGCTGGCGTTGTCGTCGCGGATGCGCGCAATAGCGGGGTACTGCGCTCACGTGACACATTCACACGACCCATTTTTTTTGCTCCGCCCGCATTCCAACTTGCTTCACGCTCTGTATCGCAACGTTAACTACATGCCTGTGAGTCTCCATCTCGTAGTCAAAACATATGTGGCCTGACATAGACCACTACAGCGCCAGTCACGTTCTTCTCGCCCTACGGCCTCTCGTTCGGCCCCGGCGCCTGCCAGCACACCTTCTCGTGGGGCCGCCACAGCCGCCTATCCCGCCCAGCACGCGTCTCCGGCATCTGCCAGCGCACCTTCTCGTGGTCCAACTCAGCACGCGCCTCCAGCCCCTGCGCCGGCCGCGTCCGCCTCTGCTCCAACGCAAACTCAGACTTCCAATGGCCCTGGTATGCTTGCGCAGATGGCTGCCACCGCAGGCTCCGTTGCTGTCGGGTCAACAATTGGCCATGGCATCTCCTCGATGCTCTTTGGGGGCCGATCTGAGTCTGCACCTGTAGAACAGCAGCAACAAACAGCTACGCAGCAAAACACCTCGTTCGCGCCTAATTGCGAGGTGCAAGCGAAGGATTTCTCAAAATGTCTTGAGAAGGCCGACTTGCCCAGCTGTTCCTGGTACCTCGAGCAGCTCAATGCCGTGGGTTTTCGCATTTCATTTTGCGCCTCACATAGTTTCTAACGGATCATCGTTTATAGTGCAAGGCAGCTGCATCCCAATATTAATACTGATCGTATTCGGACTAGGACCTAATCGTCTTCGTCGAAGTTGGGATGCGGTAACTCGTTCTAGCTTGTAGAGAATCACATTAATATTGTCCATCCATCCTTGAACACCGGAGTAATTCCGCCCTGCAATCGCCTAGCTCCGGCCCCCAATATCTCCGGGATGGCGCAATAATACATTCATTTGTCCCATGGCTGTTAATGTCCTATTTTGAGTCGTTGACGCGATTTGCTTAGCCCGCATGCCTCGCAGATAATAACAACTGCATACATTCGGGTATGCCAGATTTGTCGTGCTAAAATGGCTGGCACAGTAGGCACGCCCCTTCATCCGTCGTCAGCATGTAATGCTGCTCAAGACGTTAACATGCCGCTGGCTGGCTGTCGATCTCATGATGGCAAACTGCACTTGATCGTCATAGGCCCTGTGAATGAACGAACGTTCTTTGACAACAGAAATAATGATCAGTGATACGTGGGCTGTCGACGGTGCAAGCCTAGACCGTTCAGCGCTGGTGTCACAGATACAATTGTTTGCTCATTTAGAATTTTTGACCTTCCGACGCTCCCTACACGTCAAGGGTCTCTTCTTTAGACGAGAGGAGGGCGCGGCAGGAAGAAAATATGGTTAACGTGACGCCACAGTGATCTTATGACGCTCTGCTTTCGTTTGGCTGTTCTGGAGTACTTTTCAGTTGTCCGTGGCATCCCGATTTCTCTTGCCTTCTCGGAGGGCTGATAGGTTTCACCCGGGAGGTTCGGAGGTGTCCATTCGGGTGAGTTGTCATCGTGTTCACGTAGTACGGGGAACAAGCGCGAAAATGATGAACGTGCACGCCATCCGCCTTCACTATGTGCCGGTTCATTGGACTTGTAGCTGTAAGCATCGCTCTGCCAGTGTGCATGGCAAGTGGGACCCGCTTCATCTGTCTTGCCGTAACCAAATTACTGGGGCTCGCTGCTTGGGCGGTGGCGGCGGCGGCGGGTGGGGCAGTCCCTTACGGATATACTCAATCAGTCAATGTTGACCCACGCGGAATCATTGGACCGCCAATGTGACACCCAGAGAGTCAGTACTATGATCCAGTGACCCATACGATTCGTTAAAGACCGCGAGAATTGAGATGACGATTTCGACAAGTAACCATACGAGGTAACCAAACTGCGCCCACCCGAAAAAGGTCATCCAAGTTCCCTGCCGTCTGCCTGTACCTGGTACAGGGCTACCGCATGCCCATTTTGTAACCGACCAATTGCTCCTCCCCGACGGCTCTCGGGTCTTGCTCGAATTTCTGGGACCCGGAGAAGTGCAGGCCAAGTGAAGTGGCCCAATTTGGCGGTTAGGGACCAACGGCGACGTTCACGGCGCTTATGTACCCGCGTGCCACGGTCCAGGACGGCGTCTTGCATGCTATGTGGCGAGTGACAACAAGGGGAGGCCCCGATGTGGTCCGGACCTGCCCCCAATGGACGAGGACCCTTCTTTATGATGAGTTTCGGATTTTCTCGAAACGTGTGAAGAAAAATCGGGTGGTTCCTGAATGATTCCTCAGGCTCAACCGATGCGGGCCGACCTTCACGGTATGTGGGCACCGTAGTATACTAGTGCCACATACATATCACATAGCTATGCCCTACAAGCAGAAAAAAAAAGAAAAAGAAATTCTGCCCTCAATCCTTAACCACGCCCATCATAACCACAAGACGTTCGTTTGCTTCGACCTCATCATTTCTGTAGGCTGGTAACACCGCACCGCTCGCGCTGCCTTGAGAATCCGAGTTCGACCGTGCGGTTGACGATCCCGAGCTTGAAGCGTGGCTCAGGTCCGTTGGTAGTGTGATTATGGGGCGTCGTGGGTCAGAGGCCCCCCTCTGTGAGGCCGTGCCAGTGATGACAGCAGGTGCTTCTCCTGTACGCATGGAAGGTGGGGCGGTAGCTCCGCGTCGCACTCGACTGTGCGATGGACCGTCACTTGCACGTCCTGCACGTCGTGGAGGATGCGCGGCGCATTGCGTGCGCGGAGGCGCGGTCGTGGCGGAGGGTAAGATGTGTAGTCACTTGATGTATGCAAGTTGGGCGTCCTGACGTGGGACTAATGGAGAGACGTGTCGTTTACTTGGTGATGTGTTGGAAGAGGATCTGGTATGCGCGTGAGGCAGTGATGACTCTGTACGCCCCCCGGATTGCATTAGCCTGAGTCAGGGGTGTGAAGACGATTACAATGAGCCTCCTACGTAAGGGTCACTGTTCCGAGTTAGCACATTACCGATTGCAGGCTGGTTACGTCGATGGAGATGCAGTATAATGGATACGAACTATGTGGGACTTGGCATTATGGCCCGGTGACAGAGACAAATTGGATGTGAAAGCGCAGCAGGTTCCAATACTCTAGCACGTGTGTGATGTAAATTCGTTTCAGCCTATCTCACACAGCATTCTATAGACGATACGTACCATTCACGCCTCGAAAACTCAAGGCCTTAAGTACGTCTTTGTGAGCAGGGAGTAACACCGAATTAATAAACGTACAAGCGAAGGTAGCTCTGTGACTATCCACGCGAGAATCCACCACAATCCCTGGGTATAGAGCTGGTTCCATAGGCGAGTTGAATTTCTCTTGTTGAGCACGCCAGAGAACATGATAGAGAGCAAAGTCAAGTCTTGAATGAAGTTGACCAAGGTGCTCCACTTGAAGTCTGACGTGCTGCCGATGAGGCAATTCCTCGTAGAGTTGGACCAGCGTGAGTGACCCTGAGATGTTGACGGGTTACGAATGTTCATCATGATCCTCTTATCGCGACCCCATAGTGCGACGCTGCATGACCGTTGTCCAGATTAGTTTGTATATCATCGAGATAGACGAAAGTCACAGACCCCCGAAGTACGAGAAGGGGCGACGCAAATACTCCAGAAGCGCATGACGTAGTAGCCTATCGTCGGTCAGCCCCGGCGGTGGTAGTAACTGCACTGGAGAAGAGGACGGACGAGCACTATTCTAAACCAGAGTACCCCCAAACATTAGAGAAAGAGGACGATGCATATATGAGCATCCTCACATTGCAATCATAAGGTGTCGTGATATCAAAACCGACCAGCATGGCGATAAGAGACGCCAGAGCGAGCGTCCTCGCCAAGAGATAGACAATAAATGACCATCGCCAATGTCGCCTCCCGGTATACATCTCCCATTCAAAGTCCAGGTTGGTGATGTACTCCCATCTGCGTGTATACGGAGGGGGGATCCAGAGTGCCGCAGATGGAGGATGGCCGACATTACACATAGACTCAAGGGAGTACATAGGGCAACTTTACAAGGTGAGCTTTCGCAAACATTCGTCAAGGTACGGTAGAACCTGGTGACGACTCGAAGGGAGGCCTCTTGTGGCCGGTTTGGGTGTAGAGAGAATTGTGGGTCAAATTCCACGGCAAGCCCCACGCGCACGCTGTGCTTATGAGGCAGAGCATATAACTGACGTAGTTCATGAGGACGGGCAGACTCCGACTTGGAACGTAAGGTATGCGATATGATGATGCGCCATCGTGAGGCGAATGGAGTGTTGGACTCTTCGGCCCGGGTTCCGAGTCGTTGACGACGATCTTGCGAGCGATCACGCGGATCGTCACCTTCTAACTTGCACGTCAATCAATCGATGCACCATCAGTACTCGTGGGCACCCCAAGATGAAGTTTGCTAGGTATCGGTTCCTCGTTTTTGTTCCGAACTCGAACCTCATCCCTTGAGAATACAGATATCTGGACAATGCGCAGGTAAAGTTCATACCTAATGCTTTGCATAACGCCTTGTTAACTTGGTATCACCTTTCCCTAGGCACCAGAATGGAAACGTGCATACATGTACGTATTCTCACAGTACAGTAGTCCCGTCGCATCCGATCTTCATACGATTATGTGTATTTGTGGTCGCGTGACAGTGACTATCGCGGCCTAAAGAAACGAATCACAGCCATAAGACGGGCACAGGGGAGTACTGTAAAATTCTTGGACATGTCATCGCCGGAGAGCGACCCCGATAGCTTCCCGAGCGTGTCCTGGGCATCACCTCACCCCGTCGATGGGCAAGAAAACGCCGAAGAAGGCCACGAAGCTGATGACGAGAGCAATACGCGCAGGGGAAAGCATGAACAACGAACCGTTGCTCACTCCCCTGACGACCAGATTGAACCCAAGGACCTGAAAAAAAGAAGCGATGATCATAGTAAAGTCCTTTTTTTTTCCTTCCACGCGTTGAATGAGTCCTCAAGGCGACGGCATTTACGTCTCCCGACACCACTTCCGTCACACCACTTCCAGTCGACCCCGGGAAACGGTTTGTCTCCTCGCCGACGCCAGAGGCTCAGCAATCAGCGCTGCCTCCACGCAATCCCCGGCCACAAGACGGTCTGCGGAGGCGTACTACTGCTCGAAGTGATTATATATCTCTTGTCTGTTTCCACATTCTGGCTCAATCTCGTCCTGCCTTCCTTCTAGTCATTGAGTCTGCCACGGGAATTTCGTCTACGCCTACATACCCGCTCACTCTCCCACAAGTTCTCGAGCGCATGTCGCCTGTCCAGCTCGCGTTTTTTAACAAGCTCAACGCGGAGCTAGCAAAAGTCGAATCATTTTTCATAGAGAGAGAAGATGAGGCTCGTATACGCAGCTCGCAACTTCAGGAACAACTGGACGAGCTGAAAGATCACCGGCGTCTATTTCATGTGACTGGGTTTGCATATCTTCATCTAGTAGCCTACTGACCTGAGTATACTCCCGACAAAGGACATTTACCCGGACGTTCAACACCCAATGCCTTTACATCTCCTTCCGTTTCCCGGGTCTAATGCCCCAAAGCGGATCAGTCGCGTGCTCCACCTCACGCACGCACCCACTCACACGGATGATAAGGTGCCAGGCGAAGGTCACGATGGCAATATGGCTGCGGAATCTCATGAACATCGTCTGGCAGGCGGAGCAAAGCTTGTCCCGGATGAGTACTTACACGCGCGCAAGCAGCTCAAGCGCGCTGTATCCGAGCACTACCACGCGCTGGAGGTCCTCAATAATTATCGCGTACGACTTGCTCGGAGTTTTTCGATACTCCACAGATGACAAAGAGGAGGCAGATTCTGAATATCACCGGCTTTCGGAAGGCACTCAAAAAGTTTGAGAAAGCAACCGGGGTATGGTGACCCGATCCGATTCAGTTATTGATATCACTGAGGCCGTCGATCTAGATTCTGGTGCAAGACTTGTATATGAAGGAAAAGGTCGGTCTTGTCTGGCTTGCCGTGAGGTTATTGATCAGTTGCCATCGCAGGTTGATCCATGCGCCTTTGCGTCAGATGAGACTGTGCAACGGCTTTTGAAAGAGATGGAGGACTTCTTCACTGCGCGTTTCGGTGGGAACTTTGTGGATAGTGATCTGATTCGTTAACATCCTGATGGTTTCTGCACATAGCCAAGGGCGACAGGAAGCGCGCTCTCGTTCGCCTTCGCAGGATTTCGTCTCACAAGACACACCATTTTAGTACTTTCCGCACAGGCCTCACTCTTGGTCTGGCGCTCCCTGCCATCATCGATGGCCTCGCTAGTGGTGAGTCCCGAAATATTCTGTGGTGCTTGCTGAGCCTTCTTCAGCCCTTCAGCCACAGACGCGTGTCGCAATACCCTCATGGGGAAGCCTGCTCTACATATATGCGATTCTGCTGGTCCCCACGCTCTTAGCATTTCTCGTGGGCACCAATTTGCTAATCTGGAACGCTTCCAGGATCAACTACGTTTTCATTTTTGGTACGGCACCTCGAAGCTTTGACTGCTATGTCTTACTGGATTCACCGTACATGGAACTGGCAGATCTGGACATCAGGACACGTCTCGATCATCGAGAGTATTTCGAGGTACAGGCCTACTTATAAGAATCTTCGTGCCGCGCGTGAGAGTGCCGACAGTGTCATCGTAGATACCTTCCATCGCACTTGCGACACTCTCCTGGGCTTTCTGGCTCTCCTTTGCGCGCGCCGGAGAACCCATTATCCAGCCATGGACGTGGCCAATGATCTGGCTGCTCTTTATCGCAGTACTGATGATCCATCCTCTCCCCATCATGTCTCGCGACAGCCGATGGTGGTTCCTCCGTAAAGCAGCACGGCTTCTGCTGAGCGGATTCTATCGGGTGGAGGTAAGCCAGTCCGACGTTTTAGTCCGAGCCGCCGATTTTGATCGTCACGATTCGTGTGGGGATCACGTGGTCTAGTTCGCAGACTTCTGGCTCGGGTGCGCTCTTTTCCCGAGTCGGCGATAGGTTGAGGGTTAACGTTTAACTGTTGACACACCTTGCGCTGCGCCGTTTCCAGGGACCAACTCTGCTCCCTGGCGTTCCCGCTCGGCAACATCTACTTCGTCGCGTGCTCGTACGCTCGAGGATTCCAGTCCTATTCATCTCTGGAATGCAATAAGCCCCACCTCTGGGGCGTGCCTTTCCTCCTCGCTACGTTGCCGTTCGTAGCCCGCTTGGGGCAGAGCGTTCGGCGATGGTGGGATTCACGATTGATCACGCATTTGATTAACGTTCGTCTTCCCTCTTTGAACAGCTAAAAGGAATGAGTCACATTATATCGTCCAGGGCGGAAAATATCTCACGGGGATCGTGTATTACTTTTGCTACTACTTGTGGCGACATAACGGTGATAGCAGTTCTCCATTGGGTCGTTTTTGTCATTGAAGCTGACACCTTTAGGTGCTGGGCGCGGCACGAGCTTCGTATTCTTCTGCTTCTTCGGAGCGATTTACTCAATATATGCTTCATCATGGGCAAGTCCAAGTTCGATGTGACCTATGTTGATCAAGGGCTGACTGCTGGGTGTCAGGATCTGCTCATGGACTGGTCCCTCTTACGTCCTCATGCGAGATTTATGTTCCTACGCGAAGAGCTGCTCTACTCAAGCCATATTCCTGTGCGCCTCGTCTCGTCTCGTCATCTTCTCTCTCCTCTTCCGCTGACAGCGCCACGATAGTTCTACTACCTGGCTATCGTAAGGGGGTTCTTTACGTTCAGAGGAGGAAGGCGCAACTAACGCAAAATTGTAGATCACCAACGTTCTCATTCGCTTCATCTGGATAATCTACATCCCGACGCGCGGGCCAAGCGCCGCAATTCGCACGTGGATAGCGGCGCTTTTCGAAGTGCTGCGGCGCTGCCAATGGAACGTCTGTACGTTTTGTCCGACTCTTCTATCACGCGTTTTTTTTGGCGGCTTTTGCCAACCAAGGAATTGTTCTTCCACGTACAGACCGTTTGGAGAACGAACATCTCGGTAACATGGATCAGTACCGCATTACGCGAGAGGTGCCTCTGCCTTATTCGTTCGACGAGCTCCAACACGAGACGGATGCGGGGGACGAAGACGACGACGCTCACAGACTGGAAAGAGTGCGCTCGTCCAAGTCGAAGGAAGGATAGCCTGGTTGGTTCGCTGAGGCGGAATATCTGTTTATCGACTGTATCTCGAAACTCGCGAAGAAAAAATACATAGGTCAGAGGTACCAAAATGAACGAATACACCTTCTAGTCCCTGCCCTATGCTTTTACTGAGTATATGTAACCCCGAGACACGTGAGGAGCTGTCATCAAAACAAATATAAAGTCTACTCTGGGCTGGGCATTGAGAGAAGGGGTTCATTTCATAGTGGATGCGATCTGATCCAACTCCCTAGCTATCAAGGAGTTGGGACACGACGAGCGCAATTTACTGCACCAGCGCGGCAGTCAGCGCGAGTTTGCAAATGGACAAGAGCGAAAAAAAAAAAAAAAAAAAAACGCACTCTAGCCTGGCACGGTCACCACGATCCTTGCACTCCTTGCCAGCCATGACCCACTCTCCGCATTCGATGTAGAGGTCAACACGCCTCGGGGCGTCGCAACGCGACACATAACCGACGGCTTCCTTCGAGTGGCCTCTCTCGACGAGATGTCTGACGAACGCCTCGTACCCTATCGGACTCCGCTTCGACCGCGAGAATGCCTCCAAGCCCTCAAAGTCCCGCGACGCGGTCAGCGCGTGTAGCTTCAGGTACCAAAATCTAGATAGATTAGATCACCAGCGTTCTCAGTCAGTGAGGGTTGCGTGTGAAGCGCGGTCAACTCGGTCTTATATATATATACCTTTTGTCGGGTACTTTAAATTCCGATTTGACCTTGTCGGCGCGTTTGCTCATCCCGTTGAGGAGACATGCCTTGATGGTCTCGTCGACGCTGAGCCCGAAGAACTCTATCTTATCCGTGGTTTCTTTCTCGAGTGTTTGCTGGAACGCCAATAAACGACTGTATTCGTCCATCATCTGACAGGGTGCGTCATCGCTCCATGCGACGGCGGGGGTCAATATCTGAGGAACTAACCTTGGCTTCAAATGAGCGTTCCTTGTCCTCCGAGAAGAACTTTTGAGCGGCTTTGATCGCCGTAAGCTTCGCAGCAGGGTCCTGAAGTGTACGTACGTCAGTTGACAAAATTATACATAAAACGAATTCACAACTTGCCTTCATTCGTCTCGCTTCGTCTAAACTAAGCACGGCGCTCTCAACGCGTCTATCATCTGAATAATAGAAGTCTCGGAGCATCTCTGGGTTCTGCTCCCTTGCATACACTTGTAGCAGTCGGCTTGCTGGCGCGAGGCTGGAACCGCCGTCCTCAATTAAGCGGAAGAAAGTTCCCAGGGGCAAGCGATTGTATAGCTGCAATAACACATGATACACTGAATGCACGTGAGTAAACGCATCCTTTCGTCGAGCCACTGCAACATACCTAGATCAGTATCACCACTATCAACAGCTTTCTGGAGCGCTAATCGATCTTCTTTCATCATGAGCAATAAGGGAACTTGATCTGAGGCCCTCGATTCATGGTCCAACAGCTACGACTCCTGGATCGCTTCCAACGTCGAATCAAGGTTACCGAATAACTCACCATTGTAGCCAAGCGTGTTCGGCCAACTTCCCACGCCTTCTTTGCGATCTCAGCGTAGCTGACAGATGTACCCCCTAATTTCTCAAACTTCTCTACGATAGCCTTCGATACCTCTTCATCGCCTATCATATCAACATCCTTGCCGGTACCACCGACGACAGGTTTTGACTTCATGATCTTCGCAGACGCCCAGTGCTTGAGAACATCATCCGGTGAGAGAGACAAGAAGGAAGATATATGGAGCGCAAGAAGATGCAGATTACGTGAAGTTAGTCGAGAGATAAGATGTGCAGGCGAGAGATAGTTGTATCTTATCATTTTCAGTCAAATGGGCGGTGTTCACGAGGAGAATGGGCTCACTGAAAGTGAGTGATGGGTATGCCCACTTCAAACTGACGGACGGCATTGAGGACCTTGAGCGTCTTGCCCATGTTCACGAAATCATTGGCATTGTATAGATCCAAAAAAGATTTACCAAAGTTTGCGGCCTGGGGGAGTTCGAAGTTGCTATATGAGGGTGAGAGAAGTGCCTGACACGAGACACGTACACTTAATAGCCTCCGCTGCCATGCGGGCTCCCACTCCTGTCCTGCCGCATCAATGACCTCGTCCACGGCTGCGGCAAGATCCAGTTTGATGCTTCGTATGTTCTCATCGGCTTTAGGAGAGCGGTTATTGAAATTCTCCCAAGCATCGAATAGAATTGCGGAAGGCGACGTAGATCCCGGTCGGAAAACAGACACACTGGATGCTGAAATGACTGTCAGCCAAGCAGCTGGCTTCGTGGAAGTGTTCAATGACCTGGAACTTTCTGTATGAAGTCGCACGTATCGGGAGCTATAACTCTGACCCCATCAACCTCTGTAACGGCGAATGTAGGCCCAACATAGAAATATCTAGGCCTGGTGTCAGGGATACATGGATGAGGATTCATACCAGAGAACGCACTGCAACGTATCACCAAATGGGCCTACCAATAACACAAGTGCATCCCAGGTAACAAGAATGGCATCATTACCACACCATTCAACCTGCTTGACTGGGCCCGCTGCCCCGACTGACGTGGAATCAAATTCGGCCAGGATTCGTTGGAAGTCGGTCGAGACAACCCAAAGCATTCCGGAAGTCGTCAACAAAGCAAGTGACTTTCCATTGGGTGACGGGACCATGTGAGTGAATGGTCCCCGAGACAGGCGTTGGTCGATGGCCTCGAGATTGTCCACCGAAAGAACGCTGTCCCCAACGGATAGCAGAACCTCCACATGGCGGGATACCGTGAGATCTGGCGGGATGAGGGTCCAAACGGTGGGCGGCTCAGAGAGACCTACCTATCCGGTCGATTGAGAACCCGTGAATTGAGTCGAACAAGACTCACTTGGATTGGCCAGGGTCAACGGTTTACCACCTTCCCATCCCTTCACTTCCAATAGTTGTAATGAGCCTGTCATCGCTACCAGACCATCATCGTGTATGCGGGCGTCCGTGATTCCGACCTCTCCGGCATCTGTTCCCAAAGAGAATTGAACGTAGTCGCCTTGTAGATCGTAGAGACGGTATACGCCCTCCTCGTTTAGGATCACTAGTCTCTCATCGCCCGTCCATCCAAAGCGTATAATTTTAGCTTGTTCCCACTAAAAAAAAACAGTGAATAAAATTGAGCGGATGAACCGATAGAACAGTCAAGGCGTACACTGAGCAGCAGCAAACCTTCGCCAGAAGGTGAGTACACCTGAATTTGTGATCTGGCGAGCATAGGCGCTGCAGGACTAATGGCAATCATTTTGCTAGTATCCCTCATGAGTGCTGTTAAACTGCTTCAATGCTCTCTGCGATGGGAAGGTATGGCTACACTCACCCAAGGGACCACCATTGCGGCATCCAGCAACGATGCTATCGCCAAGACTAGGCAACTTTCCATCGAGCGTGTACAGACGTTGTTGCCTGTAGAATACACTTCCGTCTTGCATAGCCTGCCATGAAGTCGTAGGATGTTCTGCCATGCTCGAGTGTATTGGAGAGGCGCAAACAGCTGCACCACGTGACCGTCGTGGATGGTTTCCGTTCCGCATCCGCTGGGCAATCCTCTCTCAATGACATCCCTAGTACGCCTCACCCGTTATCGGTCTCTTACTACGGGTTTTCCATCTCGTCGGTGCACCCTGCAAGGGCAACCAGTAGCTGTAGGATATGTCGGTCGCAGGACACTTTTCCGGACCAGAACTGCTTTGCCTGGGGAGCTGAATCCCCGTGTACAAACCATCTTTCTCGGGCTCATAGGTCTGGGATTCATCTCGACAATGATTGGGGTGTCCGTATGTCTTTTTCTTATTGATGTCATGACATTCTGAGTCGTTCTGCCAGGTATGAATTTTACTCTTCCTTTGCCATATGGCCCGAGGAAGTTCGCGCAGATTTAAGGGCTGGTGTCAAAGCTAAACAACAGGGAAACCTGGGTCTCAGCCGTAAATTATTAACACAGTACGTGTTTCGCGATTTTGCGTTTCCGCGGACACTGATTCGAGGACGAAGGGCTCTCGATACCGCTTTATCTCTTCCCCCCGACCGGTTTCTGCCATCGCCTTACTTGAAACTCTCAGGAATGGCAATCACCCTTTGCGAGGTTCTTGAACAAGACAACAAGCCAAAAGAAGCCTACGAGAGGTACACCGCTGCATTGGAACACTTACGGAAGAACTGGTCTACTCTCACAAGCGAGGAGAAACTGCGCGCCATATCCTTAGGACAGAAACTTGGTGAGATGGCTGACACCTATCAACTAGGCGAAGCAGAAGAGGAACGATGGTTGACGTGGTCGATTGAGGAGGGGTTGAAGCTTGCCAAGGACATCGGTAATCTCAAGGCTAAGAAGACGAGTGACGAGAACCATCTAGTCCTCTCCGACCTCGAGTTACCAAAGTGGGTCACTGTGACCGACATTGGGGCCCCATTAGAAGCACTCGGGGCTTTTTACGCGCGGACAGGTAAATTGACGTGAGGACGACGAACCAGCTCCTTCGGTTTCAAATCGCTGATCAACCCATCTACCTATCACCCACAATCAGATTCGCCATTCCTCTCTATCTCCATACCATATCACTCTTGGTCCCTCCCGCCACCTCTCCGAGGAAGGCGACCGCTGAGGAGCTTTGCCGAGGTTTGCACTGCGCCCACCCTGATGCGTTCGCCGAGGCCGATCACTCTTATTCCCAGGCGCACTGCTAATGAACAATCTTTCGGAACTGTTCATGCGGAGCACCCCTACTCCGGCTGCACTACATCAGTCCGAGGCTTGGGCCAAGCAAGCCCTCTCTTTATTACAGAAAACGCAAGCAAATGCCGGCAGGTCCGACGATGTTCGGGTGTGCGAAGACGCGCTGGCTGTGGTCCTATTTAACCTTGGGTCGCTTCGCGAGGTCTGTTACCCTGCCCATCTTCCCTGACGTTTGGGGCGTTGAAAATTTTCTCTTTAAAGATGAACGGCGACCCCGAATACGCCCGCCAGCTGTTCGAACAATCTTTGGGGCATGCTAAGAAGCTTAAATTCCAGGAGGGTATAATGCAAGCTCGAAACGCCATACGGCGGTTAGGGATCAAACAATATGATACATCCCAGACCCCATCACCACAGCCAAATGATAACACCAAGCCAGGATCAGTGTCAAATGAATAGATATGGTCGAACATAGGGACAAACACATTATCCACATTATCCACAAGTCCTGATGCAGACACGATCAATATATCTATCATGAGCTTTCATCTGCGACCTCCTCCACCATCGCGCCACGACTGGGCGATCGCGAGTTGGCAGCTGAGACACCTGAGCCATCAACCTCATCAACGGCATTGTCGGGTGTATTGATACCGCTGCTCGTATTCTTGGTCTTGTCCGATTTTTCGGCAGATCTCTTCTTCTTTGACTTCTTTTTCGGGAGGTCCCACTCCCAGAGCGGTATGAAAGAGTCAACCTGGTGGCGGTGAGATTCAACAAGGTAGCCCGATCAGTGTGAGAACGTACGAATCCGACGTCTGCGAACAAACGAGGAAATATCCATATGCCAGGACTTGCCACAAAGACGGTGATTACGAAGAATATAAGGCGTATAATAGAAATGACGAGCAACAGGCCGACGAGACCCAAAAGGACCATGGAGAGGTACCACACGCCGAGGCGTAGGATTGGCGGCCAGAGCGGGAACATGACGCCGGCCAGAATGATAGCGACCATTGCGATCCCACCGACATAGTTTGTCCATTGTGATCCTTCATAAAACCAAGCGTAGTATTCGTCGGGCTTGAAAATTTGCAACTGATTGATCTGTACCGTCTTTGGGGACGATGCAGAGCCCACCGGTTGGCCGCGATCAACTCGCAGGAAGAAGGTAAATGGGATAATGTTATGAAGGAGAGTATGCGCCTCGGATTCCGACGTGACTTTGGGGGTATTTTTGGTTTTGGCGTACGCGGGCGATAGTAAAGCCTTCACAGCAGACTTGCCTAGACACCGTAAACAGACCGATTACAAAAGTTGCACAGGCGGCGGTATTGCAGGAGAGAGCAGAGAAGCATGACTCACCTTTGAAGTAGTCAACTCGCTTACCATTCAGGACTCCGACCCTGTTCTTGAGGCCCGCCTTACTACTGCGGAGGAAATTGACGACGTTCCGTATTTCCTGCGACGCCTTTTGCTGCTGCTCGTAGGTCGACATGGTCTGCGGAGGATCGGCTACGTCACACGAGTTAACCCCGCTGGGAGATGTATCGGGACGAGCACTCACGAAAACACGTGTATGGACTGCGCTGTAATAAACGCGGACTTTGGTCTCACGCGCGCGGCGGTGAGAGAGTGGGGATGGAAGAGAAGAATGAGCTGGCGAAAACGAAACGAGTTTAGGTGGTGCTCACGGCGGGCCCACAGTTGGCGTGGCCAATTACATAATCCATCTGTGGCGGTGAATCTCCGGGCCGGGTCGCACCCTTGCCAACTCCGCACTTTATCATGTCAGAACACCTCCTTCAGCGACATGCCGCACAGTCTCTACGTGCAGAATTAGACTCACTATCTCCCGTAAAACTTGCCGTGGGAGAGCGTCCTACTATTACATTTGCGGAACTGCCAGAATGGATGAAAGATAATGAATTCATTCTGACAGGTTATAGAGGGTAAAACCTCATTCTCTGACGGTGGCCATGCTGTGTTCTCACCCAGATATATATTTTTCTTGTAGGGAATTGACTAGCTGGTTGAAATGTTTGAGATCGGTCTTTGGGTGTATGTACAGGTCATGGGGTTATCGACTTTTCTTTGGGTCTCACCGAATCCATCGTCAGATCTACATAACGAAACAGGTACGACACAAAGATCGCCTCGTCCATGTGTACTTGGAATTAATGTGTCAATATCAGTTAACATCCATACCCATCTTCATGCATCTATTTTGTTTGCTTTTTTTCTGCGCACGTTCAGTGATTCGTATTTCAAGGCTTACGACGATATATCTTGGGCCGATCATGCTGTATTTGCGGTCTTTCTCTCGTCAGCAGCTTTCTGCTTGCTCTGCAGTGCATTCTATCACATGTCTTCGTCACATTCGAAACGAGTGAGTCTCTCCGCTATTAGCAAAGATCGATGGTACTGGATGCACTGACCGCTTCCGAAGGTGGCTTCCAGATGCAATGCTTTAGATTATGCTGGGATTATTGGCAAGCCTTCTCAATCGCTTGCTCGAGATGTCGTCATGACTTTGCCCTAGCTCTCATCCTTGGCTCCTGCTATCCTTGCTTGTATTATGGATTCTACTGCGAACTGCGCTACAGGATGGGTTACTTGATGCTTATCACTCTGGCCGGTCTCGGTGCGTGATGAAGTCTTGTCACGTTTATTAAGAATATTACAACATCTTCCCATCATAGCGGCGGCATACATTGTTTTGAATCCCGAATATGCAAAGCCAACTCACCGTCATGCAAGAACTAGAATATTCATCGCCCTAGGCCTGTGTAGCATCCTGCCCGTCTCTAACTTGATCCTCTCTCATGGAGTATACGCCGTTTTTCGAGAAATGGGCTTCCTGTGGCTTCTCGCTGCAGGCGTGATGTATATCACAGGGGCTGTTCTATAGCAAGTCCATTTCCATACAGCCTCAGATTACCAAGCCTACTTACCTTGTTAACTTACTCGTCAGTGCTTATAGGATCCCAGAGAGACTCGCGCCTGGCAGATTCGACTATTTCTTTTCGTCTCACCAGATCTTCCATATTTTCGTTGTCCTTGCTGCCCTTTCGACATACATCTGTGTGCTAACGGCGTTCAATCACCGACATAGTCCACGAGGGCTGTGCATGACTTGAGTACTCTTGAGATGGGATAAGTATAGGTGTGTTCGTCTTTGTTTTCAGACTCAATGTCCGTACAATTCCCACCACATCAGGCTCATTTTTGATGTCATCGAACCTGATAGATGATCCGTCCTTATGCTGATGGATCGGAATCAATGGTGTCCCTGCGGCAATTATACAGTACCTCTCCTAGGTTTGTCCGTGTTTAGTGACGATGCGAGACATCTTTCGTTCTTCTTTTGATCAACATCGGGTCCGAGGGCCTCCAGCATCAGGGAAAACCTCCCGCGCTAGCGAGAGATAATTTGATGAAATTTGAAATGAATCACGCCCTTCTATTGCCTCTATCCCAGATTATCTCGGGAGGTTTTTCCTGATGCAGCCATCTCGACACACCTGACCCACTATTTTCATTCCTTTCTTATCAGCTAGTCGTCCCGCATGTGGCTCGAGGGAACACTCCGACACTCCTATCACAACGATCTTCAGAGAAGGGCGACATGCTGCCTCAATGCACGCACGATGGCCGTATCTCGTTATGTCGGGATACATCGTGGCAGTCAGCGGCGCACATACATGCTGTGGAGAGATACGCGCTCTTCTTCAGAACAAGTTCTCACGTTCGCTTGGCATCCTGATGGCACCTGCGGAACTTCCTCCTTTTGCCCGAAATTGACGCCGGTACTTCGCGGAGAAGGGCCGCTTGCGTTACCAAGGATGTTCAGGCATTGCAACAGCATAACAGCACCTGGAATCCGCATCACGGAACAACGATGCTATATTTTTTCCTCCTGCGACATATTTCATCCGTGTCACAGCCTGGCCGGGCGCCCCAATCCGAGACCACCGCGGTGCGAATCAAAGGTTGACGGGCGTCCCCAAAGGGGCTGACACATACCCGGGACTATTTCGTGAATACGCCCGTTTGCATTGGATCTGGCCATCTGATTCCGGCTGCCTTCCCGAAACATCTGGTCTCTTCGCCTTTCCGGTGTGACCGTTCGCGTCTTATGCCTCTCCGGCGTATGGGCCCTATATTAATAGCGCAAACCCTTCACTCGGTAGCTCCATTCTCACAGCCAGACCTGTTATGCACCCCGTCGGACTGATCACCTTCCTACAAGTCGTCTGGGAGCATGGACTTCCTTCGTTATTCGTCTTGATAGCCCTTGGCTTGCTTCTGTCGGTCACCTCGCTGAATGACTGCCATCAACGCCACCAAGATGCTCCTGTTGCCCTCCCCGGCCTTCCGTTCTTCAATGTCACGACCTTCTTAAAGAGGCGTCACGACTTTCTCGCTTGGGGCTTCAGAGTAACCAATCAGCGACTGTTTCAGTTTAGACTTTTGCGCGTACGTCAGAACCTTTTTTCTCACTGCTACCCCCGTGACGACGATTTTCCCTTGTGGCCTTCATCGGGCATACCCCCCCGCTTCACGTATGTAGAACAGCGTTGTTGTCGTGTCTGGAGAGCGCGGGCGGAAGGATTTTTTCTCTGCGAAGGGACTGGACCTTTATGAAGGCTTTAGGATTCTTTCGGGAGGGGTGAGCACACCAGATCACCCTTCATGGCCCCCCGCGCTCAGAGTAACTTTCCCGCCCTAGCTCCCTGTCATGCACGGAGTGACAACAGAACTGCACCAACAGCGGGTTGCTAGAATGTATAAGCGCCTGGCGAACCTCCAACGGAACGAACGCCTGACGGAATGTACGTGGCCTGGCGCCCCGTCGAACGAGACCTGCCTCACCCTATTTCCGCATAGTAATTCCCGAAATTTTGAATGACAGCCAACGGCTCTTACGACCATGGGAAAAGGTCGGGACCTTGGACCCCTTTAAAAAGATATACGAAGTAGGTCGACTACTCTCTCCGCTCGCTCCTGTCGCACCATCACGGTTCACCTCCGGAAGTGGCACCTGTCGAAAAGCACGGCCATCCTGGGGTGACGTGATACTCCTAGTTCTTGTAGACTACTAGTACAAGAGCACTCACCTCCTTCCGCTTTTAGCTTATGTTCCAAGCCGTCGTACGGTGTCTGACATGCCCGGAAATTGCTGACGACCCCGAAATTGTGGCTCGCTTTTCGCAGCTTTACGACGACGTGGATCGGGGAACGACACCGGCGACGGTGCTCTTCCCTTGGTTCCCCAGCCCTTCAATGATCAGGAAAGCACGGGCAACAAAACGACTATATGATATAATTGTGAAGGCCATCAACGTCAGAAAACAGAGCGGCGTTCCCCACAACGATACGCTGCAACTCTTACTGGGCTCGGGAGACGAGCAGAACACAATCGTTGGGGTAATGCACTGTAATGTCTGAGAGAGTTGGGCGTCAATCGTGCTGATGTTGAATCATTTAGTTCATGATGGGTTTCGTAATGGCTGGCGCACGGTCGAGCGGCTGCACAGGCGAGTGTTACAACACGTGATGGGGTCTGGCCGCTACCGAGAGAAGCTGACCTTATATCAGCTTCCTGGCTACTCACATATCTTGGTTGTTTTCCGAAGTGGCGCGACGAAGCACGAACAGAAGTCGAAAAAATGATCACGTTACACCACCATCACTCCCTGGAGACCATCACCATCGCACGCGATTCACCGCACAGTTCCACGTCCACCGCGCTGTCTTCTATCCCCCTCTCCGCGTGGGAAAATGAGATGCCTGTCCTTGACATGCTCATCCACGAAACGCTCCGCTTAGCGCAGCCTCATGTCGCGATGAGACGGAACCTCGGCCCGGAGACGTACATCGATGGCAAGGTCATCCCCACTGGCACGCTGTTGGTGTACCCGTTCGCGAACGTTCACCTCGATCCGGCCTTGTACCCCAATCCCTGGAAATTCGATCCTGCGCGATCGCGACCCAAGGACAATCTCGCATACCTGGGATTTGGAGGAGGTGCGTTCTGTTGCCCTACTACGTCCATTGCAAAACGTGGGCTGGTTGGTACTATGATGATTGACGATGTTTTGTTTTTGAACGACACGTGGACAGGGAGAGCGATATGCCTTGGCTCGCGTCTCGCTCGGCTCAAGATCAAGCTCCTGACCGCGGTGCTGCTCGTAGATTTCGACTTTGCAACCGTAGACGCGAGCGGTCGGATCGCCGACCCGCCTCCGAAACCGAACTGGAATGACGGCTTCAATTGTCGGCCGGATCAGGGCCAGTTCTTCCTCAAGTACAGGAGACGGGACTCGGATTCCTCCGAGCCTTCCAGTCCCTGCTCGCCAGCAAAGGGACCACTGTAGTCGGATTTCTCTTCCATCATTGCGCACCGGGTACGATGGTCTGCGCGGAACGGAATGCCATTCCAAAAACCCTTGTAAAAGTATTAAAATTCAATAGATGTATCTTTATTGTCCATCATGGCCGTCGCCGAAAGGGCGAACCCGGCACAAGGTTGTTTGTGACCGACGGTCGAGGCTACGGTATTGCACGAGCTCCTGAGGACGGCATTGCCGCGGCTATGACTGCAAGTACCCCGACCTGTGGGTCACTGATGGAGCGTTGGCCAACGCTACAAAACCTCCGCCACGGATCCGTGCCCGTGGTTTTGCAAAATGCGCTTACGCCCATCGGAAATCCCGCCCGTCTCATCCCTGGCCGGGCATCGCTCGTCGCACCTTTGTGAAAAAATCCCCGGTCGAACGTAAGCCGTTTTCCACGTTGTTATTGTAATGTTAATTTCATGGCCCCCGGCTTCAACTTGCCTATCTTTCGTAACGAGAGGGGAAGAACAAAGGTAAAAATGATCGAATATGTGTCAGGACCACTTCCCGAATTTCTCGGTGACGAGACCGATTTCCGGACACGGCTGCAAGTCCGAGTGTTAGTGTCGTAAGCACCTCTTTACGGCCCGGCGCGGTGGTCGTGTGTCAAAGTTGTTCAAGTTGCCTCCGATACGGCACCGACTTGAAGGATTGCCATGGAGTGAAGTGTATGTAAGTACTGCGGTTGTTTGCGACAAGATGCGGACGCGGACGCGGAGGGGGGGGGATTCCACGGAGGACCCAGGGGAGGGAAGGAGGCGGATAGACCAAATCACGTTATTGATCGTCGCAAGGCGCGGAGGTGCCTTGTTCCAAAGCAGGACGCATCGGCTTATGCGCGTTTTTATGCAGCAAAAAACAGCAGCAGAGAAGGCTAAAATTTAACGTTACGCATTATGCGTCGGAGGAAAGGAGAACACTCCATCGAGGCGATGCACCGTGACTAAGTTTAGCTGGCTGGTCGCACCTTCCACTGCTATGTTTACCTTTAAATCGTACTTCGCCAGATCCATCCCCCTCCACCATCCCCATTCTCCACGGCCGTACGAGAGCGAGAAATATTGGTTTTGTGTGTATTTGTGCGCTGCAAGGACCGCGCGGGTCCGGGTACGGCCAATCCATATCTCGCATAGTGGGAAATGTTCGTTTCAATCTACAGTAATCCGAACTTTCGCGCCCCCGCGGCGCCATGACGGTCGAAGAGATAACGAGAAAAATAGATCATTTTCCCCCATTGAGAGCAGACGGCATCTTGACCCCCCAACTTGCCCGCCGTTGGCCGTTCGATTTTTGTTCAAGGTACAGTAACCATCGCGATGACCACTAATAGGAGAGCCTGCGCCTTAATCTCGTGGGTAACGAGTGTTAAGTCTAAGGACAACTTACGTTAAGCGCTGCTTCATTAAGCGTGGAATACTATTCCTGGCACGCGTACCGTTACGGTACCACCGTACCTGGCACTGGGTATGGACAAGACAACGCTTGTTATGACTTTAGGGTGGTGTTTTATCAAATTTTGATTCTTCCCGGCTACGATTAGAAAATGGGGTAAGTATCAACACGAAACTAAGCTCTCCTACGAACCAGGATTCGGCGCGGAAGGCCAAGAGGCCGTGGATGGACGAAACGCCGCAGGTCAGGGAGATATTGTCTTTGTCCACATACGGTTATCCCTACTGGGCTAGAATACTCTCCGCCGCCGCCGCCGCCGCCGCTTCAGAGCTACTTCTTCGCTCTAGAACGGTTCAAAGGGTGCATCGAGCGGACCCAGACCGCCGAGTTCATCTCCGAAAGCGGCTCCGATAGACCAGGACTTTGAAGGAGTACAGAATTTCCGAGGTCGGTGGGACGATGGGCAATAGTCTGGACGAAGTATGAATTCGCACACAGTCGACAGTCGACATCATTGCCGCAGTTTGGCCGCTGATGAGTTCGGGTCGCAACGAGGGATTACACTTAGTTTCTTCGATCCCCATCTCCCTTATCGCCTCAGGAGACAGTCCATACATCCGAGGTAGCATGACGATTAGTGATTAGCTACATCCTCGCAACGTCACTCAAATGATATCAAAACATAGAAAGGTTAACTTACTACCATGTAGATTATCAAAACGACCTGGTGACGGAAGGGTAATTTTACTTGGAGACGGTGCCGACGGTATCGGCATTCACGTATCCCGCGGCGCGAACCGCCGTCTCTGTCGCTTGTGCCCAGCAGCCCTCTTCCTCCACTTGCCCTCTGCCTCTGCAGCCGTCGCAGGGCGGCCTTCCGCGGCGCTATTCGATCTGACACGTTCCTGCCTGTGCCGTCTTTCGCGCGCCAGCAGGTGCGCGTGCTGTTCCTGCGTCGGCTGCCACCTGCCTTTGAGGATGCGGCGGACGGCCTCCGGGCTGATGCGGAACTTGTCCGCGAGGACGGGCGTCGAGAACGCGTCGGGGTCGTGCGCGTGCAGCGCGCGCAGGCCATCCATCGCCGCGCGGGAGATCTTGTGCGGCGGCGCCCACCCGTCGGGAAACTTTGATTTTATGGAGGCGCGGTGCTGCGCCCAGTGCGAAGGGGTGGGATCGGACGCGGGCGTATAGTTGTCTGTCTGGTATCGGGCCTTCTTTTTTGCGCCTTCTTTTTCCCCGTCGGGCTCGTCTGCGTCTCCAAGGGCAGAGAGTGGACGTGGACGAGACAAATGTCCAACGATGCCCCAGTCCCGCTGGAGCAGAGGGGAAGGTTTTCTAGAGCTGTGCGTAAACCTTAAGCAATTTTTTGGACAGGATGTAGCAAGAGACGAGGGTCTCAAAGGACTGTGGCCACCAACGCGAATGAAGGGCAGCATGAAGAAAGGCACGGATCACGTGGCGGGACCTTTACTGAGGAAACAAAGTAGCACAGCCACCACATCCTCAGCGTTTAGCCGGAGGGTGTTTATCCACTCAACCGCTTGCTCTCGGTTTTGCTGTCCCACAGGACTAGATTTTACTTCTTCTATTTCTTATATCTCTTTCATTTTTTGCGCCCATGGCTGATGTCTCTGACCCCAAGATCAACGAAGGTGCTTTTCGTTTGTCTATGCCTATCTGTTCCTCACGAGTTCTCAGCCTACGAGGATGTTCGCTCCACCAAGTCTGATACCAACTGGGTCCTCATAGATTACGAGGTTCGCCTGCGATTTTCTCCTTCGGAGTTCTCAGTCTTTCTAATCACTTGTATGCCAGAACGATCGCTCGGATAAATTGGTCGTCACGGCGACAGGCACTGGTGGCCTGGCTGAACTGCAAGAGAAAGTGGATTCTGCAAAGGGGTCCTTCGCCTATGTCCGCGTCACGTACTCGAACGACAAGGAGTCGCAGCGCGAGAAATTCATTCTCGTTACGTGGATCGGGCCCGGGTGCAAGATTATGAGGAAAGCGAAGGTGCGTCTGTCAGTCATGCGCATAGTTGCGATGCATCTGTGATACCTTGCCCGTGAATAATGCTTTGTATCTGATGTGTCTGGGTTCGAAAGATGGTCGATTGGCAGGAGCTGACGTTCTCTCGTAATAGATCTCCGTGCATGCTGCTGACGTGAAGTCCGTCTTCCGCACGTATTCCATCGATGTCGCGGCGAGAGAGAAGGATGATCTGAAGGAGGAGCCAATCGTTGTTCGGTTGCGCAAGGTAGCTGCTCCCTATTTTGCATCGCGGTCATAAAGGAACTGACGCTTTCGTCCAGGCTGGAGGGGCCAGCTACGATGGCGTGTAGAGCCGAGACTTTGTCTGTCTAGTCTCCTAGCTTTTTTTGCCTACGTTCTTTTACTATTGCCACGTCTCTCTTGCTCGCGTTAACAAACCCATACTACTTGTTACCTTGTCTTGAAGAGAGACGTCCCGTCAGCACCCTCCCATCATCTTTCCTCATGACGTGAGACTTTTCAAGATCTCAATCCCGTCCTCCTCGAGACGCATGCCTAACCATTCGTTTTGGGCCTTGGCATGGAGGCGCTTCTCATAAAAGTCAATCGAGGGTTTGTTCCACTTTGCAATCGCGGGCAAAGTTCAGCTCATATCAAGGGGCATGGAATGGATTCATACCTTGAGCACAGACCAGTCCATACGGGCGCAGTCCTAGAGCGAGGTCAATTCGCGTGTGCAAACCAAGATGATAGAGCGCTGACCTTGTCCTGCGCAATTAAGGCAAGCTCTTTAAACAGCGCTTTCCCTATCCCTTTGTTCCTGTGCTCCGGTTTCACGTAGACGTCTTCAAGCTGTGAAGTGCTCCAGACGTTGTTTAATGTTACTGGTGCTTTTGAAGAACGACGTACGTATAGCCCTGGTCTCCCAGTCCAAGTCGAGAAATTGAAAAAGTACAGTGCAAAGCCGATCGCTTCTCCGGGGTTATTAAGGGACCCCGAAAATACCAGAAGTGCATTCGCAATACGAGTTTCAAAAATATGTTTTTTGATCTACGAAGGATTGCGGTTATTGTTGGAAGGCTGCCAGTGACCGCGATTCTCGCTATGCGCACTCACCAATTCGGGAGTTGCCCTCGCTAGATGTGGTGCCTTTTCGTAGACAGCCTGCCATCAGAAAGGCATGAGTCAATGCAATCGGAGAAATAAAGACCCGAGTCGTGCCAATTCGTAGATGAGCTGCAAAACGACATGCTACAAATATCGTTGGTTCCTTAGAGGATTCTTTAAAGAATCGAACCCACCACATCTTCTGGTTGCACAGGTCTGATGAAATATACAAAATCCGACATTTCTTAACGGGCAAGGTTGGGAGTAATTACTCCACTCGAGCTTTATCTACGATTTGATCAAAAATCCCACTGCCTGTAGACTCGGCTGGATCCGTTGCAGAGATCTTACCTCCGATCATACTGATGGGACCTCGATGAGTCTCTGTGGGTCACGAACAGCATTTTATGCAGACATATCACTAAAAACACACGGCAAATCATCCAGGGATTGTGATTGCCAGGCCAAGCCCAAGAGCTTGATCAAAACCAAATAAGGGCTTGTTTACTAGTATTTGGTGGCCCTCCGCACAAACCTTGTTTTTTCGCTGACGAGTGCCAGGAATCGACAAAGGTCGAGCGACGAGCGAAGGTCCAGACACGATCAACCATGGATCAGCAAAAACTGGCCAAGCTGAAAGCGCAAGCGGCCTCTAACCGGATAGGTACGTCCTCCGTGCACAGAACGCTCGCCTTACGAGTTCGAGATTGGGCTGTGATGATGGCTGACCTACACGGCTGCGCGTCAGGTGGGAAGGGCACCGTGCGGCGAAAAATCGTGCCCAGGTCTAAACCTGCGAACGCCCAGGACGACAAGAAGCTCCAAGGCGCGCTGAAGAAGCTGAACGTGCAGCCGATCACCGGCATGGAGGAAGTGAACATGTTCCAGGACGACGGGAACGTGTTGCACTTCAATGCCCCCAAGGGTGAGTGAGCGAGCAACCCAATCCTTATCGCACTTTCCGTCGGGGTATCGTATCGTGTGGTGGCTGACTTTTTTCTTCCATCTTTGGTGATGCCGACTCCCTCTCCTCACCTCGTCTCGCCACCAATAGTGCATGCTGCAGTCACCGCGAACACGTTTGCGATCTACGGCGTGGGGCAAGTGAAGGAGCTCACCGAGCTCGTCCCGGGCATCCTTAACCAGCTCGGTCCCGACTCGCTCGCATCATTGCGCAAGCTTGCCGAGTCGTACCAAGCGATTCAGCAGGGACAGCAAAGGGCCGGCACCGGCCCTGCGGAAGACGACGACGACGACGTACCCGATTTAGTCGAAAACTTTGACGTGGAAGAGCAAAAGAAGGATAGCACGCTCGAGGACCTGAATTGAAAGAAAAATTCCCCCTCCGGCATGTGTAATTTTCAGTGGCGAGAAGTATGTAGGATATATTGTTTTCCCTCAAGAACAAGACCTACATTTTCTTTCTCTATCCCATTCTCCCTTTTTTTTTCCTCGGCATCTGCGCCGTTTGCTGAATCATTATCGTGTCCGTCGCGCATTTTGTATGCTTGCAACCCTCATCTGTATCTGATGCATTCTACTCTTTCGGATATTGGACGAGTCCGGTGCTACACTATGTTGCACGGCATCTATAACTGCCACTCTCAACAGGGGAAGTATATGTTGATCCTGGGATGAACTTAGCACGTTACAGTAGGGCGGAAGATGAGACGCGCAGATAAGACAAGGTGACAAGGGGGGTAAAGACGAGCTAAGACGGTGAGACCAATGAAGAGGCGGGGAAATGAAGGCGATAGGCGAGACAAGGGAAAGACACAGGAGGAAGGCCATGCTTTAGACGGCTATTCGCAACCTAGTCGATACCAGGAGGAAGAACGAAGAGACGAGAGAGAACTTAAGAAGCACACTAGACTTTTGAGAATACAAACAAGAATCGATAGATATCTTGTAGGGAAGGTAGGTAAGTATTGGGATTCGAGTGTAGTACTTACAGATGTGCGCGGAATAGGAACAATGTAAGGGACCTAAGACCGAGTGTAATGAGTTTATCACGAGTTTATGCGTTTACAAGTTATAAAAGCGCATGGGATCGAGAGTGGTCAGGTAATTCCTTGGTCAAAACATCATTCACAGGCTGTGACATTCCAAGTTCTTTTGATATAAGTCTTCTGCGCCATTTAGCTGAGCGAGAACCTCAGCGCACGACGAGAAGGCCTCAAGGGCCTCGACGCTCAAAAGTCCATGTAGTCCCGCCGAGAGGCCCACGCGGGCCCCGCGGTCGAAGTACCGTACGCGTCTTCCGTCGTGACGCCCTCGACGTCCTTGAACGAGAACTCGCGCTTGAACTTGGCCTCGAGGGAGGACAGTGTGCCGATCAACTTTGTGCACGCTTGTTCGAGGGCGGCGGTCGGCGTTATCGTCCCGTCCGTTTGGACTTTGACTAGGAAATAGGGCTGGAGCGGGTGGGGGACTTTGTAGCCTGCGAAGAGGACCTGCGGCATGGCGTGGAGCTGGCTGGAAATGGGTTGAAGGGTAGAGTTGTTGTTGGAGGGACGGACGGACGGACGCACCCGCGGATCATATTTGCAAGCGTGTGGTCTTGCTTGACGACTTTTATCGTCGCAGCGTTCGGGATTTTCGTATCCTCCGTGACCTCGACCCTTTACGAATGCACACGTCAGGTTAGTAACCCAAGACATCACTGGGACCACTCACGGCTTCTCACCCTCGTCAAGGACGAACAACTCGTATCTGTTCGGTGCGTTCAATGCGTTCATAGCCATGGTGGCTGCCTGGATATAGCCAGGAAGAGGCGGCGGTCGATCATATCGTCGAGATTTGTCTTACATAAGCCGCAAATGGATGGCCCCGGATGGCCATTATAATTTTATTAACTGGTTCATTTAATTTTACAACGGCCATGAATCCATGTACCAGTCGCTTAGTCGAAATTTACAAGAATATCTCTCCAATTGCTCCTAACAATGTCGGGTGAATTCTGTGCCGTGAGGTGTGTTCCCTTCTGATCGGCCGCTGGCCGAGCTATCTGCCTGGGGCTCTTTGACTGGATGTAACAACAATACTAAGGAAGCACGGGAAGCAGTGACGGAAACGAGAGCACGAGGGGCCAAGAAGAGAGGAAAGAAAAGGTACAGAGTCAGAGGGTTGGTGCTATTGGTGAGGCACCGGAGATGCAATCCAAGATATCATCACACTCAACCCGCATAATGTGACGCGAGATGACAGATGCCAAAGAAAACTGAGGCTGAAGAAGCAGATACACAATGCTGATTGCAATAGCAAGTAGGAACAAGCTTGTATCACAGAACTTGCAAAAAACATTGAGCACATTGCGAACTGTGAATGAGTTACCCCACGACACAATATACCCGCGGCAGTGAGGAGAAAATTCAAAAGATTCGCGAGAATTACCATATTATTATCAACGGGAAAGACATACTGTGTCTTCACAGATCAATCATTCGAGATATAGACACCGCACACGCTCCAGGCGAAGCTCTCATTTTCTAAAGTCCCTGAGGTCATAGCCCTGACACCCATTTAGCCCCAGGAAATACCCGTGGTGATGAACAAAGGGAGGTTTGGGCACATCTTCAAGACTCAGATGACAAGTGGAAGACAAAATGCTATATCTCCCCTGAGTCGGTAAAGTCAAATTTCAACCCTATCTCTTCCTGAGATTGCCACATGAATAAAATTCTGAAACTGGCAAGGGCCCCGTTGGCGTGTCAAGCAGACCATGAACAACACAGATTATGGAACCCGCATACTAGGGCGTGGAAAGGATTTGGCAAGATAGGGCCGTGAACGGCATGCAACCCCTTGAGGAGGATTTCGATGTTGTCAGCTCGCTGCCAGATGGTTTTGCTCATGAAGGATTGCAACGTGGGGGTTCAGGTGGACTTCAAGCTACACCAACAAGTTCTCCGCTCAGGGTCATAATAATGGAGGACCAGCAAAGTGGAACTTGATATTAGCTTGCATTTCCCCTTTTCCTAGCTTTCCTCCATGCTGAGATCTCCCTCAGCAGGGTGACCAGTAAAGGTATAGCTACCGGGGCGAACAGAGGTGTATACACAGCATACTTGTGCTCAGCAGGGAAGTAGAGCAATGCCAACATCCCCGGGTTGAAGAAGGCCCGTGAGGCGAGCGTTAACGCCCGGGTCGAGTGTTGCAGACCCAACGCGGGAACAGACCAAGCCCTTGCATAAAGCTTTGAAACCCTTAGATAGCAGAAAGTGAGCAGAAAGCACTAGAACACACCATTTCAAGCGCCGAGAGTGCCCCTAGCAAATCGTTGCGTACGTCTTGGCCAACAGGCATATTCGATATCTGATCGACCAATTTGACGATGCTCTGCAACGTCTCCCTGGTGATTCCCGCATTTTCAAATGTACGTTGGCGATAGAGGGTTTCCAGTTGGAAATCGGTCAAGGGTTGACTTGGTTCAGATGACTGCACCTCTGGAGGGAGCTCTGAAACACCCAGGAGTCGAAGTAGCTGGGCTCGGAAGCCGACAAAGACGTGATCGAGCTCGGCTTCTGTGAGACGATGCTTTTGTGGGGAATCTGCTGGCAAGTTCAACAAGACGATGCCGCCCCACTGTGGAAGGACGAAGGAGTTGGAAGAGATGGGTTGGCCTAATTCGTGTAAGATTGCGGCCGATGGAAAAGTAGTGGGACTCACTTGAGTCGTCAAGTATGCGTAGTGGTGTGCGAGAGATGGATGGAACGAATACAACGAAATGGAGAACGGGGTCGTTGGACACGCCAGATGCTATAAGATTACCATCAGCTTGAAAACTCGTTTGGTGTCTTGTTGGATACTTACCGAGTGTCCACTCGGCAGAATTAACAAATACTTTAAGGTTCTCTTGCGTTAGCCCGTGTAACACATCTTGACCGTTGCTAAGGACCAGCGGCTCAAACGCTAGAGGGGCGTAGAACCGAATTTGACTTTCGATAGTGAAGTTGTGAAGTTCAGACATTTGCTTTAAAACGGGCGCAATCCACCCTGAAATTAAGCTTCAGCACTTCTTTTCACGGTGAAGGGAATTAATGAAGAACGGACGAGAGATCATCTCAGCGACATCCCACCCGACCACGGCTCTTCCAGCCGCAGCATCCTCATTGAGAAGGGTGAAGGCGAGGCGATAGCGAGGTGAGTATTTGGCGACCAAATGTTGGAATGTCCCGGGTGGGGATGGAGTACCGTACGGGGTCAGTAGATTGAGTAGCAAGTCGGGGGCCTGGTTTGCTATTCATGGACATCTCCACTATGGGCGTCATTACGAGGGTGCACAAAAACTGACCTTGGTGCATTGGGACAGATAGATGCCTCTTTTGGATGGTAGGGAATTGGGTGTCTTCGGTCAACGAGATGCTGTACGCATCAGGTAGCGCAGACTGCCCCGAGTGGCGCTCGGTTTACAAGAGATTCACGAAGCACGAAACTGTTAACTGACATACATTTCGGGAAGGACTCATAAAGAACTCCAGACGTCTGTACAGCGCAGACATCTTATCTTTCCTCGACTCGAGTATCGTCCGTAGTTTCCGTGCATCGGGACTTGCAGCGTTAACTACGACACTAATTGGTAAATGCAGCTTACTCCTTGTTAAGCAGAAGTCTCGGAATAGTCATCATTTAACCTGCCACTAACCTCTCTACTGCCCAGGGACTCGACGTTGGATGTGGGAAGTGAAAGCCGTTGAATGCTTGTAGTTGACCACCAGACGGGAAGGGCAAGAGCTACGAGAACCAGATAAGAAGAAAGAACCCATATTCGCGTCGATGACCGCTCAAAAGGCAACGTGGAGGGTTCCCTTAAGCCATGGTCGCTCATCTTTCTTCACCGTCAGCCGTGGTGTCGAGGCCGTCGTTGTCGTTGCCGCTCGGCGTCGTCGGCGGATGATGCCGGCTGAGATTGAAATGGTGGCAACTCTGTCAACGCTGGTGCACGCACACTTGACGAGCGCATCACTCACACCTTCTGCAGAGCTCCATCGCACTCAGGTAATACCCGAAGGACGCTCACCCTGCCACACGCGCGTCCCCCTGCTTCTATACAGAACCCGCAAGGAGATTTCTGCATACGGATTTCATCTTGAACATTGTCACTCGGACGCTGCCTCTATATTTATCACACAACTCACCAGCTGTCCGGTTGCAACACGTCTTCACCTTCGAGACACTATCGTTGGTGTACTTCTCTTTTAACTGATGGGGTTACGGGCTTACATGAGATTTCCGATTTGCTCCAGCGTGTTCTATGCAAATGTCCAACGCTCCAATCCCCCCATCTCCTGGGCCGTCTCGCTCGCGTCCCCTCTATGGCAGCTACCAATCTTCATATGGAAATAACTTCTACGGACACGGGAGGGCAAAATATGGTAGATTTCGTGGTACCTCTTGGACATCATATCGCTCAAGAGATGTGCACACGGATAACTATGCCCCTGGCTATCATGGTGACAAGCCTCACTTCGGTTGGAGTGCGAACTATTCTCACCCTCAGGGCTATGATACGCCCTCTGAACCATGGTCGCGCCGCGACGTCATGGCAGAGAGGATGTTTGAGCCATCTGAGTCTTGGAAACACGACCATGTGTGAGTTATTAGAAACACACTTGCGGCAATCTCCTTCCTTCTTGTTTACCTCCATTACTCTTAGACCTGACTCAGGATTTGATGTGTCTGAGCGATTTGGCGAGCCTCGTGGTCGGATGCAGCCACCTAGAGAAGACTATGTGTACCCTCCTCATGGCAACAATTCCTACCGCGCTGGACCTCCTTACATCCCGAGACGAGACTCTGTACATCCGGGCCCGATCAATCCCTACAGGCCCAGCTACATTGATGAAGGACGCTGGAACACACCGTACTCCTTAGATGACACCTCTGAGTCCTGGGCCCACCAGCGATCTCCAAGTAATACATCTCGTCCTCCCCGTGGGCGGCTGGACTATAGAGACGTGTCGTATGAAAAGTCTCTCAGTGGTTCACCTCGTTCTTCGCGGTTTTCATCTCCGAGGCACTCTCGCGCTACAGCCTCGCGTAGGGCTTATTCCCCGTCGTCATCTTCCATTCGCTCTTCCCGAGAGCGATCAAAATCTCCGCCGCGGTCTCGCGAGCATTCCCAATCGTCTGTGCGACCCTCTGCTGACTCTCGCTCCTGCACTGCGGAACCTCCTGTGCAACCGCAGGTTCATCGGAGTCACCCTGTAGGTCAATTTCGTGGTCGACGTCGCGGTGCTCAGCGATCTGGAATGCGTCCTCCACCTCCGGATGGCTTTCGCGGCTATGCTGCACCCCCTTTCGCGCCACCCCCGGTGTATTCGAATGAGGCTAGGCCTGATGATCGCTCTACCACCCATCCTCTCCCTTTGCGTCCCTCTCCGACTTACCATGAACCTGGTGGACGAAATCACTTTTCTGAACGTGGTTTTTCTGGCCCTACACAGAGTAGATACAACGATCCCCAAGCTAGTAAAGGTGAAATTTGGAGTGATTCCGGGTTCCTCATGGGCGCTAACAAATAGTGCAGGGAGTTCGTTTAATGTTAATGCTGATCAACAGGGGTATCAATTCGGAAAATTGAAAAAAAAACGACGGGGGGGTATAAACCGGAAGAAACGGGGCGGATTCCAGCATCAAGTAACCCCGGCTCGAGACATCTCAAATGACTCTCAGGACGGCCCAGACGAGTCTATGAAGCTTCATGTTGCATCTCCCGTAGACGATGTCAAGCCACCAAAGGGCTTATTCGTTCCAGTAGTGTCAGAAGCTCAGCCGGCTATCACTGAGGTTGCGGCGGAGGCTCCTATCTTAGCGCCGCCACAGCCAGCTATTGAAACCATTTCAGCTGCTGGGAATGAATCCCTCTCCTCTGCAGTTCTTGAGTCGCTTGTATCTCCTAGTGGCGTTGCACCTGCTTTTCCAGGGGTGGGTACCTCTGGTTGTCGACCAGAAGGACACTCTTCCGAGGAGCCTTCCCGTCAGACTGTCGATACGAATGAATCATCTGCTATGATGAAAGAAGTCTTAGAGCTGCCAAACCTCATTATCCCACCTTCAGAACCACGAAAACCTCCCCCGGCTCAGCACGGACTCCTTGAAGTAACAAAGTTCGACCCGCCCTCTCCCTCCCAATCAACATTACTTTTACCTGTTCCTGTGGAGGCAACACCACCCCAGCTTCCGGCGCCGGACCCTTCCTTGGAGCTATGCAGCACACCGCAATCCCTACCACTCAACGGTCTTCCAGAAGCGACGACCTCCTCTCCCGCGTCTTCGTCAGAGCCAACTCCGAGTCTACAGACACCGTCACCGCCTTACGTGGGCCCTGAAGTCGTTGTGGCGGCGCCTACAGTACAGGAACTGGAAGAGGACGTAATTTCTGCCTCCCCTGTGTCATTGGCGTTGCAAGCCGTTGGCGTACCTACAATTGTGCGTCCTGACTGCGATACCTTCTCTGCCCATGCGAAGGAGGCGGAATCATTCACCGAAGCTCTGCACATGGTGGTCAGCGCACGGCAACAGTTAGAACTTCAGTCTCGTGAGGAGCGTGTCAACCCCATCCTAATGTCCAATAGGATCGTAGCCCCCCGCTCCCCCGATGACCTCGCACCATCAGCGGATACTCTTGTGCAAGAGGTTTTGGCTGGCCAGCATCTGCAGGATACAATGCAAGCTTTCAAATCTCACGTGCGGGAATCTTTAGTTGCAAATATGGCAGCCCGGCAGGAAACCGTTGACGAGAAGATTGTACGACTTCGTATCGAATACCTCACGCTGCACAGAGAGTGGGTCGCGCGCTGTGCTGAATTGGATAACTCACACAAAGTCGATCCTGCTGGTGGTGAGGTATCTTCTATCCCAGCGCGCACCACTCGCCGTTCTGCTGCCGTTCTCGGGGACGCCGTCCGATCTGATCTCGAAATGGAGCAGATTATTGCTAGCCTAGGGAATGATGAGCTTTACGATCCGGCTCATCTTGCACTGCGTAATCTTGCTGTCATTCCAGACATGATTTCAGTCACAAGGGGCAAGGTCGATGCCGTCGTTGATGATACGAATAACGCCGTCTATGATCCTCGATCCTTTTTTGATCCTTCACCTGGCCACGCTGGATGGACCGATGATGAGGTGGAAATCTTCAAGCAGCGCTTTGCCAAGTACCCGAAACAGTTTGGCCACGTCGCTGTGGGACTTAAACATAAGACACAGGCTCAATGTGTTCAGTTCTATTATCTGCACAAGAAGGCGCTTATCGATTTCCGTGAGGCAATTGCTACATATGGCCAGAGCAAGAGGAGACGGGGCGGACGAAAGACAGATAAAAAGAAGGGCGGCCTACTTGCAGACATTCGCCAGCATGATGCCGAGGTGTCGAAGGAGCAAGATCCCGTGAAACGTAGGCCGGCTGCGGCCGCGCGGAGGCGGCGTGAGTTGACAAGGGTAACGTCACGCCGGAGCATCACGGCCGCGCAACAAGAGGAGCAGACACCGGTGACGACGCCGACGCCAGAACCAGAACCCGAGTCGACTCGCCCCAAGCGTCGAAGAAATACCCGCGCAGTTGCTGAGCCAGAGCCAGTTGGGACGGAGGAGCCGCCGCCTAAGAGGAACAGACGGCCGCAGCGGAAACCTAGATTAGTCCCGGAAACGTCGACGCCAGAACCGACGCCGTCGTCCAAGACGACCATCGAAGCGGAAGGTGCAAACCCAACCATTGGGGATATTGGTAAGGACGTGTCCGTGCATGTCGGTTCACTCGTTAACACACGCCAATAAGGTCTGGTCATGGGGCTGCTAGCCCAATACGGAGATGACTTCAAGCGCATAGCTGCGTCCATGCCAAACAATGTGTCTACACTGCGACGCTCGCAAACGCCTGATCCTCCCCGAGAAGACAGGCCTGAGGAAGATTCGTCTGAGTTGGGTCGCGATGATGTGAATGCCAATCATGACCGCCCATTCACGGTCAGCGATGTACCACCGATCTCAGCCACCTCGCGATCTCACCTTATGGACCTCCAGTCCCACACATTTCCTATTCCTGGGTCATCTTCGGGTTCAACATTGCGTCTCTACTCCTAGTTCACACTCCAACCGACGTCGCAACTCACCTCACCTCCCTCCGATTTAGATGTAGGACCTACCAGGCGCCTATCGCTACTGTATTGATACTGGATCTTAGCGACACGGACTATTTATGTACCTTGTCCACCAGATAATTGTCACGGTCTGTATACTGTACGCCATTCTTTTTACATGGTTGGTCGGTATTACCAGACATGATAAGAATGGAATGAATATGATACCCCCTCGTGCCAATTGGCAGCAGAGGCCTAGCGCCTACCCTCCACCATAATGATGTGATAGCCAAAGTTTGTTTTGACAAGAGGCGAAAGGTTTGGCTTGTCTACGGTAGATGGTTCAAGAGCAAACGCGGCATCTTGAAAAGGGCCCTTTAATGTGACATGGGATATGGTGACGTGATCCGCTGGAAAAGAGCAAGATGGGTGCATACCACCATCGATCCGCGAGACATCCAGCCCAGGCTACCACCAGCTTAGAAAAAGGTGAATGAGTATGAGGCTGTACAATTAGCGGTTGACCTACCTTTGGCCTTGTCCTCTGAACATTCCTGAGCAACTTTATCGAATCGCTCACCGGCCTGAGGGCACAGCGATCAAGAGATCACAATAGAAAAATTATGATAAAGATTGGACCGACGAGATACGTTTGCACAATGATAACGCACCTGAATCCGCTGGAGTGCTTCCATTGCTTTTGAGTGTTTCTCGCAGAGGACATGCCTCACGTTGACGGCCGTGGCGGCCTTCAATGTGCCTTTACCCTGACCCCGTCCGATTAACACAACGAACTGAAGCGAAGAGGGGGACGCATGTAGTCTAGATCTACAGTACTGTGTCCACACCTTTCCCCCCTTGTCTTCCGCCTCTTCGGCTTTCCCTTTGCCCTTTTCGCCAGTCTTCTTCTCTGAGGGCTTTTTGGCCTTGGATGCGGCGGCCTTTGGCATCGGTGCAATGGTCACGGAAAGTACGGAAAGAGACCTTGGGTGCCTCGCGAGGTTTAGCAGGGCGCAGGGGATCTGCAAGGAAGCGTAGCAGTGTAGCCAATCGGAGTGATGGGATTCGCGGTGATCAGAGCCACGTGGTGTCGGCCTGATTCGGCCAAAAGCGCCCGATGAGTCGTGCAAGCCTTTCGTCGATCATTTGCGTGCGTTGATTTTTCACCACCATGGCCGATAAGATCACGCGCATAGCGATCGTCGACAGCAATCGCTGCAAGCCTAAGCGTTGCGCGCAGGAGTGCAAAAAAGTACGTGGGGCGTTCGCATCACCACGCAGCTGGGAGAAAATCTAATCAGCTCGCTCTCAGTCATGTCCGGTTGTAAAAATGGGTCGGTACTACATGTCGCGTACGACCGTTTTCCCGACTGAACGCACGATCGTCGTGTAGGCAAACTCTGTATAGAGGTTAAGCCCACAGACAAGATCGCTTTCATCTCCGAGTTCCTTTGCATAGGGTGTGGTATTTGCGTTAAAAAGTGCGTGCGATGCCAGGTTTCTCCGTGGTTTCGCTCAACTCGTGCCTTTTAAGATGCCCATTTGAGGCCATTACAATCATCAATCTTCCTACGAACTTAGAATCCGCTGTCACCCACAGATACGCCGCTAATTCCTTCAAGCTCCACCGTCTCCCTACCCCCCGACCGGGCCAAGTCCTCGGTCTTGTAGGGACCAACGGTATTGGGAAGAGCACGGCCCTCAAGGTTCTGGCTGGAAAGCTCAAACCAAACCTTGGCCGTTATGATGTGCGTCCGGTCTCTCTCCTCGAATGGTTTACCTTCCGATCCTCATTTGTTGGTAGGACCCACCAGATTGGCAGGAAATTTTAAAATATTTCCGTGGATCGGAACTACAAAACTACTTTACGAAGGTCCTCGAAGACAATCTCAAGGCTCTCATCAAACCTCAATACGTAGACCACATTCCCCGAGCAATCAAGAATCAGATGACCGTCAGCCAAATGCTCGATTCCAAGTTGGAGTTGGACAACAAGCAGAAGCTATGCGATGACCTAGAGCTCAACAAGGTCTTGGATCGCGAAGTATCGCAATTATCCGGAGGAGAGCTTCAGCGATTCGCGATCGCCATGTCGTGTATCCAACGTGCGGACGTGTGCGTGCCTTTTGTCTCGTAGCCTGATGATGCCTTACCCCTTTCCTGCAGATACATGTTCGACGAGCCTTCGAGTTACTTAGACGTAAGACAACGATTGAAAGCTGCCGAAGTTATCCGCCAGCTATTGACCCGTGACAATTACGTTGTCGCTGTGGAGCACGATCTGTCTGTTCTTGACTACCTCTCCGACTTTGTGTGTTGTTTATACGGCAAGCCATCCGTGTACGGCGTAGTCACGATGCCTTATTCTGTGCGGGAAGGTCAGCAGATTGTCTTTGTTCATTATCCACTTGTTGACATTACCCAGGCATCAACATTTTCCTGGACGGTTTCGTCCCTACTGAAAACTTGCGATTCCGCGAGGAGTCACTTTCTTTCAAAATGGTGGAAACCGCAGACGAAATACTGATCGATAAGACAAGACACTACTCATACCCGTCCATGACGAAAACGCTGGGTGGTTTCAAGTTGACGGTGGAAGAGGGCTCCTTCACTGACTCTGAGATCATCGTCATGCTTGGCGAGAACGGGACCGGGAAGACGACGTTTGTGCGTCTGCTTGCTGGCGAGGAGCCCGACAACCCAATAGACAAGCAAAGCCTGGCTGTGTCACTCAAACCTCAAACAATCTCGCCCAAGTTTCCAGGCACTGTCCGCATGCTGTTGTTGAAACAGATCAAGGCCGCCTTTATGCATGCGCAGTTCCAGAGCGACGTCGTGAAGCCGATGAACATCGAGAATATCATCGATCAGGAAGTCAAGACGTTGTCTGGTGGTGAGCTTCAGCGCGTGGCCATTGTGCTGGCACTCGGAAAGCCCAGCGTGAACGTCTACCTCATTGATGAGCCCTCTTCGTACGTGTTTGAACGTCTCAGACAGGTTCGCACGAACTAAGTGAAATTCAGTTTCTTGGATTCGGAGCAGCGCATTATTACCGCCAAGGTCATCAAGCGTTTCATCCTTCACGCGAAGAAAACGGCTTTCGTCATCGAGCACGATTTCATAATGGCAACTTATCTCGCCGACCGCGTCATTGTCTTTGAGGGCACACCGGCCATCGCTGCCACCGCCACTCCGTATGATTGTTTTGCCTTTGTGTGATGTATGGTCAAGACTGATCGCGATCGTGGATCTCTCCCTGCAGACCGCAATCGCTCCTCACGGGGATGAACAAATTCCTTCAGTCGCTGGAGATAACGTTCCGTCGTGACCCAACGAACTTCCGTCCTCGTGTGAACAAACTTAATTCTGTCAAGGACAAGGAGCAGAAAGGTTTGTCTGGCGCTGTCGACTCCTTTGCGAGCGCCTCTTTGACAGCGCTTTGTTTCAGTTTCGGGAAATTACTTTTTCCTTGAGGAATGATTACCCTCGGCCCCTACGCCACCGTACAATGTGTGATGGATGCGCTGCACTGGGACGCACGGCCAACGCCTCCGTATTGTTTATTGGCCCCGATTTCCCAGAGTTGAGCGATTTGTAAAGAGCGGATTACGTTGCATGTAACTTAGCTCCCCTGTAGCTCTACGATGCTGGACCCTTCTACGAGGGCAAACAAGAAAGTTGTACTGGACTGACTGCAATTGACTGACCGCGCTGATACCCGATCCCCATAGCCGATCCCCGTACAGCTATCGGACGGCTCAGTCGGGGTTGAAAGAATTATAAGGTCGGCGCTGGTCAGTGATTGAACGTTGAACGTTGAACAGCTCTTTGTGTTTTCGTTCTCACGCCGTATTCCTAGGCACTTTGCCAGACCTGTTATGCTGGCCCTAGTCGTGACGTTTTCTTCCCAAATGATGTCGCAAGCTTCAAACCGTTGTATATCACGTGCCGCGATGGGATTAAGAGACATTAGGCGCTCATTCCTGCGTAAATTCTTTACAACGGCCGTGGTACCTCGACGCTGCTGCTTGCGAGCCCACATACAACGACTAATGTTGAAAATGCTTGCTATAAGATGGAATGGTATATTTTTCGCGATTAACGATCAACGCCCAAATGATCCAAACTATGAGTATTAGTTCTTGGGCCGTGGATCATTCAAGCCTCAATTTCCGTGCCATGTGGGGAGAATACTATCCCTGGGACCTCCGTGTCGAGACACCGGGCTCTATTACACAGTACTGGTATCATATAAATAAATGCCATGTCCATAGTACCATACACAATTGCCAAGCATGACCCGTAACTTTCGGATTCTTGGTCGTCGGATATCAATCCAGTGCATCTACCGGCGTCATCCTCATAAAAACCATCGGAATGTCTTGTAGAAAGTTATCAGATAAATAAGGACATAGAGCGAGAACGACAACTCACCATCAGCACAGGGTGACGATCCCTGCTCGGCGGCAATGGTGGCCATTAAGTTAGGACTGGGTGGTACTGGCAATTGCAAAGCGATTACCGGCTCCGACGCAGGTCCTACGGGGGAACCAGACTCTACACTGAGAAATGCCACCGTTGTTTTCTGAATACAATAAACGCAATGAGGTTTAGATCAAAGAATGGGATATATGAGACTGACATGGGTATCCGTTAAAAGTATTTTGGCTTTGGTTCTGAGAATCCCAACTCGTTGCCGGAATGTTGTGAACGGGAGATGACTCTCTGTAAATGGCATCTCTGCATACTGATTTCTTAGCGTCCAGTATAAATCAAAGAGGCTGAACAATCCGCAGTTAAGTCAAATTCAAGAGAAAGAAGACACCAATCAACATCACGCACATTTCGAGTGTCTTCTCCAAAGCTTTAAGGCTGTTAGGGGATTCTCCAGATGATGAGGGTATTCTTTGACAGGCGGCGTCGATTTGCTCCCGTCGTTCCGGAGAGAGTGCTTGAAGTCGCGATCTAACCTCCTCCAACTCTTTCCTAGAATTCTCGAGGGAAGTGGAAGGCGAGCAGTAAGTCTGATAGATCGATGCAACGCTCGTTCCGGTAAGGGCGAAGGTAAGGCTTGCTACGGTCGCGGCGTTCCCAGCCATTTGCCATGAATTATCGGCCATCTTTTACAATGTTCCGAGTCAGTCCCTCGTAACCGTGACATTCACCTTGATTTACTAACCTTCAAGTTGGGGTGTGTCGGTTGGTTGGCGATTGATCAACAATTGAAAGCCAGCGGAGAATAATGACACAGTCAAATTATCTCGCGGAGAAAATTTGAAGCTGAAGTTGCTGAACGACAGAAGGGAATGGTGCAGTATCAGGTCTGCTCATCGGGCTTTATATGAGCATGATGGTTGCGAGGGGTATGCATATGTGAAGCTAGAACAGTCATATAAACGCAGTGCTGAGCTCAAGATACGATACAAGGTCGGGTTAATTGTATTTGCATCATCATCTTCTCTTCTATATTATAAGTCGCGTTGGTTTTTCACACGCTCCTGATTGGCTGGCGATCATCCGTTTTGGGCGTCGAGGATCCATTTTGGGCGTCGTGATAGTGTCCTGATTGGCTAGCAAAAATCCATTTTGGGTCGTGTCCTGAAAAAGGTGTTGCGAGCGACGTGATTGGTCATCGGCTCAGTCATGACTCGGAGTCGTTAAACTCTCAGGTGAAAGACATTAATCAAAGGCAGAGGAGGGGTCTAACTGTATTAAGGATAGGGAATAAAGGGACGCGAGACGAGTATCAAAGGCATGAAGGGCATGAAAGGAGGGAGACGAGTCTAGCAGGGGTGGCCCAGCGCGTCGGCGCGAAGCCACAAGTGCGGCCGCGAGGCTGAGGCGAGGCCCTTTGATGGGTGAGTGGGCGTCGTAGGTGTCGCGTCGGGGAGTCGAGAACGAAGCGATTGGGCGTTGAGGGAGCTGTGGCGTGTGGTTGAGGACAAAGGCGAATGAAAGGGAGATGGGCGCGGCAACGAGGCGATAACGAACGAGCGAGGCAGGAGCCAGTGAGAGGCATTGACGTGGGGACCGAGTCGGCGTCGGCCAATACCCCCACGATTCCGCTGTTTTTGCGATCAACTGCACAGCTCACCTTACAACGGCATTCTACGAATGGTAGATAGATTGTGTATATCGGTTGTACGATTGAATTACCCGTGCGTAGCACGGGTCTCCGCTAGTGTATATGTATATGAGTCACTCATATACATAGACTCACGTGTAGGAGTTTATCCATAACGTTACCCGTTCCGTTTGACAAACCACAATCACAAGGGGCTGAAATCGACACAAAAAAAAAACCGAAGATGGAGAGGCTAGGCTAGCAAGTATGCGAACAACAGAACCTGACATGCGCTGAGTTGCTTGCCAAGTCGACTCAGACGTCCTTGTCGGAACAATAGAGCGATCGCTTTCTGTGCACCAGATTTGAATAAGCGCGATCTCTGCCCGAACTGTTCCCACGCATTGTCCTGCGTTTATTCAACCACCTTTTTATTCCCTCACGCGGGGGAGCTCAGAGCTTTCGTCCAGTATCAATATGCAAGCCGCCTCGAACACCTCCAAACCAAACAATCGTGGGCCAGTAGATTTATCTCCACATGAAATCACCTGGAGAGACCGCCAGTTATTCCTGGAGTCCAAGGGCTACATGCTCCGTCCACGGCTTCGACCAGGGTGGACCCCATCTTGGTTGTCAACAGGACGGAAATACTACCTCTTCGAGGACTCCGTATGTCTTCCAGTAAGCCGAGGTTCTGTTTACGTGGATAGTCTCCCATCTTTTTGAATAGTTCCGCCTTTTGCTTGTCGACGCCACTCGTATATCAGACGGCAAGCTCGTATACATCAAACAAGTTCAGAAGGGCGACTTAGAGTCATGTATAGCCTTGGCGCTCAGTGCTATCAATGACCCTACGAATCATTCAGTCCCAATCTTAGATACCTTTGAAGACTCCGACAACAAGTTAATCTCGTACATCGTCATGCCATTCCTGCGTTTGATAGACGATCCTCCTTTTGATCGTGTCGAAGAGGTGTTGGACTTTGTCGATCAGCTTTTGGAAGTGCGTCTAGGGCATACGCTATCCGAGTTGTGTCCTCTCTAACGCCTTGTCAGGGTCTCACCTTCATGCACTCACAGGGTGTTGCACATCGGTTTGTTTTATAGTTTGTTTGTAAGATGGTATGTTAATATTACTTCTATGGTACAGAGATTGCTCCCTAAAAAATATCTTAATGGATGCAAGCCGCATGTACCCCCGAGGATTCCACCCTGTGGATGACATTCTCCTCCCCGATTATTCTCGGGCTGCTCCCAGGATACCCCGTTTAGATGCCAGGGTCAGGTACTACTTCGTTGATTATGGCATTTCATCGTACTTTCCGGCGGGGTCACAACGCGACCTGGTTGTTGGTCGTGCGGGTCGTGACCAGGATGTTCCCGAGCTGTCCGATACCGTGCCTTATGACCCGTTCAAAGTGGATATCTTCACGATTGGCAACGTATTACGCACCGAACTCCAAGAAGTGGGCTTTCACTCTCCAACCGCTCACATCATAGTCTCACCTCTTTGCAGAGTTGCTCCAATCTAGGTTTCTTTACGCCTTTGATCGAGTATATGACACCACGTGACCCAAGTAGCCGTCCCACGGCGGAACAGGCCCTCCAACGGTGGCGAACTCTCCGCGGTCGTATAAACCCCGTACATCGTTATTGGAGGGTTCGGGAGCGCAGGGAGCCTGGTCTCTTCGTACTAATCCTGGACATAATCTACATATTAGGATTTATCCCGCGTATCTTCAGGTTCCTTGGCAGGATGTTCCAACTCAATCCTGCTTAGATATATGTTAGTCCATTTGGATGGGCGCTGGAATGGACACCAGCCCACAGCGCCATTGCTATAATATTGCTTCATCCGAGTTACCCAATCAGTTATGTGGGAATATGTACAACACTAGAGGACGGCCGTGCTGCGCACGGCCATCATGTAGTGCATGATGTATTACGTGAGCACGAATTTGAGGACGACTGTGCGTCGTACGGTCATCATTGCATTATCTCGATTGCATGCAGTTTTCCTGTGATGACATGATGACACTGATACAGCACTGCGAGTCGTTGACGATGACCAAGCAGTTTGGAGCCGGCGTTGCCCGATATTGTGAAGCACGTGATGTCTGAGTCCCACCCCTCATTGTGTTCGAGGTTTACCTTTACCAGTCTGGCACTCGTAGCCGCACGTCTACACACGCGTGGTTACCGTGCGTGCCCGCCCGCCCGTTCATCTGCACAAACGCTCATGCATTGCTTGCATGCCTGTTTCAACCTGCACGCCCGCCTGCACATTTCAACCAGCCACGACGTGATTTCGGTCTGCGCACGTCGTACACCGGCCTGCACCCCACACAGCCACGTGCATGCCCCTCTGGCAACAGAGGCGAAAGCAACCATATGATATGAGACGGTGACGCAGTGGCCACGACGCGACAGTCACGCCCCCCTACATGGCCATCTGCTCACAGACAGTGCCATACACCACCCGGCTGTGTGGCATGCCCATCTGTCCACACGTAACAGATACGTAACAGCGGTGACGGCGACCACACGCGATGGCAATACAGCAGCGAGCAAGACGACAGACACGCCCACCGACAGGAAATGGAGAGCCACTCGCTGAGCCATGCCTCGGCAAGTAATGTAAGGTGAGCTGTGCAGTTGATCGCGAAAGCTGGAGATTCAGGGGGGTATTGGCGGACGCGGACGCGATCCCCCACGTCAACGCTTTCACTGCGCCTTGCCTCGGTCGGCCGTTGTCACCTCGTTCCTGCACCAATGTCCCTTTGATCGCCTTTGTCCTTGAGCACGCCAGGGGCCTTTCGCCGGCCATCTGCCTTTGTTCTCAATTTCGCGGAGCAACGCCCTGAACACACAGTCGCCCATCAAAGGGCGTCGCACCAGCCTGGCGGCCACAGTTGGGGCTGCGCGCCACCGCTACAGGACTTGTCCCCCTTGGGTTTCGGTACGCGTTCAGGTATCGCGTTCTCTTGTTCAGATCTTACCATACTACCCTTACTGATCTCACTTGTACGTTTGATTAGAATTGGATAGCGTTAGATTACGACGGCATTCGTTACTTATCGGATTACTGTCAAAGGCTTAGCTACAACAGTATGATTTGGAAAGCATAGTTAAAGCGTCGGGCTCTCTCTGTCACGGTGTGCTCCAAGATTCGCCTTCATCTTGTGGCCTCTTCCGTCCTCTTTCATGAGCTACCAGGCACGGGAGCGAATCAATCGAGCATTCCGAGCACGGGTGCAAACGTTCCGTCGCCGACCACGAATGAGAGTAAATCGGACACTGAATGTTACACAGTGCCCGAGAAGGTTTGGTCAGGAGCACCCCGAATCCGGCATTCCGAGCACGGGTGTAAACGTTCCGTCGACGACAACGTATGACAGTGAATCGGACGGTGAATTGGAGAGCGGATCGGACAGAGAACGTTAGTGCCCGACGTGACCGAGATGTCTCAGACAGATGTCTCTCTGCGTTCCAAATTGTATTATAGTAGACTAGACGAAGGCCGTGCGAAGCACGGCCATCATCTAGTTCTGGATGTTAGATTGAAATCGACAAATATCTACGTTGAAATTACCGGTTGCCATAGTTGGAAAGCTTCCATGTTTATGTTATGCGAGTGGATCCGTCGGCGCTTCCTTGCCCAGAGCGTTCGAACACGGAAGAGCAAAAACTGACAGCGGCGGCACAAAATGCGGGGAGGAGTGGAGCGGCTGTGTTGATGGTAAACATTGTTAAAGTATATTTTAAGGTACGAAGGGTAGTCGGGCCAACACGCTTTCGACAATGAACGTCAATTCGTTCTTCACACTTAGTGATGGCCCGGCTCGTCGAGCCGAGCCAGTTCGAGCCACTATACTGGCTCGTCGAGCTGATCCGACACCAGCTCGAGGTCGGCTTGGCTTGGCTCGGCTCGGCTCGGCTCGGCTCACGGCTTCGAGCTGGCTCGAGCCAGGCTGAGGACCCAAAACTTTTTTATAAGACCTTACTGTACTGTAACCCACTGCTCAACTGGGCAGCTTGGTCAGCCACTGCTCAACTGGGCAGTCACAATTTGTCACTGTGACTGAGTACTTTTTTTGAATCCTGACTCAAACTTTATTTATGATATCAACGCATGGTCTCACAGAGTGCATGGAGCAAAAGGGAGGGAGAGGGAATATATTTGTGACTGAACATGAACTATACTACACTGTGTGAGAGATGGGATCCACCCACTGGCACTGACCTTGTTGAAAGAGCCCAGAGAACCTGGGATCCTGCTGGAGGTCCAGGTTTGCAGACAGATGGGCCTTGGTTTGGGCTGCAAGCTCAGTGACAGCCCCAGTCATTTGGAGGCCGAGTGTACCGGAAAGCACAATGAGATTGTCCTTGCACTTGTATGAAGCCTTCTAGCCAGCCAGACTTGGCAGCTTGAACCCTTTCCTCATACTCCTCACTAGCATTGTAAGGCCATTTTGTTCAAATGGAAGACATAGTAAAATCTGATTCAACAGTTGATAAGGACTGAGACCTGAGAACTGCACAGTGTGACAACTGCATGGTAAGCATGGTAGTCACATGATGTGCCGTGAATGCCAGTTTCATACTATGCTCCAAAACCTAGATTTCCAGCATGATGAATGCTCCTGAACCCAAGACAATGGACTCTACAGCATCTCATTGTTTTGCCTCCAAAACTTGTAGGTAAGCTCTCCTTAACCAGTTGATTTCCCTGCAATCACCACTATATTTCTAATTACAGTGTTGTGTGTGTATTCAAAACTGCCCAGTTGAGCAGTGTATGACTAAGCTGCCTGGTTGAGCAGTGGGTTACAGTACTGACTGGTACCACAAAGTAAGGCTCTATACGGCAACAGAATTTTTGACATGAACTTTCAGTTTGAGATTTTTTGGGGTTTTCTGGAGGTCACAAGCATGACAGGGGCATCCATGGTGACATGACATATTACATGTTTTTTTTTAGGGTTACAAGTTGTGTGAGGGACATGCTTGTGCTCGTGCTCGTTGTTGTGTTGCGGTCCCAAAGTTGTTCCCCTCCTTTCCTTCATTCTGGTCCCATGTCTCATCAACAGCAACAGCAACAAAACCAAGAAGAGGATGACCAAGAGGGTGACCAACCACTACTGCAGCAACCTCACAGCCAGGTGGCAATGACACCTGACATTCAATTTGTTTTTCTGCTCTTTTCTCTCATCCTCCAGATCATCGACAATTACATAGTTGAAAAGCTTGCTCCACATTATAATCGCACACTATATCACACATCTGCCCTTTCTGGGGAACACTGGGTCCAGGAGCTACTTGCTGGGCATCCAGAATGCATTCGGACCGAACTTGGAGTATATCGGAGTACATTTATCGTCCTTGTCAAGGCCATTCAAGCAGTTGGCTTGCATTCATCACACAATGTTTCGATTGAAGAGCAACTCTCAATTTTCCTTTACACTGCGGTCACAGGGCTGCCTTGCACCCACATTGGAGAGCGTTTTCAGCAGTCATCAGATACGATTACCAGGTGTGTAATCAATGACATTTTTTATACATCTCTAACAAGTTCCCAGGTATTTTAAGCAGATTTTATGAGCACTTGCAACACCCCCCTTCTACACAACTTATGTGCAGCTCCCTGATGCCAATTCACCCACCCCCCTTGAAATCCAACAGTCGTCCAAGTTTCATCCCTTTTTCGATGGCACATTGGGTGCTATAGATGGCACCCACATCCTCTGCCACTCATCTGCTGCAGACTGTGATGTGACAAGGAACTGCAAGGGTGTGCTCACTCAAAACTGCCTTGCAGCGTGTTCCTTTGATCTTTGCTTCATGTATTTTTTGTCTGGTTGGGAGGGATCCATGGCTGACTCTACGCTTTTCAATAAGGCCCGCCGAACCGACTTCTACATCCCAGAGGGGAGGTACTACCTTGTGGATGCCGGCTTCACCTCATCAGATGCACTGCTTGTCCCTTATCGAAATGTGTGGTACCATTTGTCTGAATAGAATTGTGCCAAGGAAGTGTCAGTGATCCATCTTGTCACAATTCCTTGCTGACATTTTCCAAGTCCATGCAACCCCAAGGAGTTGTTCAATTTGCATTATGCATCAGCTTGCAATGCCATTGAGCAGATCTTTGGGATCCTCAAGCAGTGCTTTTGAATCCTCCAGCTTCCAGTGGAGTATGATATGACCATTCAGGCCCTCATTCCACCTGCGCTTGCAGTGCTTCACAATTTCATTTGGCAATACGATCCTGAAGAGATTTGCACATATGATAACAACAAGTTGGTTGATCCCCAAATGGATGTCCATGATCAAGAGTTTGCTGGGGAACTGGGAACAGGTCTGGCATTGCCGGCCAAGATGCTCTGAGCCAATGAGAGGCGAGATTAGGGTCTACCACGGGTATGGGTATTCCTGCAGTAATCATGTGACAGGTTTGACAGGTATGGGTATGGTCTTGAACTTCATCAACCTGCTAGGAACTGTGGTTGTCCACATGGTGTCACAGGTATTCTTGGGTTTACACCTTACGTCCTTTTTTCTTCATTTTTCCACCCATACTGCTGCTGTATTCCCCTCGGAGCTTACACCCGGCCCGGATCAGCTTAGTGTGGCCAGGCACTTACTCACTTGAGCACAGGCTGGCATTGTAAATAGGCCTAAACAAGACACTCCTTCCCCCACCACTTCGCCCCCTTGCCGCCACCAACAAAACTGTCTTCGCCAATGATTGCCTGTGCAAGACGAAATAGCAAAATGTCAGCCCCTCATTCCTTTCCATTCACTTCATCTCTGTCCATATCAATCCCTCTGATACCATTCCCATTCCCCTCAAGTCTCTGCCATGTTCATTGCCCCTTTGCTGTGTCGCTAGCACACGAGGTTGTACACTCTTGTTTACTTGGCTACCCTGTTCATGCTAACATTTCTTATTCTTTCATTAGCTCCTCCTTCCCTCATTGCCTCTATTTGCTCAGCACCTCAATGCGGCACTTGTGCCTACTTCCGGAGGCTGTACAAGCCCTCCCATTGCTTAATTACTGCCATCATGACCTCAACACATTCATTTACCATCTAATACGTATCTCTCCTGTATTTAAGACACCCTCCAGCTTGTGGAGAAGGACATCAATCCATCCATCTATCAATCAAATCTAGTATCTTTGTCTGCCTTTCTTGTCTCAGTGTCTGTCCCGTTCCGCGTCAGCCTGTCATTCACTCCCACTCCCGCCATCTCCTCTGCTGTGATGGTGTCCGGCCTCAGAACCATCAATAGCACGATGCCGTGCTCCTGCTGACACTGACGTGGCTCATGCAGGTTGTAGAGATGACCTACATTGTGTCACTGTTGCACGATGATGTGATCAACCATGTGGACCTGTGTCGCAGGGTGCTATCCATGCCCGCTGTGTTTGGAAACAAGTACACCATACTGGGAGGCAACTTTTTGCTCAGACATGCGAGCACCACACCCTCTCGTCTCGGGTAACTCACAGTGCACCCACGTCAGCCGAGGAGTTGTCCAAATCAGATGTCCACCTTGCCTTTTCATCCATAGAGTCAGATCTGCAAGCAAAGAACCCGACAGCGCTCTATTCCAACATCCTAGCGAGAACATATGATGAACTGTCCGCTGTATCCACAGTCAACCTGGCTTGCCCAAAGCCAGCGGAAACACTGCAGCGCCAATCTCCTCACGAGATGTGGGTCCAGAGGCGGTGTCGTTGTTGTTGGGGGTTTCCCAAGTAGGTACATCTTTCATCCATGTCTGAGACAGTGTTGTCCCCAGTCAACAACGATGACAATGACGATAACAGAGATGAAGATGGGGCAACGGTAATGCATACGCATACCTCACCCACTGCCACCACCTTCGCAGCGTCCCTCGCCACCTGGCCAGTCTTTCCTGACACTATCACCACCCTTACCAAACTGAGGACCTCCTCCTCCCTCAGCCTCAAGCTTGTCATCCTCTCAAATGCTTGTACTTTCATGCTTACAGTGCATGAACCTCAGGATCAAGTATTTAGTATGAGTGTATCTTAGAGCTGTAAAGTAACACATCATTATAATCCAAAGTTATCCAACTCTACACAAAGTTACAAGTGAGATACCACACTGTTGTAAAGCTGGTGTTAGTCTGAAACCTTGGGTTTAACCTGTAACTGCGGGTATGGTGTACCTAATGGGTGTGGTGTGACAGGTCACAGGTATGGTGTATAATACTTTACCCACAGTGTGACCCGTGTTATACCCTAGGCAAGATAGGATAGCAGATGAGATGTGGGAACAATACCAGCATTACCTCTATCATCAAAATGTATAACCAATAGTTGAGTCGTGTAACCATGTAATTAGAATCAGACAACTTCAAATTTGAATGACATTACAGCCAGAGTACATGTCAGTGTACAGTGCAGGACAGCTAAACATGACAAAGTAGCTAGAGACAGAATGAGATTTTTTGAGGATAAACAGACCTCAGATTTGGACCCAGAAGGGCTGAAAACGTCCAAAAACACCCTTTTCTAGGTTTTCCCATGCCTTTTCAGGTTGGACAATTTTTTGACTAGTTTTTTTAATATATTTGGGGCCCCTTTTTGGGATAAATAACATCAAATTTGTGTGTTCAACACGGTATCGATCAACACTGTCCAACCTGCCAATGAGATCTCTGTTTACAAACTGTCCACTATGTTACAGTGGAGATTTGACCCCCTTCGATTGGCAAGCAAACATGTGTTTTTCATCAAAAAAAGTTCATAGACATGCAGATAGTGGGTACTATATACAGTGTATGAAGTTTAGTAGCAGCTGAGTAAAAAATGAGTGAGTAATTTGTGGTGTTCCATTGAGGGAGCCATCCTGCTGAGGGCACAGTGCAAGCCCCGCAGGATGGGGTGCGTCATGTCGCCACAGCTGGATGAGCCCCTTCTAGCACCGGGGAGGGGCTGGCTGTGGGTGAGTGATGACACAGTGTACGAGGTCAGGATTGAGACGATTTTGCTGGAGGGCTCAGGTGCTTTCATGCTCTATTATGAGCAGGTGAGGAACAAAGATAGACCACCCATTAGGTTTCCATGTCCCAAGGCAGTGGTGGTTGGCAATGTGGGAGGAGGCAGCAGCATCATTGAGGAGAAGATACAGACACACTGCTTGCAGGGCAGGGAATGGGAGGGAGCTGTCCTGGGGACTGTGACAGTACTGGGACTTCATGTCATGTGTCCTTTTCTCACTCTCACAGATTTTTCTGCCCAAATCTGAGACTGGCTTGAACTCAGCCAATCAAATGGAGTTGAATGGCACTATTTCCGAGGCACAGGTGCTAAAATCCGGGTTGGACAATATTTAGGGTAATATTTTGGTAAATCATGATTTTTTCGGCCAATTTTACAGCCTATGGACTCACTGTGACAGGCCTGACAATCCCTGACCATTTCCGGAAGCAGCAAAAATCACCCAAAAAAATTTGCCATGTTTAGCTGTCCTGCACTGTAGTTCAAAGAAGAAAGCCCAGACATGGGTCTCAGAGGACCAACAATCAACTTTGCTGTGACTGTGTGCATCGATGATGTGCCTTTCAGGGAAGAGTTGTTCTAATAGGGTGTGGTAGTGGGGTTCAAGGAGTCAGTGTTGGCGATAGGCAATTTGCCTTTCTTCATCCTCATGCAGTGTTTGGAGAGATACTAAAATTCTCGATTTATATCTCTATGCAACTATACACTTCTAAACTATGCACTGGTAGCTCAGGAGTGGGGTTTGATATAAACGTGTTCTCCATCAGGGTACACACGATTGAGGAGAGCTGGGGGGTCTACTAGGAGTCTTGGGGAGAATGTGTAGCGGGTTAGCGTGGGGAAGAGGTGGAAGAGATCAATGATGTGGTTGGTGATCCGCTCGATCTTGATGTTCCTGTCCTCGTTGAAGTGGACGCGCCCGTAGGTATAGTGCAGGTGACTGTCTAGGAAGTCTTGGACAGTGATGAGGGCAAGGGTGTCGTGGTATGCAGCTAGAAAGGGGGGTGGAAGATCCTTGAACTTCTTGGCGAGGGATTTGGTGAAGGAGTAGACAAGGTGACCAAAGGGGAAGACGTGGTCCGGGAGGTAGACACCGAGGTTGGAGCAGATAATCAGGGGTTTGAGGGACCACTGTCTGGCGAGATTGTGGTCAGTGACTCCTACTTTGGCAATGTGGTGAATGCAGGACCAGAAGGGGGTGACGAAGGCAGCAGGTGGGTGTAAGCAGAGGTAGTCGGTGGACGGGATGTGTTCAAGGAGGTCGATGCTGGTGGTTAGTTTAGTAGAGCACCAGGTGTGGTGTCTGTTGGGGCTAGTGATCACCGAGAACTGGTGAGGGTGTTTATGGGCTCTGATGCCATTGCGGATGCAGGGAGGGGGTTGGAAGAAGCATTGGTCATTGTAGTTCGGGGGTTCTTCTGATTCCCAGTTTGGGTCAAGGTTCTCAGGGTCAGGGCGAGGAGGAGGAGGGACAGGAAGGTCCTGAAGTGCAGGGTGAGGAGGAGGAGGGACAGGAAGGTCCTGAAGTGCAGGGCGAGTTGGAGAGAAAGGAGGAGGAGGAAGAGCAGCAGTGTTGCCATCTAGGTATTGGAGTTCTGGGGAGGGGGTGCAGACAGGTTCAGCTCCAGCTTTTGGGACAAGTTGGGTGAGTTCTGAGAGGTCAGCTGGGTCGGTAGCAATTGGGAGCAGGATGTGGGGGAAGGTGAAGTTGTAAGACACTTAATGTGACCAGTATGGTCAGGAGGGGTGTTAGAGACTGTCCAGGTGTGGTGAGCTTACTGCTGGGTCAACAGTAATTCACTAGGAGGGTTCTGGATGGACAGGGGACATGGGTTGACGATATGGGTCAAGTGTCAAGACACAGGGGATTACAGAGGATACAGGGGAGGGCAGAGGCACTGAGCTGCTTGGTGCAAGGCAGCAAGGGGAGGAAGCAATGGGAGTGTCACAAATGGACAGTCTGAGGACTGTCTGTTCATATTGGGAGTCCTTATATACACAGGGATGGTACTCTAGTAAGCGTTATTACTCTAGGGGGTATTCTTAGTCTTCCTTGCTGTTCCAATGGCATAATGCCATCTGTTCCTGCTCTGGAACATCCAACAGGTTGGGGAGGAGTTATTCTGGGCGCTTGGGGTTGTGGCGTGCTTCCTTGGGGGTTGTGGCCACTTTGCTTCTCAGGGTATTTTGGGATTGATGCAGATCTGTGGCCAGATCTGTATCTCTGGCGATCCCCTATTCCAATCTTGGGGATATCTAGATTGTCTAGGGTCCTAGATGTGATCTGGGGATTCCCTTGGGGATTTCCCAAGGGGTTCTCTTTGGATCTATTTGTGTGGGGCCTTGCTGGTGCTTTGGGGGTCTGGGGGAAGTTGTGGGAGTGTTTGGGTTGTCCCCCTTTGCTGGGGCATCCCATTTTATTGCAGGAAGGTCTCTGGACATTGTCCTGTCCGTTCTCTTTGATTCCTGTGATCTTGGAGGTCACTGTTCATGACACAGCCTCAGAATGAGTGCAGTGTGGTGCACTGCATCGATTTGTCAGCCCTTGCCACACATTCAACTTGTCCTCCATCTCCCACACCTCTTCCTCTCAACTCCCAATTCCCACTCATCACCCCAAAAACAACCACACATTGAAGAACACCCACATCACCCAAGCCTCTGACAAGACATTTTGATCAAGCCAGTGTCCAAGCATCTCCAGGACCCATTCTGCCAGAATCCCGAACTTGCGGCCATCACCCTCTCTAGGTCATCCCACTTGCACTGGAGATCTGTAGATAATGAAATTTGTATGCCCATCATTCCTTTATTTACCTTTAGTCCTCATGTAGAGGCAGGCAGTCTTGACCAATCGATCCTCCTCTTTTCTCCTCTTTTTTGTGGGCTCTCACGCAGCTCTTTTGATTTTGTCTCTCCCTGGCAAGCCGACTTTGAACACTTTACTGCACCACCATGCCAACTCATGTCTCCATTGTCTCATCTTGTTTTATTTTATCCCATTCCCTTTTTCTCTTTTTCTCTTTTTCTCCCTCTCGCTCATGCTCTCGGACCATCTGGACAATGAACGTATCTTGGCAGCAATGTGGATGACTGAACCATGTCTCCACCGACCCAACTCGACTTCAACAAATCTGTCTGTTCTCAGAACTCGACTCTGCCTCGACACACCAAGCGCGCTTACAGTACACCATTTGGTACATCATTTTTATGTTATTTATTTTATTTTTGTGCTTCACTTTAGGCTTTGATGGTGGCAGCATCAACTGTGACCATGGTAGCACCAGCACAGCAACAGCAGCGGTGGTGATGGGTGGCCACAGTTTGACCTGCCCACACACCCGCACACACACATTCACATGCCTGCCAGTCCCTCCACACCTGCCTCCACACCATGCCATGCCATGCCTGCCTCAGCACCATGCCATGCTTGCCTTAGCATCACACCACACCACACCTGCCTCCACGTAACACTTCCATTTTCATCAGCAATAATTTCACCTAGAGAGTCAACGACCACTCACCAATGTCAATATAATGATGAGACAACTGACCCTAGTGTTCGACACAGGTAACCCGTGGGTATCTTTACTCAGACCCGTACCTGTACCCATACAAACCCCTACCTGTGACAGTGGGTACGGGTTTGCGTGGGTAAGGGTATGGGTTTGGTTCAATACCCATACCCCATGGGTAAGGGTACGGGTATTTCATCCACTCACTCACTCATCAATTTCTTTTATTTTTGAAGAGCAAGGCATATACAATTTATACAACACAATTTTCTCATCCTAACTATTCTCTAAATGCTATGCTAGAGGCATGTGGCAGGCGCAGAGGCACGCAGCAGGTGCAGAGGCACGTGGCAGGTGCAGAGGCATGCGGCAGGTGTAGAGGCACGTGGCAGGTGCAGAGGCACATGGCAGGTGTGGGGACAGGCAAGCGCAGAGGCACACAGCAGGTGCAGAGGCATGCAGCAGGCACAGAGGCATGTGGCAGGTGCAGAGGCACATGGCAGGTGTGGGGACAGGTGGCAGGCGCAGAGGCACGTGGCAGGTGTGGGGACAGGCAGCAGGCGCAGAGGCACGTGGCAGGTGCAGGGACAGGTAGGCGCAGAGGCATGCAGCAGGTGCAGAGGCACACAGCAGGTGCGGGGACAGGCAGCAGGTGCGGAGGTGGGCGGGCAGGTGCAGAGGCAGGCAGGCATGCACAGAGGAAGATGAGCAGGCATGGAGGCGGGCAGGTGTGAAGGCAGTTGCCACAGCTGCAATTACCATTGTGTTGTGGCTGCCATTGCCATTGCCGTCGAAGCGTGGCTGCCCATCGCTGCTGCTGCTGTCGCCATGCTGGTGCTACTGCCATCAAATTTGATGTGTCCACTACTACCACCATCAAAGCCCAAAGTGAAATACAAAAGATAACCCAAAAACAACATACCAAGGTGCCAGAGAGTCATCCGAGAGGGCCGAGAATACAAGCGCGAGCAAGGGAGAAGAGGACAAAGAGGCAACAAGATTGTCATGAACAGTGACCTCCGAGATCACAGGAATCAAAGGGGATGGACAGGACAATGTCCAGAGACCTCCCTGCAATGAAATGGGATGCCCTAGCAAAGGGGGACAACCCCAATGCTCCCACAACTTCCCCCAGACCCCCAAAGCACCAGCAAGGCCATATACAAATAGATCCAAAGAGAACCCCTTGGGAAATCCCCAAGGGAATCCCTAGATCACATCTAGGACCCTAGACAATCTAGATATCTCTAAGATCAGAACAGGGGATCGCCAGAGGTACAGATCTGGCCACAGATCTGCATCAATCCTAAATACCCTGAGAAGCAAAGTGGCCACAACCCCCAAGGAAGCGCGCCACAACCCCAAGTGCCCAGAATAACTCCTCCCCAACCTGTTGGATGATCCAGACCAGTAACAGATGGCATTATGCCATTGGAACAACAAGACAGACCAAGAATAGCCCCTAGGGTAATAACGCTTACTAGAGTACCATCCCTGTGTATATAAGGACTCCCAATATGAGCAGACAGTCCTCAGACAGTCCATTTGTGACACTCCCATCGCTTCCTCCCCTTGCTGCCTTGCACCAAGCGGCTCAGTGCCTCTGCCTTCCCCTGTACTCTCTGAAAACCCCAGTGTCTCGACACTCGACCCATATCGTCAATCCATGTCCCCTGTCCATCCAGAACCCTCCTAGCGAATTACTGTCAACCCAGCAGTAAGTTTGCCACAAAGATGATGAGAACACAGGACAGGTGGTAAAGCGTTCAAAGTCAACGGCCAAAGGTATTGGCTGTGTGAAAGTTGTCAGGGAGATTAAAAATAAAAGAAAGAACGAATGGGCATATGAAATCCAAATCTCCACTCCAACATGAGCAGGGCAGTCCAGGAACTATGAGTGGGAATTTGAAAATCTGATGGAATTGCCCATGGGGATGTTTTGATGTTAAATTGACCGAGATGACTGTCGGGGCTTTGGGCAATGCATGGTCATTATGGGGTGAGGAGCAGAGGCATGAGGTGTAGCTAACATGGCCTGGCGGGTTACCCATACCCGTGTCGAACACTAACTGACCTGCATATTTGAATTTAGAAACTTTGAGTAGGATAGACGTGCGGGGTGGTGTGTTGAGTGATGTTGAACAATCTGTCACCCGCCATCACATGCTTGTTGGGCCGTTCATTTCTGGGCATGCTGGACCAATGCCCTCAGCTTCAGCACCATCCGAGCGTCGAAACAGCATTTGTAGATATGCTCTTTTCCCTTATGTTATGGACTTACCTCGATCTACAGGACAAGTCTCATCTCCTGGTCTCAAGATCCACCCCTTCCCTCTGTCTACTCCAATCCCCATTCCGAAACACGCCTGCATGCACTGGGCCTTCTGCAAGAAGTCTGGATGCAAGTGGCATGCCTAGACCTTCTATTGTTCTGACGAAGTGGTGCCTTATCTCGACATTCTGTGGGACTTATTGTGGCCTGATACTGCTACGCTTACTGATCCACTGACTGGATGCTTACTGATTGGATGACTGATTGTTCCCATGTTATTGTTCCAAAGACCAAAAAACACACTCTATGATATCATAGCTTACTGATAGCTTACTGATGCCTAGGAGAGGCTGACAGGCCTGGGAAGACTGCTTATTGATCGTACTCGCTACTTACAGATCCTTAAAGTAGGAGACTTGTATTTAAACCCTGCAAGGGTTGTAGAGTCGAGCCAAGCTCGACTTAATCAAACACCAGTCTTGCTGACTATCATCTCACCTATTGGAGTGACCCCTCTCATCGTCTAACCCACTCTCGTTCCCCTTGGACAACCTCCAAGGACCCTCGAAGCTTAGTGATTGAGCTATATCAATCAGCACTCCAGAACAGGTGAGACGCTACTGCGAACTCTATCAAGAGTCGAGCGTCAGCGATTCTTGACATAAGTCGAGCTTTAAATAGCCAGTCAAGACGAAGGCTCTGAAAGAAAAACTCCAGGGGAAACAGAAGGAGGAGCTACGAGAATCAATAATCGTAAGCTTCCCAGAGGACCCCGAAGAAGCAGCAGACTTCCAGAACAGGAGATCGGACAACTTACCTCTAGCACTTAGAGGAATTGCCCTTTGGTCGATAAGACAGGACTTCGCCCAATCATCCTACACCATCCTAGGGATAGGAGGGACTTGGGTGCCAGTGGAATATATCAATAACCAGTGGTATTACACGTACTGGAGTCCAGAGGAAAGAACATTTTGGACGACCAAGAAGGATCTCATCGAGAGCCCAAATAAACACGGATTGGGGACATCAGCCGAACCCTACCGAACTGAAGAAACCAGAAAACAGGATACTTCTTCAGAGGGAGACACGAATACTGACGAGCAGTCAGAGTCTTCAAGAGAGAAAACTCCAATACTACAAAGACACGGAGTAGATTGAAGCGAATACAGCCTTCACGTTGAGACACAGCTGCTGCCAGAAGTAGAAACTATTACTAGGCAACTGAAGAAAGTCGAAATCAGCCCACAACAAAGATTGAACGAAGCCATCGACCAGCTCATGATGGCCACAATGACTTCCACCGAAGAAAGAACCGCAGACGTCACCTTCCAAAGCTTACAGGAAGGACCTTCAATCCAAACCACCTTCACCCCTATCCCAGTGCCAGACCCAGCGCATGGAGGAGGGGGTGATGGAGGAGGAGGAGGAAATCCTCCAGGAGGAGGAGGAGGTCCCCCAGGAGGAGGGGGTGGCCCCCCGGCTCTTCAACCAATGGCCGCGGCAATGCAACAAGCAGCCCAAGGAGGAGGAGGGCTAGATGGCCACCCACCAGACATCTTCGATGGGAATAGGAAAAATGTGGAGTCATTCATGTATGACTTCACAGTTTGGGCCTGGATCAATTCGCACAAGAGGGTAATGGCTCGACCCCTGAGCCGGGTAGCCCTGGCCATTACCTACATCAGAGGAGATAGGGTCCGAGAATGGACCAAAGCCCAAATCCGCGCCGCCAACAACAGAGTAACGGACGGGATGAATGCAGATAACGAACAACATTGGATAAGGTTCAAAAATGACTTTATCAACACCTGGAAGGATGATAGCCTGCTCGAAGATGCTCAGTTCAAACTATCAGCACTGAGCATGAAGAAGGACATGCCCTTACACGAGTACATTTCTACCTTCAATGCACTCATTACCGAACTAGGGTGGGACAGGAACCACCAAGGAACAGTTCGGGCGTTCAGGATGGGACTGAAGTCCTGGCTTGCCACCGCGATTCTAAGGAAAGACAACTGTCCAGCCGACGACGATCTCGAAGGGTGGCAAGAGGCCGCTAGGAAGGAAGTCGTCAAAGCCAAAAGAATCAAGCAAGAAGCTGGAGGCTTCGGAAGGGGAGGACTCACCGTTCGGGAGAATATGTTCCAACAGTTCTTCAAAGACCACCCCGTCCCGAAGAAAGCCCCTAGGGACCCAGACGCCATGGATGTAGACGTCATCGATACTAAACCTAAAGGTCGACTCCCGGGAAAGTTCCAACAACTCACCACTGAGGAGCGGAAGAAACTCATGAGCGAGGGCCGATGCTTCAGATGCAAGAAACAAGGACATATGTCTAGGAACTGTCCAGACAGAAAGACGACGTCTGGAAAGAAGCCTACAGCCAAGGTCATGGAGGCCGAAGAAGGGGAGTCCACTGCCGAAGACGACAAGGATGAAGTGGCGTCCCAGACATCCACAAAGGTCGGATCAATCAAAGGGAAAGGAGGGTTAATGGCACACATCAATGCCTTGACCATTGAAGAAAAAGAGGAACTGTTCGACAAATTGATCAGCGAGGGTTTTTGAGAAATTCCAAGTCGACGGCCTGGCTTAGGAATACTAGCATGAGCAGAGAAGAACAAGAAATGTACATTAAACGACTCACTTCCATGAATGTACCCTTTTCCTTTCAAACTGCTCATGCGAAGGCCGAAGAAACAGCTCTGTTGGACAGCGGGGCTACAGAGAATTTCATCGACGAAACCACCTGGAAAAGAATGAAGGTCGGGAAACGACCTCTAGTCAAACCAATCAAGGTCTATAACGTCGATGGAACAGAGAACAAACAAGGAGAAATGACTCATTATTGCCGCTTGAGAATCTCCTACAATAACCAAGAAGACCTCCAGTGTCAAGAATCGCTGACGCTCGACTCTTGATAGAGTTCGCAGTAGCGTCTCACCTGTTCTGGAGTGCTGATTGATATAGCTCAATCACTAAGCTTCGAGGGTCCTTGGAGGTTATCCAAGGGGAACGAGAGTGGGTTAGACGATGAGAGGGGTCACTCCAATAGGTGAGATGATAGTCAGCAAGACTGGTGTTTGATTAAGTCGAGCTTGGCTCGACTCTACAACCCTTGCAGGGTTTAAATACAAGTCTCCTACTTTAAGGATCTGTAAGTAGCGAGTACGATCAATAAGCAGTCTTCCCAGGCCTGTCAGCCTCTCCTAGGCATCAGTAAGCTATCAGTAAGCTATGATATCATAGAGTGCGTTTTTTGGTCTTTGGAACAATAACATGGGAACAATCAGTCATCCAATCAGTAAGCATCCAGTCAGTGGATCAGTAAGCGTAGCAGTATCAGGCCACAATAAGTCCCACAGAATGTCGAGATAAGGCACCACTTCGTCAGAACAATAGAAGGTCTAGGCATGCCACTTGCATCCAGACTTCTTGCAGAAGGCCCAGTGCATGCAGGCGTGTTTCGGAATGGGGATTGGAGTAGACAGAGGGAAGGGGTGGATCTTGAGACCAGGAGATGAGCCTTGTCCTGTAGATCGAGGTAAGTCCATAACATCCAGGAGTTCTACATCACAAACCTAGGGAAGGATCGTCTAATATTGGGGTATCCATTCCTCCGAACCTTCAACCCAAGAGTAGACTGGAGGAAAGGAAAGCTGCTTGAAGGCACGGTCAAAATTCAAAGCAGCATGTACAAACACCTAGACCGCATGGTCACTCGGTGGCAAATCAAAGCCATCAAAAGCCTGGGTAAGCCCAGGGGAGACGAGGCCATCTACGTCAGAAGACAAACTATATCCCAGGAGATGGCCGAACAATACCGCCAGAAGAGCAGCGCACAACTGCACGAAGTGCCAAAAGAGTACCAAAAATACAAGGAAGTTTTCTCCGAAAAATCAGCCAGGAAATTCCCCCCCGACCGAAACCCAAACGCCACAGTAGAACTATTACCGGGAGCTCCGGAACAGCTGGACTGCAAAGTCTATCCTCTGACTAAACCCGAAACAGAAACACTGAAGAAGTTTCTCGCGGAAGAATTGGAGAAAGGGTTTATCGAGGAGTCAGCCTCACCTTACACCTCCCCTGTGTTCTTCATAAACAAGAAGAACAGCGCCGATAAGCGACTCATCATCGATTATCGAAAACTCAATCAATGGACAAAAAGGGACAATGGCCCCTTACCTCGAATTGATCGCCTACTGCAACAAATGGAAGGGAAGGAGATCTTCTCGAAGTTCGACATCAGATGGGGGTATAACAACATCCCTATCGAAGAAGGGGATCGACAGAAGGCAGCCTTCAAAACACCACTAGGGACATACCAACCTAAGGTGCTATATTTCGGAATGAAAAACGCCCCGGCCCTGTGGACGCGACTGATGTGGCGCGATTTCCGGCCATGGAGGGACAAATGGTTCGATCATATGGACACTTCAGCGGGAAGCTATATGGACGACTTCTTCATAGCTAGCAAGAAGACATCCAGAGGGAAAGAAGGACACAAGCAATGCACGCACGAACTGCTTGAACTGATGGCCAAACATCATTATCATTTACGACCGGCAAAGTGCCAATGGGAACAGACACAAATGGAGTTCCTGGGGATCCTGGTCGAAGCGGGGAAGATGAGAGTGGACCCAGCCAAACGAGACGGAATCAGTAAATGGCCCCGAACACTCCAGAACAAACTGGACGTCTAGCGAACCATGGGAGTCCTACAGTACCAAAGAAGGTTCATACCGAACTTCGCTCACATAGCCAGACCCATCTTCGCCACCATCAAGAAGGGACAGAAGTTCGAGTGGACTAAGGAAGCAGAAATCGCCTTGGATAGCCTTATCAAGAAGATCGAAGCTGATCCTCAATTAAATCATCCAAACCCTGATAAGCCTTTCGAGGTGGAGATCGACGCCTCAGACTACGCCACAGGAGCAGTACTCATTCAAAGGGACGAAACAGGAAAGCGGATGGAAGTGGGATATCATTCCGAAGCCCTCAACCAAGCAGAAAGGAATTACGACGTCTACGATCGAGAATTCCTGGCCCTTATCAGGGCGTTCAAATTCTGGAGATACCTTCTAGAAGGCTCGCCGCATCGAGTCAAGGTTTACACGGATCATGCCAACCTAACCAAACATAGGGAAGCGCAAAAACTATCCGGCAAGGTGGCCAGATATATAACCTTTTTGGCAAGGTTTGATTTTGATATCTGCCACCTGCCAGGAAAGAAGAACACCGTGGCAGATGCCTTATCACGAAGATCAGACCACACGCCATCAGAAGGGGAGGAAGTTAAGGCGATACCGCTCCCAGACCATCTATTCATCAAACTCATCAGACCAATGGCGGTTGAGGAGGAGATCCGGAAACAACAGAAACAAAAAGAGAACGCTACGATCCTTGGGGAATGGGAGGCGAAGCATGGAATCCAAAGGAGAAAGGGGTACTATTGGCATCAGCAAGCCATAGTAGTACCAAGGCCGGAACAGATCCAGAAAAGCCTGCTGGAGATCTACCACGATGGGCCTACAGCTGGACACCCTGGACAAGCTAAAACGCAGCAAGATCTCCGGCGATATTACTGGTGGCCGGGAATGGGCAAATTCATCGAAGGATATATAAAGGGATGTGCAACGTGCCAGTCAAATAAGGTTATACACCACAGGAACACCCCTGGACTATACCCAATCGATCCAGAACCTGATGCGCACCCCTTCCAGACAGTAGCGATGGATTTCATAGTCAAACTTCCCACTTCAAATGGGTACGACGCAATCCTGACCATCACCGATCACGACTGTACAAAGGGCGTCATCCTAATACCGTGTCGAGAAACCATGAATGCAGAAGAGCTGGCGAAGGAATACAAAAATCGAGTATTCCCCTTCGTAGGAATACCCAGCAAGATCATCTCAGACCGGGACACAAGATTCACTAGTAACTTCGCGAAGGAAGTTTGTTCCCAACTGGAGATAGAGCGAAACATCAGCAGTGCCTACCATCCTCAAACAGATGGACAATCAGAAAGGACGAATCAGAATGTCGAAGACATTCTGCGAATCTTTTGCAACTACCAACAAACAAACTGGGCAGACCATCTCCCAGTTGTGCAATACATGCTAAATGCACGAGTATCAGCCACGACAGGAAAAACCCCTTACGACCTATGGATGGGGTATGTGCCAAGGGCGCACCAGCCGGAGCGCCCAAGTGAAATGCCCAGAATAGAATGGTACAACACGAGGATAAAAGAGGCAAGACGAGAGGCGCAAGAAGCAATGAAAAGGGCGCAATCGCTGTGGAAGAAGGACACAAAGTTCAAAGAATATCAGAAAGACGAGAAGGTGTGGCTCGAGGCAAAAAACATCCATACAACTCATCCGACTACCAAACTGAGACCCAAACGATACGGCCCCTTCGAAGTCACAGAAGCCATAAGCCCTGTGGCTTATCGATTGAACCTTCCGGAACAGTGGAAGATTCATAACGTGTTTCATGCAAGTCTGCTAACACCATACAAGGAGACGGAGGAACACGGGCCTAACTATGAAAGGCAACTACCGGACCTGGTCGAAGGACGAGAAGAATGGGAGGTCGAGAAGGTATTAGACTCTCGAAAATATGGGAGGACGAAGAAACTGCAATATCTCTTGAAGTGGAAAGGGTATCCCGAAGCAGAAAATACCTGGCAAGACAAAAAGGACATTTTTGCACCACAATTAATTGAAAGATACCACAAGGAACATCCCACGGCTATAAGAACTGCAAAGGTACAAAAGGGAGGGTCAATGGACGACGAGGAGGCCCATCATCCCATCACAGTCCTCACCCAAGCCTTCTCTCGACTCACATTAGCCCACATGTCTACGATCCCCTCGCCCACTCCTTCACATATCTCCATAGTATCCACTCGTCCCAGCACACCCGAAATCCTTCGAGTCCCCCCTCGGAGGGAAGATGCGACCACAAGCAGGGAAGGAAGCGCCCCTAGCGTCGAAGAACTCCAAGTACCGCCAGGGCTCAGAGTCCCTCAAGCACGCGAAGGGCTATCGGCACATTGGGAAGGTAGCAGTGCCGGAGGTGAAGCTTTGGGGTTCCAAGAACCTGTCCAGCCTGCCTCCGAATCCCCTGATGAAGGGGCAAGAGGAGCTGGCGCAACCCTCACAGAGGGGCAGACTGGTCTCCCACCTCGGACGCCTGCCAGTACCAGCCGATCCCTGGAGGAAGAAATCACCCCTACCCCAGCTTCGCCACACACTACCACTAGCCAGCAGGCTACACCCGAACTGGTGGGCCATGAAGGAGACCAACAGGAAGATGACCACCCAGGAGAGGGGTGGGTTAGGTGGAACCCGAGTCGCAGTTTCACCAAGACAGAAGTCCTACAGGAGGACACATACAAATGGAAGGGAGCTAAGTACCAAAAGTTCCTCATCCAGAACGGAGATCCTAAGGTGTTTAGCACCATGGGGAAAGGGAAACCAGAGTATGGAGAAAGCCTTCATCCCGCCCCCAGTCGGAGGATCTTCCCCTGGGAATGTAAGGAGGAAGACCTCGACAAGTTCCTGCCGGACCATTACTTCCGGGACCGGTCATTGATCAGAGGGGCGGAACTGATCAACGACAATGGAATTTTTGCAGAAATATACCGCCTCCAATCTTCAGCAATCGAAAAGAAGTACCTTGACTTAGAGCAAGAGCGACTCAGCAAGGAGGCACAAACACTCACTAACAAGTGGGTCGAACTCGACCGAAAGAGGCGAAACGTCGAGTCGGAGATCCGAGAAGCAAAGAAGTACCTCACAGAGGCCCAAGTTCTGGAGAGGATTAGAGAGGCCTACGACGACAGAGACCCGAAGGCGTTGATCTCCCCAGGTGAAGGAGGAGACTGGCTGATGAGTATGGGAATGGGACAGAAGTACCACCTACCCCACACGCCTAGGATCCTCGACAACTGCCATTATCATGGCTTGGGGGCAGGCCACACAGAGGATCAATGCCACGACCCTCATAACAGGTGCCGACCCGGAGGACTCTGTGCAGTTTTACCCCGACACATTGGCAAGGTACCGTTGTGCCCATATGCCGATCTCCAACGTAAAAGGGAGGAAGCAGAAGAGCAGAGAAGTCGAGATCGTATCCAAAAAACCCTGCAGCCCTTTCCTGCCGCTCCCACCGATCCATCTGCCACTGGATCGGTGGAAACCATCCAAGGAGTCCGTGGCCAGCTTCCTAGAGAGGGAGGTCAAGATGCCCCCGGCTCTCACTCGCCTACTAGATCCAAGGGACCGAAAAGGGGGAGAGGGCAGTCAACCCCGCGTCGCATGGTGGCATCCCCTACTACACGCAAAGGGAAGGGACGAGGGACTCCAACTCTTACCCCCAATGAGGACTCCCGACTCGGCCCTCACATCCTATCTCAAGATAAATTCCCTATGACCGATGAATACCTGACCATGTGTCAGGAGGTCTGGAATTGTACCCGGAAGCACGCGCAAGACGCCTATCCCCTCACGCGAATGGGAGTGGTTGTCAAACTCTTTCGCTCGAAACAGCGGGAGAAAGAAAGAAAGGAGAGGGAAGACCAGGAGGAGGCTGGAAAGCAGAAAGACTACCACCTTGAAGGAGGAGAAGACCCAGACGATTACATTGACTGGGAGGCCCAAGATCGAGGTGACTGAGAGCTGTGGAAAGCTCGACCTTAAAGGGGAGATGATGTTATGGACTTACCTCGATCTACAGGACAAGTCTCATCTCCTGGTCTCAAGATCCACCCCTTCCCTCTGTCTACTCCAATCCCCATTCCGAAACACGCCTGCATGCACTGGGCCTTCTGCAAGAAGTCTGGATGCAAGTGGCATGCCTAGACCTTCTATTGTTCTGACGAAGTGGTGCCTTATCTCGACATTCTGTGGGACTTATTGTGGCCTGATACTGCTACGCTTACTGATCCACTGACTGGATGCTTACTGATTGGATGACTGATTGTTCCCATGTTATTGTTCCAAAGACCAAAAAACGCACTCTATGATATCATAGCTTACTGATAGCTTACTGATGCCTAGGAGAGGCTGACAGGCCTGGGAAGACTGCTTATTGATCGTACTCGCTACTTACAGATCCTTAAAGTAGGAGACTTGTATTTAAACCCTGCAAGGGTTGTAGAGTCGAGCCAAGCTCGACTTAATCAAACACCAGTCTTGCTGACTATCATCTCACCTATTGGAGTGACCCCTCTCATCGTCTAACCCACTCTCGTTCCCCTTGGATAACCTCCAAGGACCCTCGAAGCTTAGTGATTGAGCTATATCAATCAGCACTCCAGAACAGGTGAGACGCTACTGCGAACTCTATCAAGAGTCGAGCGTCAGCGATTCTTGACACTGGAGGTCTTCTTGGTTATTGTAGGAGATTCTCAAGCGGCAATAATGAGTCATTTCTCCTTGTTTGTTCTCTGTTCCATCGACGTTATAGACCTTGATTGGTTTGACTAGAGGTCGTTTCCCGACCTTCATTCTTTTCCAGGTGGTTTCGTCGATGAAATTCTCTGTAGCCCCGCTGTCCAACAGAGCTGTTTCTTCGGCCTTCGCATGAGCAGTTTGAAAGGAAAAGGGTACATTCATGGAAGTGAGTCGTTTAATGTACATTTCTTGTTCTTCTCTGCTCATGCTAGTATTCCTAAGCCAGGCCGTCGACTTGGAATTTCTCAAAAACCCTCGCTGATCAATTTGTCGAACAGTTCCTCTTTTTCTTCAATGGTCAAGGCATTGATGTGTGCCATTAACCCTCCTTTCCCTTTGATTGATCCGACCTTTGTGGATGTCTGGGACGCCACTTCATCCTTGTCGTCTTCGGCAGTGGACTCCCCTTCTTCGGCCTCCATGACCTTGGCTGTAGGCTTCTTTCCAGACGTCGTCTTTCTGTCTGGACAGTTCCTAGACATATGTCCTTGTTTCTTGCATCTGAAGCATCGGCCCTCGCTCATGAGTTTCTTCCGCTCCTCAGTGGTGAGTTGTTGGAACTTTCCCGGGAGTCGACCTTTAGGTTTAGTATCGATGACGTCTACATCCATGGCGTCTGGGTCCCTAGGGGCTTTCTTCGGGACGGGGTGGTCTTTGAAGAACTGTTGGAACATATTCTCCCGAACGGTGAGTCCTCCCCTTCCGAAGCCTCCAGCTTCTTGCTTGATTCTTTTGGCTTTGACGACTTCCTTCCTAGCGGCCTCTTGCCACCCTTCGAGATCGTCGTCGGCTGGACAGTTGTCTTTCCTTAGAATCGCGGTGGCAAGCCAGGACTTCAGTCCCATCCTGAACGCCCGAACTGTTCCTTGGTGGTTCCTGTCCCACCCTAGTTCGGTAATGAGTGCATTGAAGGTAGAAATGTACTCGTGTAAGGGCATGTCCTTCTTCATGCTCAGTGCTGATAGTTTGAACTGAGCATCTTCGAGCAGGCTATCATCCTTCCAGGTGTTGATAAAGTCATTTTTGAACCTTATCCAATGTTGTTCGTTATCTGCATTCATCCCGTCCGTTACTCTGTTGTTGGCGGCGCGGATTTGGGCTTTGGTCCATTCTCGGACCCTATCTCCTCTGATGTAGGTAATGGCCAGGGCTACCCGGCTCAGGGGTCGAGCCATTACCCTCTTGTGCGAATTGATCCAGGCCCAAACTGTGAAGTCATACATGAATGACTCCGCATTTTTCCTATTCCCATCGAAGATGTCTGGTGGGTGGCCATCTAGCCCTCCTCCTCCTTGGGCTGCTTGTTGCATTGCCGCGGCCATTGGTTGAAGAGCCAGGGGGCCACCCCCTCCTCCTGGGGGACCTCCTCCTCCTCCTGGAGGATTTCCTCCTCCTCCTCCATCACCCCCTCCTCCATGCGCTGGGTCTGGCACTGGGATAGGGGTGAAGGTGGTTTGGATTGAAGGTCCTTCCTGTAAGCTTTGGAAGGTGACGTCTGCGGTTCTTTCTTCGGTGGAAGTCATTGTGGCCATCATGAGCTGGTCGATGGCTTCGTTCAATCTTTGTTGTGGGCTGATTTCGACTTTCTTCAGTTGCCTAGTAATAGTTTCTACTTCTGGCAGCAGCTGTGTCTCAACGTGAAGGCTGTATTCACTTCGATCTACTCCGTGTCTTTGTAGTATTGGAGTTTTCTCTCTTGAAGACTCTGACTGCTCGTCAGTATTCGTGTCTCCCTCTGAAGAAGTATCCTGTTTTCTGGTTTCTTCAGTTCGGTAGGGTTCGGCTGATGTCCCCAATCCGTGTTTATTCGGGCTCTCGATGAGATCCTTCTTGGTCGTCCAAAATGTTCTTTCCTCCGGACTCCAGTACGTGTAATACCACTGGTTGTTGATATATTCCACTGGCACCCAAGTCCCTCCTATCCCTAGGATGGTGTAGGATGATTGGGCGAAGTCCTGTCTTATCGACCAAAGGGCAATCCCTCTAAGTGCTAGAGGTAAGTTGTCCGATCTCCTGTTCTGGAAGTCTGCTGCTTCTTCGGGGTCCTCTGGGAAGCTTACGATTATTGATTCTCGTAGCTCCTCCTTCTGTTTCCCCTGGAGTTTTTCTTTCAGAGCCTTCGTCTTGACTGGCTATTTAAAGCTCGACTTATGTCAAGAATCGCTGACGCTCGACTCTTGATAGAGTTCACAGTAGCGTCTCACCTGTTCTGGAGTGCTGATTGATATAGCTCAATCACTAAGCTTTGAGGGTCCTTGGAGGTTATCCAAGGGGAACGAGAGTGGGTTAGATGATGAGAGGGGTCACTCCAATAGGTGAGATGATAGTCAGCAAGACTGGTGTTTGATTAAGTCGAGCTTGGCTCGACTCTACAACCCTTGCAGGGTTTAAATACAAGTCTCCTACTTTAAGGATCTGTAAGTAGCGAGTACGATCAATAAGCAGTCTTCCCAGGCCTGTCAGCCTCTCCTAGGCATCAGTAAGCTATCAGTAAGCTATGATATCATAGAGTGCGTTTTTTGGTCTTTGGAACAATAACATGGGAACAATCAGTCATCCAATCAGTAAGCATCCAGTCAGTGGATCAGTAAGCGTAGCAGTATCAGGCCACAATAAGTCCCACAGAATGTCGAGATAAGGCACCACTTCGTCAGAACAATAGAAGGTCTAGGCATGCCACTTGCATCCAGACTTCTTGCAGAAGGCCCAGTGCATGCAGGCGTGTTTCGGAATGGGGATTGGAGTAGACAGAGGGAAGGGGTGGATCTTGAGACCAGGAGATGAGACTTGTCCTGTAGATCGAGGTAAGTCCATAACAGGTAGCACTCAGTGGGGTGTAGCCAACAATACAACGGAAACTCACCCTTTTTTTCATGTATGCTGTTACGTTGTTGACCATGGACCAGGACTGTATCAAACCTCGTGGGTATAAGCCGCCCATATGTGTCAGTTTGTTCCAGCTGAATAACAACCGAGTCAATTATCTCAGATGTATTCATGGCTGTAAACTTGACCTTGTGAAAGACAGGAACTGAGCGGAAAGGTATTGATGTGTCTGCAGCACAAGTACACAATGCAGCTGCTGAGGCATTAGGATAATTGACACTAGCAATGAAATCCGTGAGCACATCTTGAAAGTTGACGGTGCCATACATCTTGCTAAGGTCATTGAAAGAAACTGCATTGATGGAAGGGTGCTGTCAGATTTTCAAACTGCGGGTGCTTGGCTGAGGAGGTCCTATTGGCTTTGGATGTGGGGTGGCATGTTGGCCATGATCCTGTAGCCGTTTGATGAACACAGCATGTTTTTGTACTTTCTCGTGGCAGCTCAACCAACTTGTCATTTGAGGGATCTCGTCTTTATAGTTTGTGGCATGGTATGCATCCTTAGTGAACTCAATATGCAGATGCTCCGTCTGCTCAGTGTTGTAGTTGTCCATAGTGCCAAAAAGGATTATCAATGAGCTGTAATGGATGAGGCTGTGAAACTTTGGGATATTAAAATGCTCTTGGATCCCAAGATCCATAAACGCGGCTTTATTGTCATGGAAGCGGGCTAAGCTGTCCTCAAGGCGATTGATCGTATTGACAGTGTGACATCGGAACTGAGCTAGATAGACAAAATCCAGGAGCACATGCACTGTCCTAAGGACCCAAGTTGGCAGTTGTCCATGAGGAAGTGGTAGATCAACCACCAGGCCAAGGAGAATGCGACACATGCTCTTGTATTCCTTTCCAGAAACACGAGAAAGTATGGAAATGCCCTTGGGAAAGAGCGTGACATGGTGATTGGGGGGGATGGTCCGACAGCGCAAATCAACGCCTCGTCCAAAGGCATTCAGACTTGTAATCCACAAGACAAGATGCTTGACCACTCCTTGAAGCAGCTGGTGAAGGATATCTGGAGTGACAGAAATGAAGATATCAACCAGTGGAAAAGACTCCCAAAATGGGTGAAACACGGGTTTGAGTCCCACTTCATGGCATGTGGCATGGAATGCACGTATGTCTCCATCTTCCTGGAGACAGGTTTCGATTGCCTTATTGTAGTCTCGCCATAGAAAGTGGCAATGTTCACCAAGTTGATCCAGACACACTAGACATTTTGGGCAACATCCGTAGTATGTGCAAGTCACGAGAGCTTGTTCAGGGTAGTTACCAACAAAAGTAGCAAAGATAGGGTGGCAGCGGTGCCAGTGTTACGATCCGCTGGAACGGACCCACTTTTTCTCTTCTCACTATCACATGACTCCTTGACCTCGTGACAGACCAGACTCGTGACTCATACCGATCGACTCATATTGCGCAGCACGATTGATACTCAAGTACCTCGTTTCATAACTATCATCCCTTCGCTTAAAACTCACGATTGATGTACCTAACACCTCGTTTCACCTTACAGACTCGTTTTGCCAACGCTCCCCAGACTCGTCTTGTAGTTCCCTTTACTTCGCGCACGGACCATGCCTCGTTACTATAAAAGACCCCTACGATAGACAGTTAGGCCTTAAGCCTGACTTAGTTGAACCTGTATCAACAAAGCAGTAGTCTTCAGGGATAATACCCAGTTGAACCCTCTCTTCTCTAAACCTAAGTCTGTGATACGACTTAGCGTAGAACCGATCCCTTCAGACTACTTGAAGACCTATTTACCTTCGCAAAGGTACGACGAACGACTGACCGTGACACCGACCCCCGGCTGTGTGGGATACTAGACGGAACACCCGCTAGTAGTCGAATTAGACCGTGGACACACCGCATTTACTTGCATCGTCAGACAGAGCAGCACTAGTGTGCGTCAGGCTCTCGAACCAAGTCTTGGACCGCTAGCCAAGCCCGAATCGCTGAGTAGGGAGACCAGCCCCCGAACGTAGAGCGTGCTTAAGCACCCGAACATTGAACCGCCAACGTCTGGCCTTTACGCACCGCAGGGCGTAACATAAGTCAGGCTTTTCACCTCCTACACGCTGGCAGCTCTACCGCTTTCACTTGCACCGAACCTCAATACCTACGTACCCGCACCCAAGAGGAAACGAGACGACCTACCCCGTAACATACAAGGGGAAGCCCTTTGGATCAAAGACGTCGCCCAACTTGGGTACTGGGTCAAACACGACAGCAAGTGGTACCCCGTAGAATTCTACGACTACACACATACCGACGAACAACAGAGGACCCACACAGGACACGCGTGGTTTATCCTATTAGAAGACGACAACGACGGAACTTGGCATACCAGAGGAGCCAATATGGTCAATATCACAAACGACCTAGGATTAGGATGGTGGGATGTAGCGGATCCCAACCACCAGACAGGGCAGCATGTTATCACTGCACCAGAACCGGCACAAATATCGGCAGCCCCTTCAGCGGGACCGGTGCCAATGGACACGATCGCAGCCACGATGGTTGCACCAGCACAGACAGCCCAAAGTAACGGGCAGAGCAAAGGAGGACTCATTGGCCTCCCACCCCCGATCTTCGATGGCAACAGAGCCAAATCCGACCTATTCCTGGATAAGTTCCTAGGATACGAGCTCCTCAATGGAGAAAGCAGAACCTTTCAGGTCCCATACCTAAAGACAGCCTTGTGCCTGTCTTACATCGTCGGACCAAACGTAGACACATGGGCAAACGCCAAGAGGCGCTGGCTCAGGGACCAAGTCAAGGTCCACGGAGTACCCCAGAGTAGCGACATACTATGGGACTCGTTCGAACACGACTTCAGGGCGGCGTACATCGACTCAGACGCCAAATTGAACGCCTTACAGAAGTTCCAAGAGTTGAAGATGATCGGAGGAGACATTGACTCCTACATCGCCACTTTTGACCGACTCCGAGAAGAGTCTGGCTACAGAGAAGACGACCTCGGAGCAATCGTCAAGTTTAGGGAAGGACTCCCACCGAAACTCCTCCAAGAGATCATCACGCACAACGTACCAGCACCAACCACCATGAACGCGTGGAAGAAGAAAGCCAGAGAACGACAAACGGTGTACAAAGAACTAAGAAACGTCACCTCAAAGAAACCATTTCCAGTACAACAGCTGGCCCAATACCTAGGGCTACGAAATTACCAACCGACACAACGACCAGCATACGGGCCAAAACCCAACCAAGGGAGAACCCCACAGACAACCAGTCAAGTCGTCCCCATGGATGTGGATGCAGGAAACACCGGCAGAAGGTTCGGACCAGGGCAGTGGAGCCCAGAAAGGCAGGACCTCTACCAAAAAGGCGCATGCTTCATTTGCAAAGCACAGGGGCACATCAGTCGCGATTGTCCCCAGAAACCAAAGAAACCGTACCAAGGGCAGTCGAGCCACGCCCGCACCGCAGAGGTCGCCGAACCAAAGGTGACCATCAGTAACGACGAAGCCTTGAAACAGATCGGAGGACTCGAAGGCGTCCTCAAAATGCTACCCGACGAACCCGAAGAAGTAAAAATCCGCACGATCACTGCGCTGCAGGATTTTTACCAAGCCCGAAACTAGCTGCCGTAGTTAGGGCCCTAAAGATACGAACGATGTACATAAACAAACAGAACTCAATCAAATTGCCGTTTTCACTGTACACGTATCGAGGCAAGGCAGAAGAAACAGCGCTCATCGATAGCGGCGCTACGGAAAACTTCGTGGATTACAAAACCGTGGCCAGACTACGCCTCGGAACCAAGAAGCTAGAACAAGTACGTCCCATCATTAACATAGACGGGACATCAAACCAGGCAGGAGATATCACACACTACTGCGACCTCCTGGTGACCAGAGGACAAAAGACCGGACGAGAAAGATTTTTCGTCACTAACCTAGGGAAGGACCGGTTCATTTTCGGATACCCCTGGTTACGAACATTCAACCCCGAAATCGATTGGACGACGGGGATTGTGAAAGGCCCCGAAACGCGAATGGAAACCTTACTCAAAGGTAACCTAACTAGGAGAGAACACCTGACCGAGGCAACAAGAGTAGTGACCGGCCAACTCGAAAATGACGACGAACTATACGTCGCCATCAAGATGATCAAAACGAAACCAATCGAAGTCAACAAAGCGACCATCGCCCAGCAAATGGCGGAAAAGGCTTATGACGCCGGAAAAGTCAATACAGAACAAACAATCCCCGCGGTTTTCAAGCGACATTGGAAATATTCTCGGAACAAGAAGCCCGTCAATTACCACCACGCCGCAAATGGGACCACAAATCGAACTGAAACCGGACGCACCCGACATAATCAACAGCAAGGTCTACCCGCTGTCAAAAGATGAACAAAAGGCGTTGGACGAATACCTCTCAGACAACTTAGACAAAGGATACATCACGACATCGGCATCTCCCTACGGTTCCCCAACCTTCATGGTCAAGAAGAAAGACGGAACGCTCCAAATCGTACACGACTACCGAAAACTAAACGAATACACCGTCATGGACGTCACACCACTCCCCCGTATACAGACAATCTTGGAAGAACTCAGAGGCAAAACATTGTTCAGTAAATTCGACATCAGAGCCGGGTACAATAACATCCGAATCGCCGAAGGAGACGAGTACAAAACAGGGTTCAAGACCAACAAGGGACTATTCGAGTGGGTGGTAATGCCCTTCGGGTTATGCAATGCACCGGGCACTTTCACCTGTATGGGAAACGAAGTACTACGACCCCTCTACGCAAAGTACCCTGGGAAATTCCGACACTATATGGACGACTGCATTGTCATGACCGAGACCGGAGAACGGGAACTTCACACCAAGATCTGTCACGACTTCTTCGAGATCCTGGAACAACACAACCTATTCCTGAAACCGGCAAAATGCGAGTTCTTCCAAACGGCCATTGACTACCTAGGAATCAGAGTGGAAGGCAGAGAACTAATGATCGACCCCGCAAAGATCGCCGGCATTAAAGAATGGCCGACCACTCTCAAAACTGTCAAAGAAGTAAGAAGTACCCTCGGACTCCTCGGATATCACAGACCATGGATTCCCAACTTCGCCCAGATCGCCAAACCGCTCACGGACCTGTTACAAAAAGGAAAAGAATTCGCATGGGATACCGCCTGTGAAACGGCCGTAAGAAAACTAGTCGGACTAGTCACGTCCGAGCCGGTCCTGATACCGCCGGACCCAGACCAACAATTCATCCTATACGTAGACGCGTCCCAATTTGCAACCGGAGCCATCCTATACCAGGCCGATAAGGAACAAACGAACAAACAAGGAAACCCCTTACTCCGACCCATTGGATTCCATTCCCAGACGTTCACAAAGACAGAACAGAACTACCCAATTTATGACCGAGAACTACTCGCGGTCATAAGAGGCCTACGAACCTGGCGACATCTACTAAGGAATACGATAGAACCAGTACTAGTCATCACCGACCATGGCAACCTGCAATACTACCGTGAACCACACAAACTAGGACCACGAGTCAATGGATATATCACGGAACTCGCAGATTTTAACATCCAACTAGTGTATAAACCCGGAGCCACCAATCGCGCTGACGCCCTATCAAGATGACCCGACTTCGCACCAGAAACAGATGACTACCTGCTGATTATTGCCCTACCCGATCACTTATTCGTACCTCCAGACACCCCGACACGAAATTACGACACAACCAGACAGAGAAACAGGATCGAAGACAGCGACTCCGGCTACGAGTCAAACGACATGGAATTGGTGGACCACGGCATCCCCATTCTTAAAGCAAGAGCCGCAACATTACCTGACGGATCAGAATTGTCCGCCAAGTATTTGGACGACAAAATCATACGAGACCAAGAGACACAACAAGCCACCGTCAAACGATGGCGACTCAACCACTCACTTACCAAGAACGGACGGCTATGGACCAAAAACGGCGCACTCGTTGTTGTGGGAAACAACGACATAAAGAGGGGGGTAATTTCCCTTCTTCACGACACTTCAACAGCAGGGCATCCCGGAATCACCAAAACGCTACTCATGACGGCCAAATACTATTGGTGGCCAGGCATGAAAGAGTTCGTAACGAACTACGTCAAAGGGTGCGCGACATGTCAAATGACAAGGTAAACACCCATCAAAGCAAACCTGCCCTCTCCCGATCACCGCCGAACCAAATGCCCTCCCATTCCAAACGATCGCAATCGACTTCATCGTCAAATTACCAACCTCAGACGGATACGATTCGATACTAACGATTACTGACCACGATTGTTCCAAAGCAGTCATATTTCTACCTTGCAACGAGACCATCGATGCCCCTGGAGTAGCAGAGTTGTACGCAAAACAAGTATTCCCGCACTATGGTGTCCCCCACAAGATCATCTCCGACAGAGATCCTAGATTCGCCGCCAACTTCACTACGGAACTATGCAAAACGATTGGAATCAAACAGAACATCTCGTCAGCATACCACCCACAGACGGACGGACAAAGCGAACGCACCAATCAAAGCCTAGAACAGTACCTATGAGCATTCTGCGGAAGCAACCAGAGCGAATGGGCAAGATGGCTGCCGATCGCACAGTACACAAAAAACTCGTGGCCACACGCGATGACGAAGAAGACCCCCTACGATTTGATATTAGGATACACCCCGACCGCACACCAACCAAAGAGAGGAACGGACATACCTACACTCGACCAACGAATAGATCACGTCCGCTCAGCCCGCAAACAAGCCCTAGAAGCCATGAGCAAAGCGCAAGAAGGGCTAATCAAAGCAACCAAGTTCAAAGGGTACAAAGAAGGAGAAAAAGTCTGGCTGGAAGGAACGAACATCAAGAGACCTTATGACTCCCCCAAACTCTCCCCAAGGCGATACGGACCTTTCGAGGTAGTCGCCAAGATATCCCCGGTGGCGTACAAACTCCGCCTCCCTGAAACATGGCAAATCCACGACGTGTTTCACGCGTCACTTCTCACGCCTTTCACGGAGACCGAAGAGCACGGACGCAATTTTATCGAACCACCACCGGATGAAATAGAAGGCGAAGAAGAGTGGGAAGTAGAACAGATCCTCGGAAAGCGACATCACGGCCGAGGAAGAAAACTGCAATATCTCGTAAGATGGAAAGGATATGCCCCGGCGCACGATCAGTGGATTGACAGATCCGACATGAACGCATCAGAACTCGTTGATGCATATGAAACACAACAACAGGAGCACCCGCCTCGCAGGAGTATAAGAACCCCGAGGAAAGGACAAGTAGCAACCATCCGCTCCACTACCCTCCCTCACACCAACGAACCACCACTCGGAAACCATTATCGATCCATGTCCCAAGAACAAGATGCCACCCAAACAACCACCACCAGCTTACCCCCGACGAGCCCCGCCATGACAAACGACCTCCTTCCCGCAGCCACCATCATCTTCCAGACCCAACAGGGCGGACACTTGGCGCTCATTCCAGTCGGAGGGACAGTCGCTCCCGCCACGACTGAGGTTTCAGTTGCCCCCACAAGTAGACCGCCGCCGACCCCCTCGCCGGAACCGCTCCCTGTGCCCCCGCGATCGGGACCTTCAAGCCTTCTCTACGTCCTGGCGCTGACCACCTTAATAGTCACCCTCTCTCTTGGCATGCAGCTGGCCATAGAGATGAGCTGGAAAGACTGCAGAAGCTATGGGACGACAGCCGAAAGTTGGGCGAATACCACACCCGACATGGGGAGTTTCCAACAGACTTCCGAAGAGCCGGGTATAGCAAAGCAGCATTTGTCGCCGGGAAACTCGCAGCGTTACCAGCCCCGCCAACCACCATCTTAGATGTCATGTCATCGTACGAGGTGGCCAGGAGATACGACAACCTCCTCGAACAGTACGTCCATCTAGCTCGCGCAGCACTAGACGAAGTTGCGCCCACTCCCTTGCCTCAAGGGGACACCGTCCCGAACTCGCCCGTTCCTGTGGAACAGGCAGAACACGTCTCGACCGACAATGAGGACGAAGGTCAGACACCAGCAGCCGCCCCTGATACGGAAGGTAAGGGGCGAGACACCCAAGTAGCGGCGCGCAAGGAGGCCGAAGGGGTGGACACGGAGTTGGGCGACTCCGAAAAAGAAAACGACCCAGACCACCCAGGCGTCGGATGGATGCGGTACGAGGTGGCAAACCCGGAACACTACGTGATGTGGATCCCGGCGCCAGGAGAGTTGGGCGAGGTTAGAGCGGGATATATTCGGTACGTCTTCGATGGGAGGACACCACCCTGGAAGGGACCTTCGGCAAAGGACACCCAACCTACAGACAGCCCCTGCGAGCGCGACGCGCAGACACCCGCCCCAACCTCACCGACAATAAAGAGATTCGAGACAACCACCTAGCAGCCTTCAACCCGGAGTCCACAATGGCAGAAATTGTCGACCGCTACGTCCACCACATGGCAGATCCCGGGCTTATCGCAGAAGTCGTCCGTTACCGAGCGCAGAAAAGTCGTCAGGGCACACTGGCCGCCCGCATCAAAGAACTGACCGAACAACAACAGCGTAACGACGACGCGCTAATGACAACGACCCGCTCCCTCATCCATGCCAGGCCGCCACTCGTCTGATCGAACAAATGTTCGCAGAACCCCCGCGTCCGAAGAGCCGTATAAGGCCTACCCCTTCTCCATCCGTGCGGGCCAAGGACCCGCCAACCGCCTCCGACGACGCCCAGCTCAAACACCCCCCGACAAGCGCTACTCCCCATATCGACACCCGCGTCTAGAGAAGCCGATCTTCTGCTACGAATGCTTCCAAACGGCCCCCGACCACTCTCCCATCGAATGTCCTGACTACGGACACTGTTACTTCTGCGCCAGCACGCAGCACGAATCTCTTACCTGCATCGCCCCGCATGTCCGCTGCGAAGAAAAGCAATGCAACGTGCCAGTCTGGCACCAATATCATGGCCTTCAATGTGCCGCCCCAGCTGCTGCTCGCCTCGCTCGCCTGGCCCGCGCATGGCCTGCCGAATTTCTCAATCGATGGGATGAAGACGCGTCCCCACTCACCCGCTCGTCGCTACAGGATTACGAGAGCGACTCCGACGAACTCATGTGGGAATGAGTTGCCCTAGGGAGGGCGTGATGTTACGATCCGCTGGAACGGACCCACTTTTTCTCTTCTCACTATCACATGACTCCTTGACCTCGTGACAGACCAGACTCGTGACTCATACCGATCGACTCATATTGCGCAGCACGATTGATACTCAAGTACCTCGTTTCATAACTATCATCCCTTCGCTTAAAACTCACGATTGATGTACCTAACACCTCGTTTCACCTTACAGACTCGTTTTGCCAACGCTCCCCAGACTCGTCTTGTAGTTCCCTTTACTTCGCGCACGGACCACGCCTCGTTACTATAAAAGACCCCTACGATAGACAGTTAGGCCTTAAGCCTGACTTAGTTGAACCTGTATCAACAAAGCAGTAGTCTTCAGGGATAATACCCAGTTGAACCCTCTCTTCTCTAAACCTAAGTCTGTGATACGACTTAGCGTAGAACCGATCCCTTCAGACTACTTGAAGACCTATTTACCTTCGCAAAGGTACGACGAACGACTGACCGTGACACCGACCCCCGGCTGTGTGGGATACTAGACGGAACACCTGCTAGTAGTCGAATTAGACCGTGGACACACCGCATTTACTTGCATCGTCAGACAGAGCAGCACTAGTGTGCGTCAGGCTCTCGAACCAAGTCTTGGACCGCTAGCCAAGCCCGAATCGCTGAGTAGGGAGACCAGCCCCCAAACGTAGAGCGTGCTTAAGCACCCGAACACCGAACCGCCAACGTCTGGCCTTTACGCACCGCAGGGCGTAACAGCCAGACCCCATCCCCGCTGACCATGGGAATGCCAACCTCGCCATGGAGAGCGATTGGCCCTAAGACTTGTTGCATACATGCATGAAAAAGGTTGCCAAGTGCACGGCGACAAGCGGCCTTAGAGTCAATCTGATCCAACTTGCTTGTAGGAATGTAGGTGATCAATATTTGGGCCTGGCACGATGGCTTTCAGCGGATATCCTTGGGAACATTTCCAATAGTGAGGTAAACAGGATAGGCCATCTTGTTCTGGAAGAGTGTTAGCTGTGTTTTGTCTGACGAGACAACAAGCAGTATAATTGTCGCACCAGGCCGCTGTAATTCAAGCGATGTCTAGAACAACTTGTAAGGGCACTGCCGAATCCAAATAGACGTTACGCACCTGGACAGACCACCACCAGTGTCACCGGCTCCCGAGACGGCTAGCCTGTACGCTGTGGACCGGGGTAAGTTCCTGAACCGGCGTTATGATATTCCCTTTGATACGTACCTTTCTGATCTGGCCTTCTGTTCTGATGTGATGGGTTGATGCGCCGACCGCCGCCGATTGTGATAGTCTGATGTACCGTTACCTTGGCTTTATGGGCATAGCCTCCCCTGTACCTATTTATATGTGCCATGTACCACTAGGACCCGCAAGTCGAGTCTTTCATCGCTATACATTGTTGTTCCCCCTTCAGGGCTCCCTGTCAAAGACTCGTCGTCTTTGCTCGGTACCCTCGTCTTGCCACTCAAAGTGAACGCGACCTTGGCCCTTCCTTGGTCTCATCCTCTTTGAGTAGGGGTCGTACTCTTCTTCAAGTCACTCCCGGTACACGGACGGGTTCATGCTTGCTTTGGTGATCCTCATCATCACCTCTATTATCGCCTTCGTTGTTAGGACCCTCCGTCCCTTACTATCACAAGTGAGCTGGTGAAACCGTAGCAGTGACATCAGACTCGACTTCGAGTCAATACGGCCTCGCGAATAGGCTTCAACCCGACAGTGGAGTTCTTGGAGAACTACCCAGATAAAGACGTCCCACCGCCCAACTCTCACGTGTTTTGGAGAGAAGGACCTGCCTCTCAGAGGAGAAATTACGGCGTACACCTGTTCTACCCATCAGGAAGATACGGAGAAGGCAAAGCAGCCTTCGTCTATTGGAAAGCCACCACCGAACGTTGGCATATACTAAGCCACAGAGAAGGACAAGTCTACCCCAACTGGGGAGAACTAATTCCTGAAGTCGAGGAATTCAATTACCCTCTGGGAGAGGTACCACCCAACTTCGCATTCGAAGACCACAGCCGAAACAAATCCACCCCGTCAACGTCAGACAACGAGAGTTCGAGCTCCCAAGAAGCCCCGAGTGGCAGACCAAGGTCCGACACCCTCGACCAGCTCACGAAGCAGGTTCAAGCCCTCTCAATCACCCCACCGTCCTATCAAGACACTATGGCAACCCTTGTCAGTACATCCGCGAGCGCTCCCACACAACAAGCACCCCCCTCGCAAGCCACCTCTCCACCTGTAGTTCCCTCCGCCTCCAGCGGTTCAATACAAAATCATCTCAACACAGCCATGAGACACACAACGATATCAGGAGGTCCCTCAGGAGGAGGAGGCGGTGGAGGAGGAGGTGGCGGAGGAGGAGGAGGAGGCCCACCAGGACCGGGACCCCCAGTTCCCCCACCCCCGGCAGTAGGGCAGGCAGCAATTGACCCAAAAATGATGGGAGCACTCCCAGCCATTTTCGACGGCAACCGCGAGCGGGTGGATGACTTCATAGAAGAGCTCAAAGCTTACATACGTCTCAACAACAACGTAGGGGGCATGAACTCATACCTCAAGCGCATAGCCCTAGCCCTCACTCTGATAAAAGGACCTCTCGTTGCTAGCTGGACTCGAGACTTCGGCAACTTCTTCGATACCCTCACCGCGGCAGACAACCTCCCAGCCACCTGGACAGCCTTCCTGGCTGAATTCGTGCACCAATTCCAGGACACCCAGAGAGAAGAATGCGCCAAGCTAAAACTCCAGACGCATCGCATGAAATGGCCAGAAATTGATCAATACATCTCGCAATTCGAACAACTGGCCAGAGAAGCCGGCTACACCATCGGAAACTCGGAGACTAAGCAGTTCTTCATCCAAGGCCTCCCGCAAGGAGTAGCTGAGGATGTCATGAAGCCCCCACTCATACACACATACACGGACATTAAAGAGAGAGCCATTGAGAGCATCAAATCCCGACAGGTCATAGACCAGATCTTCGGCCCACGACGCGCTCCCTTCCCCACGAGGGGAACGAATCCCAACCCATTCAACCGCCCGAACAGAGGAGGGAGACCCCCACAATGCCCTCAACCCCAAGCCGGAAGGCCCCAATACACCTCCACGAATGCCCCGCCGTGGATGGCGAACCAACCAGTCCCTATGGACGTAGACCGCACCAAGGCTGGACCCTCAGCCCGAGGACGAGCAATCCAATCCCAACCATGTCAACCCCAACGAGCGCAGTTGTGCTTCCAATGCAATCAGCCAGGTCACTTCGCCCACAACTGCCCACAAAGGAAAACTCAAGCCAGTCTCATCGACTGGAATGATGACGACGAAACCGTCGCCAAAGAACCGAAGGATAAGGTAGCCTGGATGGAGGAACAACTCCGCTCGCTCACCCTCGAGGAACCCTCCTCACTGGGGGAACGTATGAGAGAGCGACAGGATTTTCACTTGGTCTAATCTGTACGGCCTGGATTAGACAGACCTCGAAGGATGTATTTATGTTGGCACGCAAATCAATGACAATCCGCTCCTACATACATTCGTCAAGAAAAAGGGCCGAAGCGAGTGCTCTAGTAGACTCGGGAGCAACCGAAAACTTTATGAATTTAAACTACGCAAGATGGCTAGGCCTGCCAACGAAAAGGCTGAGCTACCCGCGACAAGTCTACAATGTGGACGGCACACTCAATCGAGGGGGTTCCCTTGAATTCTTTACGGATGTACAAGTCCAAACGGGCTCGAACCACACAAACATGAGGTTTTTCCTCACCAACCTAGGAGACCACAAATTAATCCTGGGGTACCCGTGGTTCGCTGCCGTGCAACCCAAGATCAATTGGCTCCGAGGATGGCTCGACCACTCCCAACTTCCCATCATCATACGAAGCTTCGACGCAGCTCGAGCCAAATTCCTCCCGCGAAACACTACCCCCGCTCGAACGAAGCAAGACCCAATCCTAATAGCACGAATTGAATGGCCTGGTCCACCGCAACGGGATGCCCCTAAAAATCCGATACCAGACCGATACCAATGCCACCACAAGGTTTTCAGTGAACAAGCGGCCCAGCGCTTTCCTGAACCAAGGATTTGGGACCATGCCATCGAACTAAAACCTGACGCTCCAAGCTCCATACCCGGAAAAGTCTACGCCCTCACCCAGCTTGAGCAGGAGGAACTGAAGAAATTTGTGCAAGAACACGTGAAGAAAGGTTACATTCGCCCATCCAAGAGCCCCTATGCCGCCCCCTTCTTCTTCATCAAGAAGAAAGATGGAAAGCTCCACCCAGTCCAAGACTACCGACGAGTTAACCAATGGACGATTAGAAATCGCTACCCCCTTCCGCTCATTCCCCAATTGATCAATAAAGTGCATTCGCGTACCCTTTTCATGAAATTTGACATTCGCTGGGGATACAACAATGTGAGAATCAAACAAGGGGACGAATGGAAAGCGGCCTTCATCACAAATCAAGGGCTATTCGAACCAACGGTAATGTTTTTCGGGCTCACAAACTCACCGGCGACTTTCCAGATGATGATGGACGCCATCTTCGCAGAAGAACTGCGAGAAGGGTGGTTGGTCATCTACATGGACGACATGCTAATAGCAACCGACGACGATCCCCGCTTTCACGAACTATGCGTCCACCGCATTCTCACGAAATTAGCGGAACACGACCTGTACCTGAAGCCTGAAAAATGTGTATTCGAGCAACGCCGAGTCGATTTCTTAGAAGTAGTCCTCCAACACGGCATGATTCACATGGACCCAACGAAAACCCAAGGAGTCGCCGACTGGCCACGACCAACCAGTGTAACCGAAGTCAGAGCATTCTTGGGCTTCACCGGCTTCTACAGGTACTTCATTCCCAACTACTCCAAGATCGCACGCCCCCTTTTAGACCTGACGAAGAAAACCTCCCCATGGCATTGGGGGAGCGCACAAATGAACGCCTTTGAACTCCTAAAAACTCTCATGTGCAGGAGACCCGTCCTTGCCCAACCAGACTACACGAAACCGTTCATCCTCCACACAGACGCATCAGGGTATGGCGTGGGAGCCATACTCTTGCAGGAGGGCGACCCCAACCCAGAACGCCCCCTCAAATTTCGCCTCCACCCCATCGCATACTACTCGGCCACCTTCATCCCGGCAGAACGAAACTACGACATCTACGAAAGAGAACTACTGGCAGTGGTCAAAGCACTCAAACACTGGAGGCACCATCTGGGATTCACCCAACACCCTTTCACAGTGGTCACTGACCATGCAAACCTCACCTTCTGGAAAGAACCAAGAGACCTGAACAGACGCACTGCCCGATGGCATGCTCTCCTCCAAGACTACTGGTTTAACATTCAAGTAACGCCCGGAAAATCTCACATGGCAGCAGACTTTCTATCACGACCACCATCAAAAGATAAGGGCGAGATGGACAACAAACAAGTAATCGTCCTCCCAAAAGCACTATTCGTAGACTCCCACTACGAAATCCCTGACTGTCACCGCTACTACAATGGGCCCGATAGCCCAATGGTGAATACGAGGAGTAGGGCGAAGATTACGATGAGAAAGGCTAGCATGCACCCGTACGTCTTCCGGGAGTGGAGCGATAAGTCAAACCAAGGGCGACGAAGTGCACCCGACTTCGACTTGTAGCGAGAACGACCTGGTATTGAGACAGAAGACTCAAACTGGAGTCTTCAAGTAACTAGGTACACGCTATAAATAATACGGTGGGGAGGCTATTCCCATAAAGCCTTACGCGGACAGTAGCTACGATCAATCAGAGGCGCGGCGGTATCAAGACAGCTGACAGTAGGTTAGGGCATCAAGCCCTGGCTAGGTACAATCTCACTTGTACGGATCAGAAACGATGGGGAGTGGTACATAGGCATACAATGGGACATAGCCGGTTCAAGAACTTACTGCGGTCCAGCGGACGCCAACCCATCCGCTCTTGCGTGCCGGTGACACTGACGAACACTGGGGATTGCCATGAACATCCCCAGTCGAACCATCATCCCAGCCCCTAAAACCACCGTCACGAATCCGAGTCTTCGATCTAGACTCGATCCACCAGGATCTTGAAGACAACATCCGGTGGGCGCAGAAGCAACACCCACTCCTCATGAACGAATGGAAAGAAACTCACAACTGCGTGCAAGAGGAACAGTCCCATCGCGTCCCCAAGTGGACCCAATCAGGTAAACTAGTCGTCCCACCAGATCTCGAACTCAAAAGGCGCATCATGACCCACACCCACGACGCGCCAACGGCAGGACACCCAGGGAGAGACGAAACCCTCCGCCAAGTAAAAAGAGACTTCTGGTGGCCCGGGATGACCGCATGGATCACAGACTATGTTGAAGGATGTGGTGAATGTCAACAGAACAAAATTTGCACTCACCGCCCTAGGATCCCCATTTACAAGATCGACACTCCCCCAGACACCAAACCTTTTGAATGAGTAGCAATGGACCTCATCACCGGCTTGCCCAGGAGCCACGGACACGACGCAATCCTCACCATAGTGGACCACGGTTGTTCCCGAGCGGCGACCTTCATCCCCTGCTCCACCATGGTCACAGGACCGGAGATTGCGCAGATGTATCTCGATAATGTCTATCGTTGGTTTGGACTACCCAAAAAGGTCATCACCGATCGAGACCCCCATTTCACCTCCCACTTTGGCCAAGCCCTTACGGCGAAATTGGGGGTCCAACAAAACTTATCGACAGCCTTCCACCCCCAAACCAACGGCCTCGCCGAGCGCACGAATCAATGGATCGAACAATACCTTCGCCTGGTGACGAGCGCGCAACTGAACGATTGGAGCAAGTGGCTCACTATTGCCTCAGCGGTCCACAACGACTGAGTTAACTCCACGCTGAGGATGACACCCAATCAAGCCTTATTGGGATACCGGCCCATCTTGTACCCGAACCAAATCCTTGGGACCAATAATCAAGAGGCGGAAGCCCGAATTGATGACCTCCTCCAACGAAGGGCGCAAGCCACGGCGGCCATCAATCAATCAGCGTGCGCAGGAGAGATCCGAAAGGATATGTTCCAAGTGGGGGAACATGTATGGCTCGAGGACCCTTCAAGATCATCAGAAGGATCTCCCCTGTGGTGTATCAATTGGAACTCCCGGCATCCTGGGGCATCCACGACGTGTTTCACGCCTCGCTCTTATCGACCTATCACGAAACTCCCGCTCACGGGCCAAACTTCCACCGGCCGCCACCCGACTTGATCGGAGGCGAGGAGGAGTACGAAGTAGAGGCCATCATCAATCACCGGTTCAAAGGAAGAGGCCGACAGCTCCAGTATCTAATCAAATGGAAGGGTTACCCCCATAGTGACAACACCTGGGAGCCCAAAACGGCTATATTTGTGGATGAACTGATCCGGGAGTATCACAAGCACAGCCCGCTACTGAGAGATAAAAGGAGAGCTCGCGCCGCGGTCATTTCATCACCAACCTGGCCCCCTCCAAAGTCGATCCGCTCTTCGCCCTTCCAGTCTTCTGGCAGCTACCCGGCCTCGAACTCCCTCCAAACCCGTGGTTGCAATTCCATCTCCAGACTCTCGCCGATCACTTTGAACGAAAGCATCGGATGTCTCAAGCCCTCGAGCCCTCTTCTCCCCAATCCGCCAGTTCTTATGCCGTCCCTCATGTCACCGGGGCTCCTCTCTCGCCGCGCTCCACTGCTTCCCTCCTGGCCGCCAACCCCCACATCCCCGAAGAGACTATGCGCCAGATCACCGCAGGACTCCTCCGAACCCTCGAAGAGCGCGAAGCGGCCCACAACACCGAGGTCTGGGACCTCCGCGAAAAGCTCCTCCGCTTTGAAGAACTCGTGGGTGACCAAGACTCGGACCAACCCCCTGAGGGTTATATCCGCAACAACAACAAAATCCCAAACTTCGACATCCCCATGGACGACGGGCTCTACCTCCCGGCAAGGTGGATCAAGCTCCACGACAGAGACTACACCAAGGCCTACGGCCTCACCGGTAAAGAGCTTTCGACGGAGTCGCCTTACTCCATGGAGATCTACGCGTCTCCCGACATCCGCCTCCACGAAGTCCCCGAGCCACTCCCCCTCTGGGTCCAGACCATCATCGAAGGACGCACCGCGACCTTCGAGTTGCTCCGTAGAGCCGCCATCGAGCTCAAGGACTATGGGATCGTGGCCGACCTCACCCGTGCCTGAGACACTTACCTCAAAGCGCAGGAAATGGAGTTACAGCGGGACCAGATTGAGGCTGATCTCACCCTTCTCCAAGAAAAGTACGCCCTCACTCGCGGTCGCCTCGAACTGGCCCGCGTATCGAAACATCTCGCCCGCCAACAGTACTTGGTCCCTCCAGTACTTCGGGATGACGAGAACTTCCCCCGCGTCCCTCCAAAAGGGAAGAACATAAAGCGGGGTCGCTTTGCCGTCTAGAAGGAGGGTGATGTCACCGGCTCCCGAGACGGCTAGCCTGTATGCCGTGGACTGGGGTAAGTTCCTGAACCGGCGTTATGATATTCCCTTTGATACGTACCTTTCTGATCTGGCCTTCTGTTCTGATGTGATGGGTTGATGCGCCGACCGCCGCCGATTGTGATAGTCTGATGTACCGTTACCTTGGCTTTATGGGCATAGCCTCCCCTGTACCTATTTATACGTGCCATGTACCACTAGGACCCGCAAGTCGAGTCTTTCGTCGCTATACATTGTTGTTCCCCCTTCAGGGCTCCCTGTCAAAGACTCGTCGTCTTTGCTCGGTACCCTCGTCTTGCCACTCAAAGTGAACGCGACCTTGGCCCTTCCTCGGTCTCGTCCTCTTTGAGTAGGGGTCATACTCTTCTTCAAGTCACTCCCGGTACACGGACGGGTTCATGCTTGCTTTGGTGATCCTCATCATCACCTCTATTATCGCCTTCGTTGTTAGGACCCTCCGTCCCTTACTATCACAAGTGAGCTGGTGAAACCGTAGCGGTGACAACCAGTCACCAGTGTGCATCTCAGAATAGACTCGATGAGTCTTTTCTGAGTCGAGGTAGTGTCGCTCAGGAGCGAATATTAGGTCACATGCAAATTCTGGATTTCCATAGAGGGCCTGAATCGATGGGAGAATATCCTGATAGTGGAATTGGAGTTCTTCACCTCCAATTTTGATGGCCAAGGATTTGAAAGACGGATATCCTGGTAGTGTTTTGTCAATAATAGCATTCAACTCGTCTGCTGTCCTATAGGAGAGGCCAAGCGCCTCAACAACCTTTTACCATGTGTTAGCAATATGATAAGAAACTGACATGTTACACGTACCCCTGGGATCGCAAATAACTTCGTAACTGCACTTGAACTTGGCCCTTCCATTTTAGCCCAGGACGCGACCTCCCAATCACACTCGGAGCGAAATGGTGCCCATACTGAGTCACCAAACATTGATCGATGTGTCTCATACATTGAAGGGGCTTGATGCATGCCATCCATTGGTGCACCAGGCTTGCCAAGAGGGAAGCGCTCGATGACCAACCCAGCTGTAGGCTCCGAATTGACTGCCTCCACTAGATCAACCTGTTCTTCTGGTGGGCACACCAGCTCTGGCAACTCAACAGGCTCAGCCCCTTCAGGAATAAATGGTGTGCAAATAATTGGCCCTTGGTTCAGGAACTCGAAGGCGTCAGCATCAGCAGTATCAATAGCATCTGTGACATCAGCGGTGATGGCACCATCAGCAGTGATGGTGGAGTTGGTGGTGACAGCGGAGTCATCTAAAGCATACCAATCAGCAGATGAACCAACACATGAAGATCAAAACTTACCTGCATTGTCACCTGAGACAGCTCCTGAGATGGACAGAAATCTCTGTCCAAGATCTCCACTAACATCGTCCTCCCAGTACCTTGGCGGATTCACTTCAAATGTGAGTGGATGTTCTGCATTAGTAAATGGCATCGGAGTCTGCAATGCCACATGCACTGAGCGGCACATTGACCCCTTAGCCCTAGTAAGATGTTGAGAAAGGCCACATGGTGTGAAATCCCTCTTGCAGCCATAACAGTGGACACGTGCAGCGGCCATGGTCATAGAGTAAACAGAGGAATGGGATGATAGGCGGTCTAATGCAATTTTTCCCCCTATTAATACATTTTAGTCTGCATAGCCAATTCTCGTTATAAAAGAGTGATGTACCTTGATGCGAACCCACCAAACCCGTCCTGTCTTTCTGTGTCTTTATATCTCCTGTCACTCATTTGTTCTACTTCTTTTCACACCACTTCAATGCCTCATCGCACACGCCGATCTCACGTGATCAGTGCAACAGGTTACACCGAGAGTCAGCAAACTGAAAATGAAGCTCCATTGCAAGGTTCTACACAGGCAAATACATCGATTCAAGGTGTGGCAGCATCTGAGAATGCCACCATAACACCATGCCAGAATATGGCTCTACCTAGTAAGGACTGTATCTTGATAAGCAGAAATTAGGTCTGATCGTACTTGAGCTGGTGTGAAACGCACCTTTTTACCATCTGAGAGTGATATCTCTACCCAACAAGTAACAACACGGGGCACTACAAAGAGACAACAACAAAATGGTAAGTCTGCCAAAATATAGACAAAAAAAGTGTGCTTACCACTGACAAAAGGTCCCATTCACGCTCGGCCAATGCCACTTACATTGGCAATCCAGGATGAGAGAGCCAGTCTGTTGCAAGATAATGGCGGTGTGGCACAGCGGGGTGGTGTGGTACAAGGGGGTGTTGTAGTGCAGCAGGGCATAGGGCGCAGGCCACAACAAGGTGTGTGACTTGCTTGCTCATGTTTGTTGATGTTGACAACAAACAACACAAAAAACTTTTACGGACTCAGTGCCATCCTTCTATCCTGGCTGCGGTGACGACAATCACTGTTACGATCCGCTGGAACAGACCCCACTTTTCCTCACATGACTCCTTTGACCCCGTGACAGACTAGACTCGTGACTGGACTTGACTCATATCGATTGATACTCGAAGTACCTCATTTCATATCTATCACCCCTTCGCTTACTCTCCAACATATACCACACGATTGATATACCACTCAGTACCTCATTTCACTTAAATCTTTCCACAGTTATTATATTTGCAGACTCGTCCTCAGCCCTCGCCTCAGACTCGTACCAGTCCCCTTTACTATACGCATGGACCAGGCCTCTTTACTATAAAAGACCTCTACGATAGACAGTTAGGCCTTAAGCCTGACTTAGTTGAACCTGTATCAACAAGTAGTAGTCTTCAGGGATAATACCCAGTTGAACCCTCTTCTCTGTACCTAAGTCCGCATTGTGACTTAGCGTGAACCGATCCCTTCAGACTACTTGAAGAACTACTACCTCTGCGCAGGTACGACGAATGACTGACTGTGACACCGACCCCCAGCTGTGTAGGATACTAGACGGCGTACCTGCTAGTAGTCGAATTAGACCGTGGACACACTGCATTTACTTGCATTGTCAGATAGAGCAGCACTAGTGTGTGTCAGGCTCTCAAACCAAGTCTTGGACTGCTATCCAAGCAAGAACCCGCTGAGTAGGGAGACCAGCCCCCGAACGTAGAGTGTGCTTAAGCACCCGAACCCCAAACTGCCAACGTCTGGCCTTTACACACTGCAGGGTGTAACATAAGTCAGGCTTTCACATCCGACATGCTGGCAGCTCTACCACTTTCACTAGCACCAAATCTCAACACCTACGTACCCACACCAAAGAGGAAACAAGATGACCTACCCTGCAGCATACAAGGGGAAGCTCTCTGGATCAGAGACGTTGCTCAACTCAGATACTGGGTCAAACATGAGAATAAGTGGTACCCCGTCGAACTTTACAACTACACACACACCGACAAACAACAGAGGATCCACACAGGACACACGTGGTTTATCCTATTAGAAGACGAAAACAACAGTACTTGGCATACCAGAGGAACCAACATGGTCAACATTACAAACGACCTAGGACTAGGATGGTGGGATGTAGCAGATCCCAACCACCAGACAGGGCAGCACATTATCACTGCACCAGAACCGGCACAAATATCGGCAGCCCCTTCAGCGGGACCGGTGCCAATGGATACAATCGCGGCCACAATGGTCGCACCAGCACAGTCAGCCCAAAGTAATGGGCAAAGCAAAGGAGGACTCATTGGCCTCCCACCCCCGATCTTCGATAGCAACAGAGCCAGATCCAATTTATTCCTGGACAAGTTCCTAGGATACGAACTAATCAATGGAGAAAACAGAACCTTTCAGGTCCCATACCTGAAGACAGCCTTGTGCCTGTCCTACATCAGCGGACCAAATGTAGACGCATGGGCCAATGCCAAGAGGCGCTGGCTCAGGGACCAAGTCAAGGTCCATGGAGTCCCCCAAAGCAGTGACACGCTGTGGGACTCATTCGAGCACGACTTTAGGGTGGCATACATCGATTCGGACGCCAAGTTGAATGCCCTACAGAAGTTTCAAGAACTGAAAATGATCAGAGGAGACATTGACTCCTATATCACCACTTTCGACTGACTCCGTGAGGAGTCCAGCTACAGAGAGGATGACCTCGGAGCGATTGTCAAATTTAGGGAAGGACTCCCACCGAAACTCCTCCAAGAGATCATCGCGCACAATGTACCAGCCCCTACCACCATGAATGTGTGGAAGAAGAAAGCCAGAGAATGACAAACGGTGTACAAAGAACTCAGGAATGTCACCACAAAGAAACCATTCCCCATGTAGCAACTAGCCCAATATCTAGGGCTATGAAATTACCAGCCAACACAGCGACCAGCATACGGGCCAAAACCCAACCAAGGAAGAACCCCACAGACAACTAGTCAAGTCGTCCCCATGGATGTAGACGCAGGAAATACAGGCAGAAGATTCGGACCAGGGTAGTGGAGCCCAGAAAGGCAGGACCTCTACCAGAAAGGCGCATGCTTCATTTGCAAAGCGCAGGGGCACATCAGTCGCGATTGCCCCCAGAAACCAAAGAAACTGTACCAAGGGCAGCCGAGTCACGCCCACGTCACAGAGGTCACTGAGCCAAAAGCAACCATCAGTAACAACAAAGCCCTGAAACAGATCAGAGGACTCAAGGGCGTCCTCAAAATGTTACTGAACGAACCCAAAGTGGTAAAAATCCACGCGATCAGTGTGCTGCAGGATTTTTACCAGGCCCAAAACTAGCTGCCATAGTTAGGGCTCTAAAGATACAGACAATGTACATAAACAAACACAACTCAATCAAGTTGCCGTTTTCATTACACACGTATCGAGGAAAGGCAGAAGAAACAGCGCTTGTCAACAGTGGTGCAACAGAAAACTTTGTGGATTACAAAACCGTGGCAAGATTACGCCTTGGAACCAAGAAGTTGGAACAAGTATGTCCCATCATTAATATAGATGGGACATCAAACCAGGCAGGAGATATCACACACTACTGCGACCTCCTGGTGACCAGAGGACAGCAAACTGGATGAGAAAGATTTTTCGTCACTAACCTAGGGAAGGACTGATTCATCTTCGGATACCCCTGGTTACGAACATTCAACCCTGAAATTGACTAGACAACGGGGATTGTAAAAGGTCCAGAAACACGAATGGAAACCTTACTCAAAGGTAACCTAACCAGAAGGGAACACTTGGCCGAAGCAACGAGAGTAGCAGCTGGCCAGCTCGAAGAAGGTGACAAACTATACGTCGCCATCAGAACGATCAAATTGGAACCAGTCGAAGTCAACAAAGCGACCATCGCCCAGCAAATGGCAGAAAAAGCTTACAATGCTGGGAAGGTTAACACAGAACAAATGATCCCCGTGGTTTTCAAGCGACATTGGAAAGTATTTTCGGAACAGGAAGCCCGCCAACTACCACCACGCCACAAATGGGATCACAAGATCAAACTGAAACTGGACATGCCCGATGTAATCAACAGCAAAGTCTACCTGCTATCAAAAGACAAACAGAAGGTACTCGATGAATACATCACGGACAACTTGGACAAAGGTTACATCACAGCATCGGCATCTCCCTATGGCTCCCCAACCTTCACAGTCAAAAAGAAGGACGGAATGCTCCGAATCGTACATGACTACCGAAAGTTAAACGAATACACTGTTATGGACGTCACACCACTCCCCCGCATACAATCGATCCTGGAAGAACTAAGAGGCAAGACACTGTTCAGTAAGTTCGACATCAGAGCTGGATATAACAACATCCAGATCGCAGAAGGAGACGAGTATAAAACCGGATTCAAGACTAACAAAGGACTGTTTGAATGGGTGGTAATGCCCTTCGGACTATGCAACGCACCTGGCACATTTACCTGCATGGGAAATGACGTATTACGGCCCCTCTACGCAAAATACCCTGGGAAATTCTGCCACTACATGGACGACTGTATTGTCATGACCAGAATCGGAGAATGAGAACTCCACATCAAAATATGTCATGACTTCTTCAAACTACTGGAACAACACAACCTGTTCCTGAAACCGGCAAAATGCAAGTTCTTCCAAACGGCCATTGACTACCTAGGAATCAGGGTAGAAGGCGGAGAACTAATGATCGATCCCGCAAAGATTGCCGACATTAAGGAATGGCCGACCACCCTCAAAACCGTCAAAGAAGTAAGAAGCACCCTCAGACTCCTCAGATATCACAGACCATGGATCCCCAACTTTGCTCAAATCACCAAACCACTCATGGATCTGTTGCAAAAAGGTAAAGAGTTTGCATGGGATGCCACCTGTGAAACAGCAGTAAAGAAGCTAATCGGACTAGTCACATCCGAACCAGTCCTAATCCCACCAGACCCAGATCAGCAGTTCATCCTATATGTAGACACGTCCCAGTTCGCAACCAGAGCCATCTTGTACCAGGCCAACAAGGAATAGACAAACAAACGAGGAGACCCCCTGCTAAGACCCATCGGATTCCACTCCCAGACATTCACGAAGACAGAACAGAACTACCCCATTTATGACTGAGAGCTACTCACGGTCATAAGAGGACTACAAACCTGGCAACACCTACTGAGGAATACAACAACACCAGTATTAGTCATCACCGACCACGCCAACCTGCAGTACTACAGAGAACCACACAAACTAGGCCCGCGAGTCAATGGGTACATCACTGAACTCGCAGACTACAGCATCCAGTTGGTATATAAACCCAGAGCCACCAACCACGCTGATGCCCTATCAAGACGACCCGACCTCACACCAGACACAGATGACTACCCACTCCTCATAGCACTACCCGACCACCTATTCGTACCCCCAGATGCCCCGACACGAAACTATGCCACAACCAGACAAAAAGACTCCGCCAAAGACAACGACTCTGGCTATGAGTCAAATGAGATGGAACTGGTGGACCATGGCATCCCCATTCTCAAAGCAAGAGCCACAACACTACTTGACAGGTCAGAACTATCTGCCAAGTACCTAGACAACAAAGTCATGAATGACCAGAAAACACAACATGCCACCATCCAGCGATGGCAGCTCAGCCACTCACTCACGAAGAATGGACAACTATGGACCAAGAACGGTGCACTTGTTGTTGTGGGAAACAATGACATTAAGAGGGGGGTAATTTCCCTTTTTCATGATACATCAACCACAGGGCACCCTGGAATCACCAAAACTCTACTTATGATGGCCAAATACTACTGGTGGCCGAGCATGAAAGAATTCACCATGAACTATGTCAAAGGGTGCGCAACATGTCAAATGACGAAGGTAAACACCCATCCAACCAGACCTGCCCTCTTCCCAATTACCGCCGAACCAAATACCCTACCATTTCAAACAATCGCAGTCGATTTCATCGTTAAATTGCCAGTCTCAGACGGATACGACTCGATACTGACAATTACAGACCACGACTGCTCTAAAGCAGCCATATTCTTACCCTGCAATGAGTCCATTGATGCCCCTGGAGTAGCAGAACTATACGCAAAACAAGTGTTCCCACATTATGGCATCCCCTGCAAAATTATCTCCGACAGAGACCTGAGGTTCGCTGCCAACTTCACCACGGAACTATGCAAAATGCTCAGGATCAAGCAAAACATCTCCTCAGCATGCCATCCACAGACAGACAGACAAAGTGAATGCACCAATCAAAGCCTAGAACAATACCTGTGAGCCTTTTGCGGAAACAACCAAGACCAGTGGGCTAGATGGCTACCAATCATGCAATATATGAAGAACTCTTGGCCACACGTGACCACGAAAAAGACCCCCTACGACATGATATTAGGTTACACCCTGACCGCACACCAACCACTTAGAGAAACAGACATACCGATACTCGACCAACGAATTGACAATGTTCAGTTAGCCCGCAAACAGGCCCAAGAGGCCATAAGCAAAGCACAAGAAGGGCTGATCAAAACAACCAAGTTCAAAGGATACAAAGAAGGAGGAAAAGTCTGGCTGGAAGGAACAAACATCAAAAGACCTTATGACTCCCCCAAACTCTCCCCAAGGCAATATGGACCCTTCGAGGTAGTCGCCAAGATATCCCCAGTAGCATACAAACTCCGCCTCCCTGAAACATGGCAGATTCATGACGTGTTTCACACATCGCTTCTCACGCCCTTCACGGAGACCGAAGAACATGGACGCAATTTTATTGAACCACCACCAGACGAAATAGAGGGCAAAGAAGAATGGGAAGTAGAACAGATCCTCGGAAAACGACATCACGGCCGAGGAAGAAAACTGCAGTATCTCGTAAGATGGAAGGGATATGTCCCCGCACACGATCAATGGATTGACAGATCCGACATGAACACATCAGAACTCATTGATGCATATGAAACGCGACAAACGGAGTGCCTGCCCCGAAAGAGTATAAGAACCCCGAGGAAAGGACAAGTGGCGACCATCCGCTCTGCTACCCTCTTCCACCCTAACAAACTACCATTCGAAAATCATCATCGACCTATGTCCCAAGAACAAGATGCCACCCAAACAACCACTACCAGCCTACCCTCGCCATGCCCCACCATGCCAACCAACCTCCTTCCCGCCGCCACCATTGTCTTTCAGACCCAACATGGTGGACAGTTGGCACTCATCCCTGTCGGAGGGACAGTCGCTCCTGCCACGACTCAGATTTCAGTCACCGCGACAAGTGGAGTGCCCCCGACCCCCTCGCTGGAACCGCTCCCTGTGCCTCCGCAACAGGGACCTTCAGGTGCTCCTCTACGTCCTGGGGCTGACCATCTTAATAGTCACCCTCTTGCTTGGCGTGCAGCTGGCCATAGAGATGAGCCGACGCGATTGCAGAAACTCTGGGAGGACAGCCGGAAACTTGGCGAGTACCACACCACTCACAGGGAGTTTCCAGCAGACTTCCAGAGAGCCAGATACAGCAAAGCAGCATTTGTCACCGGAAAACTCGCAGCACTACCGATTCTGCCAACCAGCATCCTAGACTTCATGACATCCTACAAAGTGGCCAGAAGGTATGACAACCTCCTCGAACAGTACATCCACTCAGCCCGCATGGCACTGGATGAGGCCACGCCCACTCCCCTGCCTCAGGGGGATACTGTCCTGAATTCGCCCATTCCCGTGGAACGGGCAGGAAATGTCTTGACTGATAATGAGGACGAAGGTCAGACAACGACAACCACCCCCGAAGATAAAGGTAAGGGGCGAGACACCCAAGTAGTGGCACACAAGGAGGCCGAAGGGGTGGACATGGAGTTGGGTGACTCCAAAAAAGAAAACGACCCAGACCACCCAGGTGCCGGGTGGATGCAATACGAGGTAGCAAACCCAGAACACTACGTCATGTGGATTCTGGCACCAGGAGAGTTGGGCAACGTCAGAGTGGGGTACATTCAGTACGTCTTCGACGGGGAAGACACCACCTTAGAAGGGACCTTTGGCAAAGGACACCCAGTCTACCGACAACCGTTACGAGCACAGCACGCTGACACGCGCCCCAATCTTACTGATAACAAAGACATCCGGGATGACCACTTGTCTGCCTTTAACCCAGAATCCACGATGGCCAAGATCGTCCACCGCTACGTCCACCATATGGCGGACCCTGGGCTCATCGCGGAAGTCGTCCACTACCACGCACAGAAGAACTGACAGGGTACGTTAGCCACCTGCATAAAAGACCTAACCGAACAACAACAATGCAACGACGATGCATTGATGAACACCACCCATTCCCTCATTCATGCCAAGGCAGCCACTCGCCTGATAGAACAGATGTTTGCAGAACCCCCCTCACACGAAGAACCATACAAGGCTTACCCCTTTTCTATCTGTATGGGCCAAGGACCTGCCAACTGCCCATGACGTCGCCCAGCCCAGACACCCCCTGACAAACGCTACTCCCCATACAGGCACCCACGCATCGAAAAACCCATATTCTGTTATGAGTGTTTCCAAACGTCCCCGGACCATTCCCCCATCGAATGTCCCAATTACGGGCGTTGTTACTTCTGCGCCAGCACGCAGCACGAATCCCTCACCTGCATCACCCCGCATGTCCGCTGTGAGGAAAAACAATGCAATGTGCCCATTTGGCACCAATATCATGGCCTTCAATGCACCGCCCCTGCTGCTGCTTGCCTTGCTCGCCTGGCCCACGAATGGCCCTCCGAGTTTCTCAAACAATGGGACAACGACGCATCCCCACTCATATGATCATCCTTACAGGACTACGACAGCGACCCCGACGAACTCATGTGGGAATGAGTTGCCCTAGGAAGGGTGTGATGTTACGATCCACTGGAACAGACCCCACTTTTCCTCACATGACTCCTTTGACCCCATGGCAGACTAGACTTGTGACCGGACTTGACTCATATCGATTGATACTCGAAGTACCTCATTTCATATCTATCACCCCTTCGCTTACTCTCCGACATATACCACACGATTGATACACCACTCAGTATCTTGTTTCACTTAAATCTTTCCGCAGTTATTATATTTGCAGACTTGTCCTCAGCCCTCGCCTCAGACTCGTACCAGTCCCCTTTACTATATGCACGGACCAGGCCTCTTTACTATAAAAGACCTCTACGATAGACAGTTAGGCCTTAAGCCTGACTTAGTTGAACCTGTATCAACAAGTAGTAGTCTTCAGGGATAATACCCAGTTGAACCCTCTTCTCTGTACCTAAGTCCGCGTTGTGACTTAGCGTGAACCGATCCCTTCAGACTACTTGAAGAACTACTACCTCTGCGCAGGTACGACGAATGACTGACTGTGACACCGACCCCCAGCTGTGTAGGATACTAGATGGCGTACCCGCTAGTAGTCGAATTAGACCGTGGACACACTGCATTTACTTGCATTGTCAGATAGAGCAGCACTAGTGTGCGTCAGGCTCTCAAACCAAGTCTTGGACTGCTATCCAAGCAAGAACCCGCTGAGTAGGGAGACCAGCCCCCGAACGTAGAGTGTGCTTAAGCACCCGAACCCCAAACTGCCAACGTCTGGCCTTTACGCACTGCAGGGCATAACAATCACCCCCTTGCTCGCATTCAATCTAGGACTCAGGAATCTGGGCTCAATGGCGACGATAGCAATGCTGAGACTGACAAGGACTCAGGTGATGACTCCCACCTAGCAGAGCTTGCTCAAGGACAGCCAGGAAAATTTTCTGAAGCTATGGTGATTGAGGTATGTATGTAATGTTCTCTATGTGTTCGGAAATCATTAATATTCCACAGAGACCTTCCTGGCAGGCCATGTCTTCCAATTCTCTATGCACCTTGCCTGAGGAAAGTAGTGGGGGTACCTTCATTACTGACAACGTCAACATGCCGCTGGCATCTAGGTCTATGGCACCCGCGGACACTCTGTCACAAACCCATACTTCCAGCCTTTGAACTTCTTGGCCCGCTGAAACAGATCTTGTGTTCAAAGACAATAAATTCAATTTAATTTGCCAGAACTACTTCGTCCATCTCGTGATCCGAGAGTTGTTTGAGAGAGTTCACACTACTCTTGCCTTTCATCATACCTTTCCAGATAACGCCCTGGCTTCAATCTTTATCAAGGACACTCTTTTGGGGGTGGCTGAGGCTCATAAACCAGAAACAGGAGTCATTCACCAGCAGCTCCAATGTGATTCGAAATACTTGGCCCAAATCATGGACTTGGTGTGTTCATTATTTTTTTGGTGTGCCTGGACTGAAGTGGTACACAGCTGCATGCGCAGATAGCTATTTTTCAAGGTGAAATTAGAGGGTACTTTGCCGCCCTGGTCAGGGCAGATGTCTTGACGATGCCCTCACCGGCTGCCATTGTGCAGTACATTGATAAGCAACTCTCAGATTACTATTATATATATCCCAAGGCTGTAAACATGAGTGCTAAGTGTTCTGTCAATTTCAACTAACATGTATTTAGAGTCGCGGCCTCAATGGACTCGTGATGCACTCACGGCCATATTGAAATGACCGTATTATTGCTGGAATTCATGAGACCTTCTTCACTGGTGGTGATAAGTCCTTTTCCAAGTGTTTTAATATTCAATTTCCAGTGTCTCGGAATCAAAATGGGGAGATGGTTTGTGAGGTTCCGGTGTACATGGTTGCTTTGGTAGCAATGGCGGTAAGTTGTGTTTGATTTACATAAGCAGTGGACTAACTCAATGGTAGTTGTATGCAGCGCTGAAAGAGTGGCAATCCGGTACATGGAAAACCATAGACTTTTCGTCATCGGTGAACTTAGACACATATATTGGTCACACCAACACCTTGGAGCATATTGAGGTGACTTGGGAATCTGGCTTTCATGTCATGATGGCAGATATCTATGCCAAGGCAAGGTGTGTCCAGAATTTGTTTTTATATTTATGCCACTCTTGATAATCAGCATGGTTAGTGTCTCAGTGCCAAGCGAGCCATCGACCATTGTAGTTGCCAACATTGACTACGATGAGCTGGAGGGCTAATTACATGCTGCCCAAGGTTTCAACACCTGAATTTCCATGTCTTCCCACTGTACATGTCATGTCTCATCTTAATGCTTTGCACTGATGACTTGTACAGTCAATAGTGGAGATAATATACCCATACAGATTTGTGGTCAGGATGCGTCTTGTCGTTTTTGCTTTTGGTTTCGCCTCAGACATACATGCCGTTGGTCTAGCTCTGCCATCACTAGTATTGATAATTAGTTGACAATCCAGTCATTTATCATCAAAAATAGTTGAAAATCCAGTCAATTATTATCAGAAATCAGTGGACAATTTAGTCAATTATTATCAGAAATTAGTGGAAAAATTAGTCATTTATTATCAGAAATTAGTGGGAAATTTAGTCATTTATATTCTCCCATTATCAATGATAATTACCAAGAAATTACATTGTGGCATCGAAATTTGGGATAATTACTAGCCGAACTAATTATCAGTAATTAGTGCTCGCTAGCACCGGACCTTTTCCCTGATGACATTGGCTGGAGACCGGAGTAGAGATGCTTGGTAAAAGCAAACGATACGATCTCAGGCTGGGGATACCTATCAAGTAGTTTGTTAGCGCAGAGCGGAAGTGTCCTCCACGGCATTGCTCAGACTCCAGAACGTGAAGGGTGAAGAGCGGGGTTGTGAGTCAGAGAACTGGCAGAGGCGGTGATGGCGAAGTCGACAAATGCGCAGATATCCAGCTGTTATTCCCCTGAATAGAGGTCATTGTCTTGTCCATGTGCGTCTGCAACTGCGATGCGTATCATTGCGTTTGAACTTTTGTACTTGATATGCAATTTGCGCGATGGCTGTCAGTTTGTTCGTCTTCACATCGGCAAATTATGGGAGATCTCGCGAGGGCTCGTAAGTTAATATAATCCGGGTTGAGTTGTCACGAGCGGCAGTGTTGTCTTGTATGTAGACGCTCCATTCTATCCGGTCTTAGATCTTCAAAAAGCGAGAACAATACCTACGTCAAGTGGACGCAATGATCTAAATGTCCCATCAACCCTGGAAATCTGGGCAGTGTTCGGAAGCTCCGGATCAGTGAAGATGTCTCGGGTTGCCAGGAGGTTGAAGGGCGGATTTTTGAAAGAGCTCAACTTGTGTGGTGGAAAATAGGAAAATATTGTTCCTGTGTTATTATCCCTGTGTTATTATTCCTGTCCCGCGCGGGTCACTCTTTTTTAGCAGGGCGCACCGCTGAGTCAGACTACGGCCCGTGCACGCCCAAGGACCCTGTGGCTTTGCGACGCCCATCCATCGCGTGTCGGACGACCATGCATCCCCTCGCGTCAATTTTGTGCGCGTAAAAGACTACCTTGGTGCCAATCATCCCATCAGGATCTCGGGCAAGGTGCTCACGTGAGTTTCGTGTCCGCGTCCGCGTCGCGTCGCGTCCTGCTCAACTTGAAGCGGTGCTCGTGCTCCTAGTGGCACTAACACCTCCCCAACCCCCCCCCCCAGAGTTGCGCTGCGCTTCTGGCTCTGGCTTACTACTCGTGCTCGTGCTTGTGCGTCTTCTCTCCCTCCAGCCTCCGCAGGCACATGGCGTCACAGACACCTTTGTTGAGATCGTTGGGTCGGTGGTGGATGCGTCTACCATCAAACACATGGCCTGCATAAATATGGGCTCCAAGTTGGGTGCGTTCTCTCTTCCTACGGGCTCGTAATCACAGTATTGACCGACATACGATGTGTTCGTGTAGACTCGGCCTTAGTAAATCAAGTCATCGAGCAGACGTTCGACCCCAAGTTCAAAGGAAGGCTCTTCTGGCCATCGCTCTCCCCAAATCACTAGGATATTCGTCTCTGTCTTTATGCTCACTGTTTGCTAACATATCGTGTATCATCATTACGCTGTGCACAAAAAAGACGTTGATTACGGTCCACTACTTGGCCCTCCTGCTCTTCCCATCTTGTCGTGTCCTCGTCCGCGACCGCGACCGCGTCTGCTGCGCCCGCCCTCCCCACGTCCGCGCGCAGGTTGGGCATCCGCCGTCCCGCTGCGACTGCGACTGCCAAGCCGGGGCGATGGAGCTCCAGTGCGGAGGGTTCGTTACCTGAAAACTCGTGCTTCTCAAGTGTCCTTTCTTTTAGTTTTGGCTGGCAAGGAAAGTATTTTAGAACGTAATGGCCATGAAAGTAAGTTGACAAAGACACACGTCTCGATCCAGCATGATCTTGAACCCTTCGATCTGTTCGTCTACCCAGCCTTGAGGAATAGAAGACAGCCATCAGCCATCCGGCCATCCACATAGTGAACAAGAACAAGGGAGGGCGAAGCGCCATTCGACATACCTGTTTGTGTGCGCAGCGTTGCACGTTCCTTGCTTCTCCGCGTAGCAGCGTCGCGCTCGAACACCTTTGGATTCGCGATATATGCGAGTTCGACGATCGTCTGCGGGCTCATCTCGCGCTCCTCATCCCTCCCATCTTCATCTTCGTCGTCCACAGAGCTCTCGTCGCCGTCGCCGACGTCTTCTAGCTCGTCGTCGAACGCGACTTCGCGTACCTTGCCCTTGCCCTTGCTCCTCGTTTGATCGTCGCTTGCGACGTCGAAGATATTGACCTCCTCGTCATCTTCCGTGTCTCACAATATGATATTGGTGCTTTACAATATGGTGGTTTAACAGTACCTGCCGAGAGTACTCATCCTGATCCGTTCGTTGTTATATTTCCACAAACCAGTGAACGCGCAGTGGACCCAAAGCCTTGGGAAATTTACTTGTCAAAGCATCGAGCTTCCTCAAGGTAATCAATAGACAGCATTATAAATATATTTCATGTCCAGAGTCGTCGCCCATTCGCACACAAGACCACATCATAACATGGCCCGCAGTCATCAGATACGTCGCGTCTATCTTCATACAGGAGACAACGGAATGTCTTCTGCGAAGTCATCAGAAAAACAGGGGTTAGAGGCAAGGACAGTGACGGACCATAATCAGGAGATGATTCGGGTAAAACGGTGGCTGGTGAGTTGGGGCTGGCTGGCCGAGCTGTCACCGACCTCGGAGGTTTGGAGGGATCAAACTCTATGTCATTACTGTAACAAATGGCGTGGTTGTTGCCTGAAGCACAAAAATTGCAATGAAGTTTAGTTGAGGAACGAGGCATATAAGACTCACATAGGTATCCTTTAGAAGCGCCTTTGACCTGTTTCTGAGAGCCACCACGCGCCGCCGGAACCTTGTAAACGGACGATGACTCTCCATAAACGGCACCTCATCATACCGGTTTTTCAGTCTACAGTACAAGTCAAGGAGACTGTGTGCTCCGCGGCGAATCCGAAACCAAGAAAAAGATGGTTTCGATGAGCTCCCCCTCCAGATCTTCAAGGCTTTTGAGGCCCTCTTCAGAGGAAGTTGCTGCTTGAAAAGCAGCCTCAAGTTGCTCCCGTCGTCGCGGGGAGAGTGATTGAAGTCGCGCTTTAGCTTTCTGCAATTCCATCTCAGACTGTTGGAGGGACGTTGAAGGCGAGTACTGGGATTGATAAACTGATGCGATGCCTCCGCCAATAACGACGCCGGTAACACCGCTGAAGTTTGTGACGTTCTCAACCACTTGCAAAGCAAGGCTAGCCATCTTTTGCATATATCCAGTACCCTTGTAACGTACACATTGATTCGCTCACCTTTAAGTTTGGGGGGAGGGGGGGGGAGTGCTTTATGTTGATCAACAATTGAAAAGCCACTGCGAATGACACAGTTAAATATACCGGAGAAATAAATTCTAAACGACAGAAGAGAACTTGAACGAGGGTGCTAGTTCTGCTCACGGGGCTTTATATATATGAGCACGGCGGTTGCGAGGAGTATGGATATGTGAAGGGAATTGAATGGTAGTGCGGGCGCAAAGTGCTGGGCTCAAAGGTACAAGGCGAGGTCATTGTACTTGCATATACTGTGTGGACTCACGCGATGAAAGGTTACAACATCCATGATACTACTGTTACGCTTGACGAGGACAGATTTAAAAAAACGGCCTGCGTAGCTCAGAACCGGCCACAGCGTCGGGTGGCATCACACAAATCAAAGACCGGAGGCTGAGCTCGCAGATTAAGTTACGAACAATCGAGATTGACAGGCGTTCTCTTCCCAGCAGGTCGAGCACTGCCACTTGCCGGCGGAGAGAACAATAGCAATTAACATAATTGACTTGACCAAGCTCGATCTCGATCTCCGCCCGAGCTGTTCCCACGCGTTGTCCCGCGTTTGTCGCACTTGAGCGACTGCCTTTTTATTCCCCCACGCGGTGAGGCCTGAGTTAGTACCCATCCAATATCATGCAAGCCACCTCAAACACTTCCCGGTCAGACTATCGCGGGCCAGTAAAATTATCTTCGTATGAAGTTAAGTAGAGAGATCGCCAGCTATTCCTGGAGTCCAAAGGCTACATGCTCCGTCCACGGCTTCGACCCGGTTGGACTCCATCCTGGTTATCAACAGGAGAGGAATACGATTCTTGCGAAGACTCTGTGCGCCTTCCAGTAAGTTGATATGACGTCTCGGTGGACTTCCTCCCATATTTTGACAGCTCCGCCCTTTACTTGTCGACGCGACTCGTATCTCAGACGGCAAGCTAATATACATCAAACAAGTCCGTACGGGCGACTTGGAGTCACGCATAGCCTTGACGCTCAGCAATATCGATGACCCTGCGAACCATTCGGTTCCTATCTTGGATACCTTTGAAGACCCCGACTAAACGTCAATCTCGTATATAGTCATGCCATTCCTGCGTTTGACGGACAATCCCCCCTTTGGGCGTGTCGAAGAGGTGCTGGACTTTGTTGATCAGCTTCTGGAAGTGCGTCTGATGCATGCGTTGGTCAAGTTGTGTCCTCTCTAACGCTTTGTCAGGGTCTCGTCTTCATGCATCCACAGGGTGTTGCGCATCGGTTTGTTTTCAATGTTCTGCGAGATGAAATGTTAACCCTGCTCTATGATACAGGGACTGCTCCCTAAAAAATATCTTGATGGATGCACCCGATATGTTTCCCCAAGGATTTCACCCCGTGGAAGATGTTCTTCTCCCTGATCTTTCGGATGCTGCTCCGATACTACCCCGTTTAGACGTCGGGGTCAGGTATTACTTCGTTGATTATGGCATTTCATCGTACTTTCCGGCAGGATCGCAACGCGAGCTGGTTGTTGCTCGCGCGGGTCGCGACCAGGATGTTCCTGAGCTGTCCGATACTGTGCCTTATGACCCGTTCAAAGTGGATATATTCACGATCGGCAACGTATTACGCTGCGAACTCCAAGATGTGTGCTTTCACTCTCCGGCTGCTCATATCATTGTCTCACCACTCACCACTTCGCAGAATTACTCCAACCTCGGATTCTTCACGCCCTTGATCGAGCATATGACACAACAGGACCCAAGCGGCCGTCCCACGGCCGAACAGGCCCTCCAACAATGGCGAACTCTCCGCAGTCGTATAAACCCCCTACGTCGTTATTGGAGGCTCCGGGAGCGCAGGGAGCCAGCTCTCATCGTACCAATCCTGGACGTATACTACACATTAGGATTTATTCCGCGTATTTTCAGGTTCCTCGGCAGGATGTTCCAACGCAATCCTGCTTAGAAATATGTTGGTCCATTTGGATGTGCGTCGGAATGGACACCAGCCCACAGCGCCATTGCTATAGAATCACCGATCTACTCTATGTATTGCTTCATCCGAGTTACCCAATCACCTATGCGGGAATATGTACAGCATAATATACCTCTATCAAAAGCATCAGAGAAGTGCAAGGGCGTGAGTGTACGTGACGACTATGTCTTGTGATCGAAGCCCTCGGGGCGAAAGGACACGACTGCGGTCGCACGCATGCGCGTTGACTTGTCTACAATGCGCCAATTGTGTGGCCACACCGTCGTAGTTATAATTGTCCTCAGGTTGTTCCGCGAGGCGCAAAAGGGTCACCAAATCGGTTGATGAGTGTTGTTGAGAATGTAGACGATTGGCTACGCTACACGTAACCTAGGTATAAGGAGCTTTCATGAAACTTCCACATGCTTCCATGCGAGATCATTGATCTCCTGGCGCTCCTCTCATCGCAAAACTGTAGGTGGGAGATGCTGTCTGACTGATGAAATTTCATTTAGTTGGCTGTACAACAAATTCTCGATAAAATGCGCATAGGCACGATCGTCCAAGATTGATGGTAGCTGCGAGGCTGACGGGGTTCAATTGACGGACGAGATGTGCAAGGTCCACATCAAATCAAACCTGATTCGGGTCTGAAATTTCATACCACCTCAGTCTCAGGCCTCAAGTAACTTCACGCCAGGCAACAATGCACGGCTATATTTGAATAAGGACAATAGATACCTCATACAACTTGGTCGCTCAGGGCATGTCGGTCGCGGTTGCCAACAGGTGAGTAAACGCCGTTTCCCTAAAATATAACAGCCATGCCTTCCAGAAGGGGACTACAGTACTACCGTAGTATGTGGCACCAGCACGGATATCCATCACGATCCGTAGAATGTGTTGAGATGATTAAAGAATGCACAGCATCGAAATCCAAACGGGGTATATGCCGGTGTAGTTCAAGGAGAAGTGTTACTGTATTTCTGGGAATTCAGGGACGGTAGTGAACAAGTCAAAGACGTAATGTGCACACAACAAAAGGCTTACCTTGGGCATTGTCATGGAACTGCGCGATTATTCGGTTTTTTGATGTAGAAAGAAGAATCATCCGTATGCTCGCTTGTAAATCGTCTGGAAATTGACATGTCCGCCCTATCAACACGGCTGAACAGATTCAGACTCGGTCATTTTCGGTAAGAAAGTTGATTCCGGAGCATCGATGCGAAGAGAATATAAGGATGTTGGTAGCGGGACAGGACGCCCCGAGCGAGTATAGATGGGCCATTTCATTCACGACAAAGAACAAGGTCTTCGGTGGTATGGCAAAACGTAAGAGAGCACGCTCATTCCTACAAGAGTCATGTCAAAACAAATAGTGGCCCGGGTATCTGTAGTGTGAATAAACGCTACGCGGCACTGACCGTAGTCTGGATTGACGAAGACATCGTTTCTGCTGTTTAGAAGGGGTACACATTGGCTGGAGACCAGAGTAGAGATGCTTGGTAGATGCAAACGATACGACCTCAGGCTGGGGATACATATCAAGTAGTTTGTTAGCGCAGAGCGGAAGTGCCCTCCACGGCATCGCTCAGACTCCAGAACGTGAAGGGTGAAGAGCGGGGTTGTGAGCCAGAGAACCGGCAGAGGCGGTGATGGAAAGACGACAAATGCGCAGATATCCAGCTATTATTCCCCCGAGCAGAGGTCATTGTCTTGTCCATGTGCATCTACAACCGCAATGCGTATCATTACGTCTTGAACTTTTGTACTTGATGTACAATTTGCACGATGGCTGTTAGTTTGTTCGTCTTCAATATGATTGACCCACCGTTGTGAAATTCGTTTTGTATGCAGACGCTCCACTCTATCCAGTCTTGGATCTTCAGAAAGTGAGAACAATACCCACGTCAAGTGGAGGCAACGATCTCTAAATATCCCATCAACCCTAGAGGCCTGTGGAGTGTTCACCGGCAGAAGCCCCGAATCAGTGAAGATGTCTCCGGTTGAAGGGCGGCTTTTTGGGAGAGCTTGACTTGGGCGGAAAATATTGTTCCCGTGTATTATTCCTGTCGTGCGCAGGTCACTTTTTTTCGTTCAAGGTCGAGGAGAATGTATCAACGCCACTGAGTCGCACTACGGCCCGGGCATGTCCAAGGATCGCCCACTAACCCCCCTGCGACGCGTCCATCAACATGTCGGATGACCATGCATCCCCTCGCGTCAATTCTGTGCGCGTAAAAGACTACCTTGGCACCAACCACCCCGTCAGGATAACGGGCAAGGTGCTCAACGTGAGTTTCGCGTCCACGTCCGCGTCGCGTCTCGTGCTCCTACTCCTAACACCTCCCCCAAACCCACCCCCCCCCGTAGTTTTCCAGCGACGAGACGTACTTGCTCATGGAAGCCCCTGATGGAGGGAAAATAAAGGTGTTGCTTCCCCCGGTACGTCCCAGCGGTGACCCAAGAGTTGCGCTTCGCTTCTGACTTACTACTCGTGCTCGTGCTCGTGCGTCTTCTCTGCACTGCATCTCCCTCCCTCCCTCCAGCCTCCCCAAGCACATGGCGTCACGGACACCTTTGTTGAGATTGTTGGATCGGTGGTGGATGCGTCTACCATCAAACACATGGCCTGCATAAATATGGGCTCCAAGTTGGGTGCGTCCTCTCTTCCTACGGGCCCGTAATCACAGTATTGACCGACATACGATGTGTCCGTCTAGACTTGGCCTTAGTAAATCAAGTCATCGAGCAGACGTTCGACCCCAAGTTCAAAGGCAGGCTCTTCTGACCACCGTTCTCCCAAATTACTAGGATATCCATATCTGTCTTCATGCTCACTGTTTGCTAACATACCGTGTATCATAACTACGCCGTGCACAAAAAAGATATTGATTACGGTCCACTACTTGGCCCTCCTGCTCTTCCCATCTTCTTGTCGTGTCCTCGTTTCCGATCGTGATTCGCGTGTCGCGCTTTGTTTTTGTCCTTTCTTGCGTGACCCTGTGCGTCGCCGGCATCGCCACTCCCACCACCTGCAGATGTTGCTCCTCGTCCGCGACCACGACCACGACCGCGACTTTGACCGCGTCTGCCGCGCCCACCCTCTCCACGTCCACGCGCAGGTTGGGCATCCGGCGTCCCGCTGCGACTGCGACTGCCAAGCCGGGGCGATGGAGCTCCAGTGCGGAGGGGTTTGTTACCTGAAAACTCATACTTCCCAAGTGTCCTTTCTTTTAGTTTTGGCTGGCAAGGAAAGTGTTTTAAAACGTAAGGGTCATGAAAGTAAGTTGACAAAGACACACGTCTCGATCCAGCATGATCTTGAACCCTTCGATCTGTTCGTCTACCCAGCCTTGAGGAATAGAAGACAGCCATCAGCCATCCGGCCATCCACATAGTGAACAAGAACAAGGGAGGGCGAAGCGCCATTCGACATACCTGTTTGTGTGCGCAGCGTTGCACGTTCCTTGCTTCTCCGCGTAGCAGCGTCGCGCTCGAACACCTTCGGGTTCGCGATATACGCGAGCTCGACGATCGTCTGCGGGCTCATCTCGCGCTCCTCATCCCTCCCATCTTCATCTTCGTCGTCCGCAGAGCTCTCCTCGCCGTCTCCCACGACGCGCACGGCGCCGACGTCTTCTAGCTCGTCGTCGAACGCGACTTCGCGTACCCTGCCCTTGCCCTTGCCCTTGCTCCTGGTTTGATCGTCGCTTACGACGCCGAAGATATTGACCTCCTCGTCGTCTTCCGAGTCGGTCGGCGCTTCGACGCGCCGCAAAATGTCGGTTTTCATTTGATCCATGAACGAGCGGTCGCGTAGCACAGTCATCGCGTCGTCACTGCCAGTCGGGATCGTTGAGCATATCGCGCGCGGTAAACATAAATATAAGAGGAACGAAATTACCTCTTCTTGCCGACCCTCAACCTCGATACGTCCATATCTTCCTCATCAAATACGTTCCGTCGATCGCGAGTATATTCAAATTCTTCCCGCGCTTGATCGGCCTGTGCCTTCAACGCAGCCTGCTGTTGCTGTTGTAATGCTTCGGGCGGCGGCGCGGTCCCCTCAAGCAGCGCTTCGACCACGCGCTCGACGCTTCCGTAGTCGGCGCGCTGCAGCAGCGCATGGACGTACTCTGGTGCGTAATCGGGCAGGATCACGCGGACCTCCTCGACCCGGGGGTCGACCGCCTTACTGCTCGACGCTGCGGCGGCCTCAGCCCCCCTAGACAGAGTCGCGACGATCGCACCCCGCTCACTGGTGTGGACCGTGGTGGCGTGGTCGTCAACGCCGATGCCAGGCTGCGCGCCAGAGCCCAGGAGCAGCTCGAACGCTCCTGGATCTCGGCGGCGCGCCTGGACCGCAACTGAGGGTCCCGAGCCTGAGCCTCCGCCGTCGAGGTCGGCATCGAGCCCGCGAAGCGCGGCCAAGAGCCATTCGAGACGCGCGTCGTCCGCTACTACGACGCCATGAGGCAGGGCGCGCACGAGCTTCTCGGAGAGGTCGTACGTGTGCTGGTAATCTGCGAGCAAGCTGCGATTGAGGAACGCCGTCGGGGGCGCGTGGTCGTCGGGGCGCCTTGGGGGCGCAGGGAGGGCATGCAGGGCAGAGACGATGTCGATGGCGCGGTCGAGTTGTGCGGCAGGCGAGGAGGGGTCAGAGGGAGGGGGGGCTGCGAGGGTGTTGAGGAGCGTGGTGAGGAGGATGTGGAACGCGTCGAGGAGGTCTACTTTGGTCTGCAGGAAGAGCACCTCCCAGTCGTCTGGCTCGCGATGCGGTACCGTGACGCTCGCACCCGCTGTGGGGAGGTACAAGCGGCCGTAGGAGCCGGCGGCGGTCCCGAGTCCCGTGTCGTACGCTTGGGATAGGGCGAGCACAAAGTCCTTGCTGTGCGCGAAGGCGCGGAGAAGGGTGGGTGGGCCGACGCGCAGGAGGCAGAGGATCGCGTGCGCGGTCTTGCAGAGGCCGTGGAGGCCGGCGGTGGTGTGGGAGCCGAGGAGGGAGGTGAAGGCAGGGAGGGCGGATGCGGTGGTGGAGGCAAGGAGGGAGGGAGAGGTGGAGAAGGCGTTGTCGAAAAGCAAGCGGAGGCGCGTCGGATGAGACGCGTACGCGATGCTGAGGTCGAGGAGGGTGATGGGGTCCAGACTGGGAGTACCCGTCGAGGCAAGGCGCTCGGCGAGGAGGAGCGTGTGCGCGCGGACGGCTCGTGCGTCGCTTGACTCGGTCCTTGGCTTTTCCTTGGACGCGGAGGTTACGTCCCATATTAGCGCATCTAGGGTGTTCTGCGCGACGTCCTGGGCATAAGAGGAGAGAAAATGTGCGGGTGCGGCCGAGATTAGAGTCTGGGTCGGGAGGTCGAGCGTTTGTCGCACGGACAGTGAAATCTTCTGGTTGAGGGACGCGAGCTGGGTGTGCGAGAGCTGAGAGCGTGCATGGGACGATGGATAAGGAGGGAGCGGTGCAAAGGCAGCCGTGGTCATTCCTCAGTGAGACGTGAGAGACCGTCCACAAGAGTGTATCTCTCACACTGCAATATTACCGGTCAGGAGAACAGATCGGTAATAACACGTTGTGAAGGGGAGTCAATCAGATACCCGAACAATTGACGACCACAATGACCATCAATCTAGACCACGACTGTCAACACCTCAAAGGATCCAGCGTCAAGCCTCGCGGCATGGGCGTGCTCGCTCGGACCCCAGCCGTCGAGTTATTCCCACAATGAATCGGGAACTGGATAACCGGCGCGCTTGGCCGCAAATGGTACTGTTCATCCCTGCGTGTAGGAGAGTCTCTGGAACGCAGTGTGCATTTTTGTCGCCCTTAAGTCACGTCCATGCGCAGATCAGCGGACGGACTGTGTGAGATCCTGACCACGAAAAGGCATTTGACGCTCGAGCAACGGTGTTGTGGCTGTGGCCAAATAGCTGACTAATGACCCAAATAAACTGCGATGGGTCGAGCCCCCAAGGTTCACCCATCACCACCATCTGCTTCCCTTCTACCTCGTTTACCACTTGTATCACCCGGTACGGTATTTTCATCCTATCGTTTTGCTATCCAGTAACTAACAATGTGCTCATTCCCGCCCCTTTTACAAACCCGTCACATGCATCGTATCATACCTATTTCGTGTGATTTTCCTTGATCTCCCTCTTCGATTTTCTCTCGTGCGACAGCCTTTAGCATTCCATTTTATCAATGGCTCTCAAGCGCATCAACAAGGTTTGTTTTTTTTTGGTCGGGTGTCGCTCTTTGCACCGTGCGGCATACTACCGCCTATTTCCGGCCTTGCCGGTTCCCCGCGCTGATACCCGCATGCTGCTAGGTATGATGCTGACATATCTTCTCTACAGGAATTGATCGATCTCGGTCGTGATCCTCCATCTTCCTGCTCTGCTGGACCTACTGGTGACAACATGTTCCAATGGCAAGCGACAATCATGGGCCCTGTATGCCGCCTTGTTTCCATCCAGTTCTGATGGGGTGACTCATCTCTACGTCATTAGAGCGATTCTCCTTACGCCGGTGGCGTATTTTTCCTTTCAATCACGTTCCCGACGGACTATCCTTTCAAGCCACCGAAAGTCAGCTTCACCACCAAGATTTACCATCCCAACATCAATGCTAATGGCTCAATCTGTCTTGACATCTTGAGAGACCAATGGTCGCCAGCACTTACGATCTCCAAGGGTCCGCTTATCTCATCCTTCCTCTGACTCCTTTGTCAATCGATCTGATGTACTTCCTACTTGTTTTTATCGCACTGTGCAGTGCTCTTGTCCATTTGCTCAATGTTAACGGATCCGAACCCGGACGATCCGCTTGTTCCTGACATTGCGCACTTGTACAAGACCGATCGTGGTCGATACGAGGCGACGGCGAGGGAGTGGTCACGGAAGTACGTCGTTTCACGTGATCCTCCATGTTTACCCGTGTTCACAGCCCTGATCCATTACAGATACGCCATGTAACATGGTGAACAGACATAACACCCGACTTTCCCTGTATTAGTGTTTTCATTGTCACTTCCTGTTTAGTTCCGGTACTGCCTCGTGTTGCCCCTGTGACAATTCAAATGTTCTTAATAACGTGTGTGAATGACTGTCACAAAGCGAAGCTTACTCAGTCCTGTCGGTTATGGAGACCGCGAATCTCATGTAAGTTACTCGGTTTGTGATAATTCCACTCAAAGGGGCTGGTAGATTTGCTGCAAAGCTCGGCGAAGCACTACACATTTATACCATCACAGATGAACCTCTTGCACAAAGCAGCGATTTTATTTAGGGCGCGGAGATCTGCGCGGGGTACTAGTCGTGACAGTCCGTTAAGTCCTGACGGCGTATCGTGCTGTAATGCCATTCGAATGTGATAGACAACGAACAGTTGGCAGCACCGGAGGGAATAGGAGCCATGGTCATGGTCACAACGAAACAGGAGGTAGTCGTACTCGTATGACAGCGAAATTGCTGCCTCTCGTACGCACGACAAGCTTTTTGGGGGGGCAAACCGAACGTAAATATTTCATTTATCGTGCCGCAGAGAACTTCAGTCGCGCTTTCTCTGTCTGGCGTAGTTCTTCGTCTTTCAACTTGGCGTTTAATGCCATGTATATAGCTTGTGCGTACTCTTCCCCGTCCTGTGGCCAGGGCAAATTAAAATTGGACTTTGTAACTTGTTAGAACGTTCGCATACTCGCCTTTACTAAAGATTTGATTTGAGCGATATCGGTGTCTCCTGTGCCGAGTAAGTGCATCCCGTAAAGCGCGGCTGGTGATCCTGTGGCAAAGGAGAATATCAGGATCAGACGCAGCGGTGTGGCGGCCTCCTCCTGTGCGGTGGCGTCCAGGAAGTGAACACCAGGAAACTTGTTGGTGGTATCATGTTAGTAAAGAGAAAGAAAGGAAAAGGCAGGAAGGAATGGTACCAGATTGAGAGTCACGCTCACGGGCCAGGCCTCTCGCCCGGCTAATACAGCGCCATCGTCCCAGTAATCATCGAGTTCAAAATCTGTCGCTGGTGCCTTTGACTTTCTCGTGTCGAGCCCGCTTTGGGGCTCAGAGTCGACATCCATTTCTTCCCCACTTTTTCCTGCGCGTTCTTTCTTGCCCGGGCGATATTCGATGGCTCTGGTCCTCGGCACGCGTGTGTCCCAAAGGGCGGCTCGCGCCGCCATGAAAAGTGCATCGTATATGTTTCCCGCGTCAGAGAGTATCATCAGGTCGAGCGTTAGGAGCCACGCTTTGCGACCGGGGATGATGCCGAGGTTTGGGGGGCGTAATGACGGGTGTGAGAGGACGTCGTTGAGCGTCGCGCTGTAGTCGTGCTGGAGGTCGTCCAACGCGGCCGCTGATACATACGAGTACGCAGCCGGAGAGCTTTTCTTCGCGCCTCTTTTAGCTCTTCTTACATTCGAGTGGGGAGGGAAGGGAATGGTCGACGCACCAGGATACCGCGCACACGATTCTGCCGCTGCCACCACCACTGGTAGCTCCTATATCTTCTACCTCGAGCTTGGCAGCGGCGAGAACCTCGGTTCCACCTATGCTCTCGTCGGATGACCGACCGAGATTGAGTTGTGCGCTGCCGTTCGCGACGGGGACGACCCCGGTCTGGAGCGTGACGGCACGGAATTGATGTATTGAGCGACCGTCTCCGCGAAGTGGGCTTTGAGCTTGTAGGGATGTCTGGATATAAGACTTTTCTGACTTTGAGAGGGTTTTGAAAGCCATGGATGGATCGGATCGCTGGCCAGGTGAGTCGCCCACGAGCTGCTTTGTATGTTTTGCTCAACAGGCAGGCGCCAACGACTTTCCTTTTCAGGAAACGACAGTCCAGGCGGAGGCGGGCAACAGATCCGTCACTGCGCGTGGCCCTCCGCTCCCCACCCAACTCCTCATCTCTCTAAGCTATGATTCAAATATGTAGGGCAGAGGACGGAGAAGTATTCCAGGTATACCCCTCATAGATGACGCGTTGTATTGCTCGCTAAGCGGATGAACAGACGAATGCTACTCTTTGGGACATCCAAAGGTACCGTGGCACGCAATGACGTTGCCACAGCGACTGAACGCCTTTCAGGCTCGGAAGCCTCGAGACATTCTTGTGTAGAGAGATTGGGATTGAAGAGAACGCGGTTCTGGCCTATCTCTCAGACGGACGGAGATTGAGAACGGACAACGTGCGGGACCTTGCAGGTGCACAAGACCAGGTATGACCTGTGCTTTGCTATGCTTTTTACATCCCTTATGCATATTGCATATTTCCATATGTCATACGCATCCAACTTTGATCATTTCGTCTCCCGCATTTCATCATGCCTTGTTTCTGACTATGCACAGTCGATCTTTGTCTTCAATAAGTACTATTTGGACGAAGATTTCAATGAGGTCATCAAGCTACTTCATCTACAACCTCCATTGCAGCCTCCAATAGAAGGTACGTTCCTCACTTTACGCACCCGTGACCCGCCTAACTCCCAACAGAAACGATGACCGCGACGCCACCATTCAGACCTTCGCAGTTAGGCGCCTCCTACCATCGAGCAGCGATGGCGCATCAACAATCAATAGCTCGTACTATGGAGTCGCTGCGATATCAACAGTCTGCATTACGAATCGCGTCGACGGTCCTCGACCTCAACGTGCTCAACGTTGCGGATGTCTTTGACGGCGTCGCGGTAGGGGCGCACCGCGAACTGGAGAGACAGGCGACCCTCATTTCCAGCGTCGGCACCGACTTGGAAATGGCCTCGCGCATCCAGGTGCACCGTGAGTTCATGTCGGCTACGATGCAACGAGCGATGGACGCTGGGAACCGGGGCCGCACGCTGGGAGATTATGTCTCCAACGAGAAGATGCTCCAGGTGGCAGATAGTTGTCGCAGAACGCATGGTAGACTTTGTTTCTCCTTTCGGATATGCGCATGCGCACGTGTTTACGTCGGGACAGGGGAACTGCAAGAACGCTTCCACCAGATTGAGACGAGCATGAGGAGGCTTTCTGACGGCGCGGCGGAAGTGAGATCAAGTCTTTCTGATACGAGGTACGTCGGGTCCCTCGTCACAAGTTGGATTTTCTCAGATTTTGTTAGGCCTTTGGACGAAGCTGAGGCATTAGACCAGCTGGCCCGTGAATTACTCGGCAAGGTTTCGGAAGTCGTATCTAGCCTCGATAGTAATCTCTGGACACTCGGCTTGTCCCATATCATCTACTCATTTATCGTCGCCTAGGTCCCGTCGCTAACTTCGAGGCGCTTCTGCCAGGTAGGTTTATCTCCTTTGCTCCATTAGACCCCTTTGAACTCTTCCGCAGAGCTGCGTCAGTTGGATACATCGATTAGGAATGCTGTGTCGTCCATCACGGAACTGAAGGTATTCTCAAGCAGTCTATAACTTGTTCCTGTCTCATGTCATCCCAGAACACGTTCACGGAGCACTGCCTGCGTGGTCTTCGAAAAATCAGCACCTTGAACAATGACCTGGTTTCGCTTCCTGCCGATTTGACCGCACTGCAGTCTAGTTTCAGGACTAAGAATGCTTTCCCTCATATTCAGCGGCTCCACAACCTAATATATGCTTATGGCGCCACGTTCATCGAGGTTGTTCGTCGAAAAGAATTCGGTTTGTAGCTTTGATGCCTTTTCATTCGCCTTCGAAAAGTAACCATCTGATGGTGTTTCATACAGCAAGATTCTTCTACAAACGATGTCAAGTCATTTTGGAGTTAATGGCCAAGCTTTCGTACGTGTCGAACTAAGTCACATAAGTACTGCTTACATTTCCGTCAAGGGCTGCGGAACGCAAGCGCCGTCAGCTGTACCGTGGCGAGGTGCATGGTCAGCTCCCTTTCGAACCCAAAGGTATGGAAGATGCGGTCCCCTCGATCGACTTTTCCCCTTCTGGAGGCAAGGACGCCGATAGCCCATATACCTTAGAGCGGACTGATGTCAACGGTGCGTGCTAGATCTTCACTGAGAAGGGGCCTAAACTAATTGACCCAATCTACAACAAACAGGTTTTCTTCGCGTCTTGGAAGACTTGGAGCGGTATGCTCAGTCTCTCAGGGACAATGGTGTGACACTGGCCAATATTCGAGAGACTCGTGCGAATCTCCAGAGATTGGTTGACAGAATGAATACTCTTGAGACGGGCTTCGATAGAATCGCGGAGCGATCGCGTACGTTGCTCGTGGCCCTTCGATTCATAGTTGAGGAGTTGACTTTGACATATAGTGCTCTCATCATCACGATTGGCCATATCACGGAGGCGTTGTGGGTAGGCTTTTAAGTCCAGAGGGTCGGTTGTACTAATGCCGCCCCTTTCGCGCAGTATCCGACGCAGATGATCAAACCTTCCAAGAACTCACCGAGAATCTGCGCGAACTTGAGGAGAAGAAGGCTGGCAGCGAGGCGATGTTCAATGAGGAGCGTCGTGCCTTGAAAGCAGAAATCGCCCAACTTAAGGAACAACTTCGGACCCCTAGTAGCGAACACGAGCAAGTAGAACGACTCGACCGAGAGCTACATCAAGCTCGTGCTCAACTGGAGGCTGAGACTACAGCGCGACGTATCTTGGAAGATCGACATAAGGATCTCCTGTCAGACGTCGATCGACAGCGACAAGAGTTGGGCGATGCCCTTTCAGAGGCAACAAACCAAACCAAAGCCGCAGAAGTTCTCCGGCAACAATTGGCTCAAGCTCGTGAGGAGGCGGAGGAAGTCAGGGCATTGGAGGCAAGAAATGCTGCCAAAATCGCCAAACTTCTCGAAGACCAGGATGAAACCCTCAGAAATCTCGAACAGGCCCGTGCTCGAGGAGAAAATCTCGAGGCTCAGATTGACACTATGTGTAAGGAGCGATCCGAGATGAAACAAGCGCTCGAGGAAGCCAGCGAAGAGAAGGACAGGCTTTTACGTGCACAGGCAAGTGAGCACGACAGGCAGCTACGTGACTATGTCGCCGAGGCCGATGGAGATCGAGCTGTCTTGGAACATCAGTTCTTCGAGCTGCGAGCGGAAGTGGAGGATCTCGAGCGTCAACTCAAGGAGGCCACAGCGCAGGCCGAGATGAAGGAGGCTGACGACGCTGGCCTGCGGGAGGAGCTCCAGCGTATTGAGCGCGAGCTGCAGGATGCGCGGCAGATAGAGAACGTGCTTCGGGAGGACATCCGGGCTGGCCGGGCTTCGCAATCGGAATTCGAGCACAAGGTGGAGGAGGCTGAACGTCTTGTCGCCCAACTTTTAGAGACCTCCATTGCATACCGAACAGCTCATTTTAAGGCCTCGGCGGTTGCTCAGGCTGCTATCTCTCATCCCTCCATGTCCAAGTCCGTCGGGCAACTCGCCGACTCTCACATGTTCCCTTCGAAGTACAATGCGGTTCAGGACGAACCTTCCCCTGTTGACCCGTCGGATCCTGCTGGAGCTGTTGAGATCTTGCGCTCTTTTGACCATGATCAGTTTCTGGAGGTGATAATGAAAACGGGGTCTACAATCCGCAAGTGGCAGAAGCAGTGCAAGGAGTACCGCGAGCGCGCGAAGGGGAAGATATCGTTCCGGAACTTCGCGAAAGGTGATCTTGCGCTTTTCCTGCCGACACGTAACTCTATATCGAAGCCGTGGGCTGCATTCAATGGTACGTGAAATCCTTGTTGTTGTTCTTCCCATCAGATGGACTGTCAGTGAACGTCTGAACGAGCGCTGCTTGTTGGAATTGGTCTCCTCGCCCGAGTTGATAGCTGACCTTGGCCTATCAGTGTCGTTCCCGCACTATTTCCTCCAAGCAACCGGGCACCTTGCTGAGCAACTAAAAACTCGAGAATGGATAGTGGCGAGAATCACTTCAATAACCGAACGGGTGGTTGACCAGAAGGTCCGGTAGTCGAATATAATGACTCAGAGCGCACTGTTGACGCTGTTTTCTCCAGGAGCCCAGCAGCAATCCGTATGGCCTTGGTGATGGTGTGAAGTACTATATGTTGGAGGTAGAGGACTGGACTCAGCCAGGAACGTCGAAACGCCGGCAAGGTTCCAAAAAGGCGTTAGCCATGATCGAACCAAGAGAGGACCCTCCCGTCACTCTGTCCGTGCCTCTCGAGAACGAAGTCGAAGAGTCTTTCCACCCAGCTCGTGCTCCAAATTATAGGCACTTTCCTGCAACGCGCTCAGGGACGAACTCGACGACGCCAGTTGCAGGGCCGTCCTCTCTCTCGCGACTGTTAGCCCAGGCCTCGGCGACCTCTGAACCCGTGCCACCCCCAGCAGATCCGATTCCGACAGCACGAGTCACAGTGCCCTCTCCTACGCGCACGCCATCGCCACCACCCCCCGCATTGTCATCATCCCCGTCGCAGACTATGTCCATGCATACGGCCTCTGGACGGCCACACCCTCCTCATACTTCATCGCCGCTACGCCCAGGTTCTCGAGCTTCCCGGCTGTCGACGTCGTCCCGCTATTCGGCGCCACGACTACCAGCTTTCGGTGGCGCAGGTGGGAGCGCAGCCAAGGCAGTTCCGACCACCGCCATCACGAGTACTGCCCCAACCGCACTTGACGAGACAGGTGATGACGCACTCGGACCTGTTCCGACGACAGTACCGGACTCCCCGGGCGAGGGGATGGCGAGTCTGCTTGCACGGCGGCGGACGACGTCGTTTCATGCCCCCGTGTCTAGCTCGGCGCTCGGCGCTCCTGTGCCGCGACAATCGGCGGGCCCGGCGGCGGCGTTTGCGAGCCTCGCGAACTGGAGTACGACTTTTTCACGCCGTCGCAAGATGGCCTCCGAATCTTCGGCCCCTGCACCCGCACCCGCACCTGCATCTGCATCCCCACCCGCACCCGAACAAGCAGCAGGCAAGCAAGGTCAAGATGCTACGACCGGGCAGACCGACGCACAGCGGATATTACAACGATTCTAGGATGGCTGGGCGGGACGCCTTTGCGCGCGAGCTCGCTGCGCGCTTTCTGTGCATGGGAGGCCTACAAGGCACTATGCCGATCGTTGGTGCGAATTTAAGAGTACACGCATTCCGGGATTTGGTGAGTGCTCGCTGCTGACGAACCGGTCACGGGAAATAGAGAACACTACCGGACACTCTGTACGATATTCGCTGATTCTACCACAATATATGATTATGGTCTCACCCAATCGTGACATCTTTGTTCTTTGTTGGCCGAGAAGTGGAATTGGGTGGACACGAACGGCCACGGCGGAGGATCAAAATGTTTGATGTGAGATGTGATATAGTACGTGTCGCAAAATTAGGAAGTGCCTACTCTTCAATGCTTGTCACCAGAATTGGTGGTGCTCACCAATTCCAGTGACAAGTGACAAGCGTCGAAGAGTAGACACATTACGACGAATGTATCCTTTTCGCCCGAGGACAACAGCTCAGGGCACAATTCAAAGATTCCTATTCTGGTGACTTACCCTGAGCGGATGACACCACCAGGACAAGGACATTACCGTCATTCGTGGGTTGATGATAAGCTAATCTGAAATCACATTGACCTAATAATGACATTATTATACAGGATCGATTAGAAAGAGATTTACTGTACCATTGATTGCAATTCAGCTTCAAAGCAAATAATCATATTATCTACTTTGAAATGTCAAGCGAAGCAACGGCTCGATTCAGAAGCTATTCAAAAGCCACTGAGCGCTGAACTACTCTGTTGAGCTGGGCTGCCAGTGTGACAACACTAGCGTGATTATGGCTGAACTGATGGACGTGAACAAAAAAGCGGCGGCGTTCTGATCTCAGGCTGGGAGTACGTACTGGTACTGTAACTTAGTAAGAAGCGAGCGAGGCGAGACGCGAGCGTGGGATGGGGCTGACCAATGTCGAATCGAATGAAGGCGCACGCGGGGACGATCATTTTTTGAAATACCGTACACGGCATTCTGTTGGGATGACCAAGGCCGACACCTTGCTGGGTTTGACAGTACATCATAGAAGCCTGAGCATGATACAGTAATGTATTGAACTCGGAGTGAGTCAAATGAGTGGAAGAGTTAGCGAGATAGTTAAAAAAAAAATGCCAGTAGCCCCCTTAGGTTACGCCAATGTCTGCTTCTGATGAAATTTTGTGTTGTGGACGCTAGTGTCATCATTGGCTCCCCTCGAACCACTAAAGCTGCTACGTGCTGCTCTTTTGGAGTTGATAAGTATTAAACTCTCAGAAACTATCACGATATCACTGCCAGTGGCACGAGAGCGCCGGCCAAGCTTCGTGAACGTCACGGCAATCCACTCTCCTGCACTTTTCCTCATCAGGCTGAGCCCCTGCCTCAGCGACACATATAAACGTAGTAGTAGTAGTAAGTGCCACCGCCGAGACATTGCCGCCGGCTTCATTTTCACCCTTATTAAGGGTGAAAATGAAACCGTTCGAAATCTCGAACAGGCGCGTGCTGGATGAGAAAACCTCGCGGCTCAGTTTGATACCATACATAAAGAGCGACAACAAGCGCTCGAGGTGGCCAGCGAAGAGAAGGACAGGACTTTACGTTCACAGGCAAGTGGGCAGCTACGTGAGTAGCGCCGAGGGAAATCGAGATCGACTTGGAGTATCCGCTCTTCGAGCTGTGAAGGGTTTAAAGCGTCAACTGAACACAAGCCAAAATGCGGTAGAGCACACATCCTTGCCAAAATAAATAAAACGGATATGAGCTCCAACTCGCAAGGCGGACTCCGAATGCTCCGTCACACAACTGTCAACCCGCAAGTATCGTGTTCCGCACAGCTCAGCGGTCGCCAAGGCGGCTACGAATATCCGTCAGCCAACTCGCCAGTTCCTACAGTACTTCCCCCCCAAATACTAACTGTTACGAACCTTCTCCTGTGAACCCGTCCAATCCAATGGGAGAGATCTACTAGATCTTATGTTCTTTCACCACAACCAGCTCTTTGAGGGTCTCAGGCAACGATTCGCGAGTGACAGGAGTAATGCAAGGAGTACGTGAGCGTACAATTGAACGGGAGGATATCATTACTGTATATCACTAAGGCGATCTCCCACTTTTCCGGAGTCGTTCCATCTTGGCAATGATGCGTCAAACACCTTTTTTGCTTTCCTTCTCGAAGAACGAGCACCCCGCGTCGGAGTTGGTTTCCACACGGATTTCAATTATCTGGCTTTGGCTCATCAATCTCGTTCCCGCAGTATTTCAAAGCAACCAGATACCTTGCTAAGCATCACATCGATCGTTATAACCGAACGGGTGGTTGACCAAGAGGTCTGGTGGTCGTACAGTCGACGCCGTTTTCTCCCGGAACCCCAGCAACCATCGATATCACCTCAGCAATGGCGTGATGCTCTACATGTTCGGAGATCGGGGACTAGACTCGAATAGGTACGTTGAAACACCGGCGAGCTTCCGAAAAGGCATTAATTGTAGCAGAATTAAGAGAGGATCCTCTTGCCACTTTCCGCGGCGCCCGAGAAGTCGAAGTGTTTTCGCACTGGATTCAATGCCCCAAATTCTAAGCACTTTTCGGCAATGCACTCAAGGACGGATTTAACGACGCCCGTATCCTCTCGGCTACTGGTAACCTCTGAGTCAGCGGCACCCCTGTCCAATCAAATTCCAACCGACGTCACCTCAGGAGGACTGTCCCGCGAATCTGACATCTGGCCGGCCACGTCATCCTCGTCCTTCATCGCAGCTTCTGCGCGGCGGGCGGCAACGGCACGACCAAGGGCAGTCTCGACTACTGCCATCACTACCTCATTCGTTGTTGACCAGCCAGGTGCTGACGTACTTGGACCATTTCCAACGACAGCAGCACACTCACCCTCGGATTCTGGGCAAAGGGATGGTGAGTTTACGAGGTCGGCGGCAGACGATATAGTTGCATGTCCCCGCCTCTAACTCTCCACTCGCCGTTCCTGTGCCTTGATGAGCACGAGCCTGGCAGCGGCGTTCGCAAGCCGCGCGGACCAGAGTGCGTCCTTTTTACGCCATCGCACGACACCCTAGCAGCCACGCTCGAACAAGTGGCCACCAAGCGAGGTCAGGGTGTCCTGGGAGGTAAACCGATATTACAATGATTCTAGGGTGACTGGGCGGGACGCCTTTCCGCACGAGGTTGCTGCAAGCTCGCTGCGTGCAGGGCACCTGCAAACACCATGCAAGTCGTTAGTGCGAGTCAATGAGTGCACGCATTCCGCATTTCAATGAGTGTCTACGCTGAGGAATCGGGTATGGGAGATAGCTACTGTGTCATTCGCTGACAATATACGATTTCACCGTCTACCGACTTCGTTGGCTCTTCTCAAGCCAATACTACAGATAGAACGTCCAGGACCACCTTTGTTGGCCAACACGGGGCTCCATTGACCGCTGGAGGGTTATGGTAGTGGACGAGCAAACCTATTTGACTCGGATGCGGGATGCGGGCATAGCGCAGGGTTGGCATGGCTCAATTCAGTGGCTATTCAGAAACCGCTGGCCGACTGAATGAAGGTACGGTACTGCCCTTGAGACAGACGAGAGAGACGTAATATGAAAAGCAAATATCCTCCAGCCAATGATGAATGTGAAAACGTATGTTGTTGTCACCTTACGCGCTCCATTCAAAAGTTGCTGAGCGCTTTTTTTCCCCTCCTGGTTGGAGTTTTGAGCGCTCTAGGCCAGCAGCAGATGAGACTTTTGTTGAACATGAGGCCGGATATTCAAATTCAACTCTGCGAAGTTTAAAACTGGGCTAACATCTCATCTCATCAGGTGATCGATACTTGTAAGCTGCTGCTGAGATACCGCCGCTTGTCGGAGCATCTCTCCCGCGTCTCGTGCCACATGGCTCAGGGCATTCGAATCAAAAGCAATTCATATGAGGGGCGACAATTACAGCACCATGACTAATGTTAATAGTAATGTATTTAAGTGACTGCTATCCCGCCGTTGCGATAGGACTGGAAGTGTCAGTGCGTCTTGCCTTTCCCCACACTGTAGCGTGGATTCCTTTCACCTTAAATCCCGGTACTTGATAAATTTACAAGTACAAGTGCCTGAGGTTGACACTGCTTTATTCTGGCTAGATTCAACATGGTCAATTCCCACGATCCAGTTGTAGTCCAACGCGACTACAGTAGGTTTTCACATGTCTCTGGAATCATGACGCCCTGACTTCGGGACAAAGCTACTTTGATACACTTGATGCATTTCTTGGATGGCGTTTTTCTGTAGGTAACACCGCCCCACTCGGCTGCTAAGCGCCAACTGAATGCTTTCTAGGTGGGAATTCTTCACGTCAATGAAGTTTGAGTGGGAGCACCTAACAGGGAAAAAGAAGTTTAAATGGACACTATTGGTGAGCCGGAAGTTCACATAGCGCGTCGCCAGCAGCGTGAGCATGTATCCAGTTATACTCGTGGAGCCGCATTTGCGCCGTGGGTGGTACCATCTGCAATCTCATAGGCTTCAATGTCACCCACAGCATCAATTGCCAGGTATGATCTACATCTGATGGTGTTTGTCACGGCACTAATTTCAGTTAGCAATGGATTACTTGGAATCTGGTATGTTTCGGTTAGAGAGCGTGTTCCATATCAGTCGCTTACCCGTCTGTCATTCCCAGATATTCAACTTTGCATCTTTTACCTGTGCATCGATGCTCAATACTCTCAGAGTGTACGTGTTCCTTCAGCCATCCGCCAGGACTCTAGTTCCTTAGAGAGGTCAGGATTGCGGTTTGGAATTGCAACATCATTATTGCGGTATTGGTGTTTGGGATGGGTTTAGCCAGCATAGGGTTCCTGGTATACGGTGCGTGATGCATATATATTTATATGAGCTGCAGGCGTCCATAACTTGAACTCCGATAGGTGTCACAACGGTAGGTCTTGATCATATCTTTCGCCTTCACAAGTGATGTGTGGTATCAAACTATAAAGGTGCGCTCTGGATGGTCAACTACCTGTTACATCGAAAAAACCAATCAATTCCGGAACCCTATTACCGTGTCTTTGTTCATTCATATCGCACAATTGATCATCATGTTGATTGGCCTGTTGCGCTGTCACCGAACAAGGTCTGGAATCGTTCGATTTCTGTATATCCAAGTGAGTGGAGGACTAGTCCTGCGTCCTATATTCTGAGTGAAGATGCTGACTTAGAACCAGGGCTTGATGTGTTTTTTGGCCGCGACGTTGGCCGAGATCCCCAGTGCTGTAAGGTGTTATTCTCGAGCATATAGACACTTGCGGAATTGATCGCACCTGACTCACCTCGCCAGGTTTTCGTCAACCTCAACCTCAATGGTAAGAACGATCATGCCACAATCTGTTTTTTGTGGTTTCATCCTTTCCCCCGATCCGGTTCCCAGATCCATCGAATTTCGTGCGCAGCTCGTCATCTGGTGTTATATTATTCATTACTCATTCTTTCTTAGATGTTCCAGTATTTCTCTTGTACGTTCTAGGTCCTGATTATCAACTTAACCTCATGCACTCATGGGTCCCCAATCTCTGTGTGCCAGTGTACGCAATGTACGTCTCTCCGTGTCGTATGGTCGCACAGGTTTCCTGACCACTTGCTGCATAGGGTAATTTGCGCAACTCGGATGTATCGCAATCTCATTTCCTACAATATGGATGTGTACGAAATTCTCCCGCTCCATCATTGTGACAGTGACCGTCTGTTGACTAGAACTGCCACTAGACACAAGTATTCCATCGGTCCAGTGCCCGAAGTTGTCAGCACGATGCGGTTCGAGATGGCCAGTGGACCCAGAACAGCAACGACGACTTGCACGAGCACTACTCCGAGTCTCCCAAGCACTTGCATCGATATCACGCATACTTACGTGGATTTCAAGGCTACTGTGCCAGAGAAAAGGATTTCTGACAGGGACGAAGAAGCTCAGTTACGAGAAATACCCAGCCTCACTACCCCGCCCGAGTCTATGAGTACGAGGGACAGTGAAGGGTTAGTATGGATCGTATGACCTACATGACTCAGTTCGGCGCAACAGCTAGACGTACATCATCAAAGGTTTCTATCCTTCTGTCTTCGGTGGCTATTTATACATATACGTACTCAGGGTTTTTTTTTTGGAATCGATTTCTGTGCACCTCGGGGTACAGAGCCCCACGTAGCACTTGCTTGTACAACAACATAGAGCCGTATGGGTCCTAGTAACTATTCCGCGTTCCTCCTCCTCGGCCCTCAGAGGAAGAGCCAGTCATGCCAGTGAACTGCTCCTATTCTGCTAGACAGTCTAGCGATGCCAGCAACACCTACTACTATAATCTGGCTCTAGTCCTGCCAGGTAACCTCATTCAGCCAGTAAGAAAATTTATGTTCGAAGCTCAAGGTCAAGCTATATACAATACGCCTTTCTCATCCTAACTAATCTCCAAATCATGTACCACAGAGGCGGGGAGGCATCCCACGCAGGCAGACAATGGGGTGGTCTGCCAAGGCGCTACATGGCGGGCGGGTGTGCCACGCGGGCAGACACGCAGGCGTGTGGGCTGCTGCTGCGGTCACGGACCAGTTGCAGTCGCCATCGCCACTGCTGCTGTCGCAGTCGTCAGGCAGACAGGTGGGCATGCGGGCGTACATGCAGTGTGCCACGCAAGCGGGCAGGCGCGTACAGCTACGCAGGCGCGTGAGTGTGCGGGAGTGCGTGCGTGCGTGTGTGTGAGAGGGCAGATGGGTGTGCCACGCAGGCGGGCAGACGTGTGGGACGCGTGCGTGCGGGCAGATGGGTAGGCGCGTGTAGTCACGGGCAGGCATGTGAGCAGGCATGTCTGTACGTTGTGATTCGCTATTGCTGCTGCTGCTGCTGCTGCCGTCGCCGTCGCCGTCGCCGTCGCCGTTGTGGCTGCCACCGTCGTTGCGTCGTGGCAGCCCATCGCCACGGCTGCTATCGCCGTCGCGGGTGACGTCTCCACTGCTGCCACCATCAAAGCCCGAAGCGCAAAAAATAACATAAAAAGGACGCACCATTATGACTAAATGTCAAACCTGCAAGGTGGGTAAATGGGTGGGTGAGCGGGCGGGTAGTCGAGACACAGGCGGTCGAGATGCGGTCGGTCGGTCGGAGGCGACGTGGCAGGGCGTGCAAGTGAGCCCCACACACTCGGACAGCAGAGAGCCAAACGCGACCCCACTGCTTCGCCTGAACGCTCGGCACGACGTAGAGGGGATAGCAAGCAGAGGGAGAGGTAACGGCGACTCGACCAAAGAGGGAGGCGATAGAGCGCGACTCGGACGGTTCTGCGGTCGATGCTGCAGAACTGCTGCGCGAGCTCAGGCTCCTCGAGAGGCGATCTGGCAGGGTGTCCCATCGCGGTCCTCATCACAGCCACTGTACTTACCGCCAGGGCGCAAGTACAAGACAAAAAATAACATAAAAACGACATATCATTATGCCTAAATCCCACCTGTTGCGTGGACAGGCGGGTACATGTTTGTGTCGATGATGGGGCAATAGTGTGGGCGATGGCGGTCTATGCGCGCGCATGTTGACGAAGACGAGCCGTCCGGGAGCAGGCTGCGTGCACCTGTTTCGCACCTGTTGGCGTCGGTGCTGGGGCCATGGTGGAAGCGCGAGAGGACGTGGTGCTCTGTGAGAGGGAGGAGCCGACGGAGGCGGGCCCATCATCTCCTCGCATGGTGACGGCGACCCGGTGGAGTGGTAGATTGGGCTTGCTAAGGCCTCACTAACTGACATGGTCGATCAAGGCCTTGCCTCCCTCTGACCTTCACACGAGCGGGCGCGGCCGCAGCTCAAAGACCGTGCTAAAACCCCACGCCCCGCCCTCGTCACCCTCGATAGATCACATCTATAGATCCCCCGGGTGGGTAGGGTACCTTGTTTGTCCATACACATACACAGAGGTTGCGCCTTATAAACGCGGCTTCCGAAAAAAGCAAACGCCTCGCTGAGGGCGAAAAGTAGCACAGCGACATACAGGGAAGCGAACTCTACTGTACGTATTGGCCCCGATCCTTCGTTCTCTCCATGGCTGGCAGAGTAGGAATCAATGTGATGTGATGGAGACAAGCTGTAGGAAGGACACGCACGGTTGTAATGCAGGAGCTTTTCGATGAGATCTACATGGGTAAGAACCATACGCCTGCAACAGTATCTTTTAAGCTGCAGTTCATCCAGAGCATCGCTAGAGGAGGCAGTTGAGAAAGGAAAGGAGGGAAGAGACGCGAATTGATGACAGACCCTTCGCTCATATCCTTTGCGAGCAGGTCGAGGTAAGCATTCCACTTGTCGCCAATCACTTTTCCGCATGAAAAGCAACGAATAGGAATGATCTAGGGAACGGGGTAAGCCAGGACACTTGACCATCTTTTGCACTTGGATTGCTGACCATGGCAAGAGGAAAACCGCTTACGTCAACACTTCGGGATCTGCGCTATGCAGATAGTCTTACATGCCCATGCCGCATTGCATGAATGCCTGTTCGGTCAGCTAACCCACTCCCCAGGTACTATGTGATACACGCATCGTTCACTTTTCTGTTCCAAGAACTGTCTTCAAGTTTGCGCGCATAACTGAACCCTCACTTCAGCCCCCCCATCTTTTTCTCCGTACCCACCAGTGTCCATGATCCCATCTGACAGTTCCACTACTCCCTCTACCAAAAAGGCTCATGAGCTGCCTTGCATTGCATACCTGCACTCGTGGGTCATGTGGTGTTTGCTTGCCGCTGCGACTATGGCGTTTGGTAGCATCACCATGGGATGGCATCTGGGTGTATCAGACTTGGAGGGTTCATCACCGCGTCCCGCGGCCGCACGGAGCGTCTTATTCACAGTCGACCTCGTCGCACTTGATCCCCTTCAAAACACAGTCACGTTCGACTGGTGGATCACCGGCGACGATTGCGCAGCTGCCGGCACTGCGCCACCGCCCCCGGGCCAATGCCCACTGGTCAATATTTATGTCAACCCGTATGTAAGCTTAAAGTCCAATATCTATGATATATTCTCAATCAATAGAGCATACAGCACACAATTTCTGAACCTGGATGGACCTCCACGACAATACTCCCCCTCTGACAGCACTGTCGCGTCCCAAATAGTCTTTCAACATAACGCCACAGCTTTTGCATCGAGTGGTCGTGCCTCTCGACCAGCGTTTAGAACACAACTAGACATACGGCCTCACCCCTCTCGAGCACGAGTAGATCTTGTTGACTATCCTTTTGACAAGTCAGTGCCGAGATAGTTAGATCAGATATTCTGTTCTCGAATCTCATGGTGACCGATCTTCTTCAGGTATACTGCTTCTGCGTCGATCTTTGCTCAGACGAACGACACGAGTGAGGTTATCGGAACTTGGATCTACAATCTCACCGGCGTCGCATAGTGAGTATCCTTTTTTTTTTTGCGGCGGATATATGTTTTATCTTTTGCTTTAGTGGGTTCTCTGCGACATTGGACAGCATCGATGTGGACGTCAACACAGTGACATCCGTGAACATTCTCGCTGAACGGGCCTTGTCCGTTAGACTTTATGTCATTACTATCATCTTCGGAATGTGTACGACTTTCCGTTCCGTGAATCCCCCGTCTCGTCTTTCCTCACACGTAGACTTCCTTCTAGGGCTGGTCAGCGTCGTGCTTATGATGGCAGCCTTAAAAGCCGCGATCTTTCATCACAAGGTCGACACTGCCGTATTGGTCCTCCCTGTTTGCACTATGATCGCCTTTGCTCAGTTACGCGCATCCATGCCAGATGCGCCAGTAGGGTTTGGTAAGCTAGTATCTTGCTCAAGGTCACAGGGCCCTCGGCGCTGATAAAACTTTATCCAAAGGTACAAATTTAGGTCAGCTAGACCTATGAAACAATCAAGCTTATCAGGCTGACTTTCGCTACGATGAACAGACGCCATTGGATCATTGCCGATCTATGTATGCTTGGTATTTACAGTAAGTCACGGTCGTAGCCGCTTCCTGACACCCTTTTCCCAGCTCATTATCATTTTAAGACCCTTGGTTCCCTGGTATATTGTCTCGCGGGATCTCCAACGAAACCTGTCCAAGAATCTAAAGTTGAGGACCAGGCTTAGTTTTTGGCTTCGTTCATGCCGTTGTTGACGGCAGTGCTGATCCATGACCCACCATCGCCTTGTTTAGCTAACACCAGGGGTTGTATCAATTTCATTATTTTAACTTATCGAATCTCTGCCTTGGACTAAACTATAGCCATATGTTGTAATTAAATGTAGAATGGTATTCCATACACTACGGGAGCTGCACCAGTAATGAACTTTAGCTTGCAGACCTCTCTGGCTTCGGCAAGGGCCCTGATAATGGAAACTCCATCTTTTTCAGGCTTCTCTGAACGCGCGTCCGGCGTGAGACGCATCTTGTCAAAGACGGCTTGTGTAAGTTTGTCGATATCACGATCTGTTACATCCCAGAGGTTTGCGATCAAAGTTGGACTGCGACCGTCGAATTAATCACGCAAAGTAGTACAAAAAAAATGGAGAAAACACCCACCATCCCGCAAGCATGTAGTTGTAGGGCGTCCCAATGCGGTCGAATTCGCCCATATCCCGTAGCAAGCCCGACGAACAACCCCAAAGCATGGTAGCCGCACACCGGGGTAAGTGCCGAAGTTTGTGCGACCGTATGTACTGCTCACCACCTCCGTGGCCAAAGTAACTAAAGTGAAGAGAAGAGAAGTCAGAGAGGACGTCGCAGTCGGGAACAGGCCGGGAACATACATGACCAACTCATTTTTCAAGAGGGCATGCGAGAACTCTTGCTCACTGGGGGCGCGACCAATGATGCCGTCCCATCCGACTGCTTGCATGCTCCTCAACCAGGGGGAGAAACGACGCTCGGTACCCTCAAGGTCACCACTAGGGTTCAAGACGTAGTACGTACTGGACGAGTCGAGCCAAGTGCGTCCATCATATTGCTCCGAGTCGCGGCTCCCTGATTGGCGACGGCGCTGAGCAAACTCGAGTCGGTCGATAAGGAAGTCGACGTTGGGTATCCTGCTGACACTCCTCCCACGTAGGATGGGCAGTGACTCCCAAGGTATTTCTTGCAAGCTCCGGTTCAGCACCAGGAAGACATGCTCGTCATCTTGGGAAGCAACACGACCACGCACTCTTGCAGCATGCTCCTCGAGTGCCGTACGTACGTCGACCACGACATGATCGACGTCGACCTCCGCAATGGCGACTTGCACACCGTGAAACTGATACAAGTCGAGGATAAAGTAGACGAGATCTTCCAACTCCTCGTCGCGACATTTCGGCGACAATCGAGAAAAACATTCAAGCAAAGGGGAGTCAATATGCATTTGGGTGCTCTGCTTCTTTCCCTGAAACCCGATGGTCTGTTCAAATATCCTGTTCACGCGGTTGCGGAAGGCGGACATGGCTTCCTGAGGGACTGAAACTTGTTCGCTGAGGATGGTCTACGCAAGGTCATCAGTTGATAGTTGGATCAACTGAATTTGAACAAACCTTGAAGGCGCCAAACCAGCAGAACTCTATGCTCTCTAGCAACTCCTTTAACCTCTTGTCCAATGCTGTGCGGTCTGCCCACCAGGCAGCGCGGGCACGTTGATCTTGTCCCTTGACATTAATTGCGCTTTTGGTACTCTCGTCACTGAGACGCACAATTTCCCGGAGCTCCGTGATGGCGTCCTGAAAAGTGAGATGTTCATCCTCCTCCGTTTCTCGGCGTCCTTTAAGTGGTAACGAGAAGGCGAGCGGGGGTTGGTTAGCACGCTGTCGACAGACAAACATCGTATTGTAATCCTCGGTGAGATAGACGTGAACGACTGTCCAATTTGTCGGTAGTTTGTCCACTTTTGAGCGCGCGAGAGCAGCTAGGCCAAGTGGCAGTTGTTGATATTTCAGGCGAATGGATTCCCAGTATTCTTCGAGCAATAAGTCCTCATTCTGCTCGTCGTCGTCGTCGTCCGAGTTAAACGGCGATAATTCTGCTCCCTTCATCCGACGAGTCGAATTATCTGGCCGGGCGTCGTCAAGAGTAAGAAGAGGCCAACGGATGTCATCTCGGTTTTGGGAGGGAAGTTTGTGGGAAATAACCTCGAGCATCTCTCGCCTCAGAGTGATATTAGCACAGATGTCTGGATTTAGCGTGAACCAGGTCAACAACGCACGATTAAAATAAAATGTACCTAGCAAGTTCGCAACGAGCAGAGAGCTATCATTTACTCCCAATGACGATTGAAAAGATTGGATGAGTGCCAGAGAACTCGCCGCTTCGCGGACTCGGGGAACACTTCCACAGTGTGCGGTAGAGGTAAGATCCGAGTGAAAGAGCTTTCCCGCAGACGCCAATGAAAGCATAATCGCTTGTGCTGATGTAGTTAGTAAATATTTGTCCCCGGACACTCCCATCGGGAGTGACAGAACTAATGATAACCCTCAGCTTGTATGGATCATTTGTATGTAGGGAAACATACCCGACTCCCTGATACTGCTGAGAAACATGTCCTCTTGGAAGTGGTTATACAAGTCATGAAGCGTTAACCTGGCCAGCAAGGATCGCTCTTCCGCCTGTGGGACGTATTGACTACCCAAAACGGTGTTGTTATCTTTCCAAGCAATCACTTACCTGTACATCAGCCAACGGGACCAACTGAGACAACTTGTGTAGTAAACTTTCGTATTCATCGCCGATATCGTTGCGCAATAGCCAGACTAGCAAAAAGATAAGACACAAAATAGCCACTGCTATTTCTGTAAATAAGCTCACTATGTTGCCGCAAGACTGCGGAGAAAAGAGCTGGAGCTGGTGGCTCCAAGCCCTCCTTGGAGCGGAGCGGACCCGATAGGAAGGCGCTTGATCGTCTGGAAGGTGAGTTCAGCCCGGTAAGAGAATGCTTCTTATGTGCCTCAAGTTCCGAGAATGTCTTATCCAGTTCTTCCAACGTCCTCAAGGCTTCCGTGTACTTCAGTTGGGCATCCTTTTCCTGCAACAAAAGCTCGTTGTGCTCTCCTTGCAATTTGCGTAGCCGAGCTGCATCGAGACCTGTTGTGTCCTTGAGAGCGTCCCTTGCCGCGCAGAGCGTAGTCAATGCAGTATCGAGCTGTCTGAGCTGGAGCTGAACATCAACTTTCATCGCGAGAGCCCGACAGAGTAAGGCTGGGGCGTTCATCGAACTCGCGAGTTGCTCAGCCTCTCTTATGAAGTACTCTGCCTCCCGAACCGATCCTCTGCGGAAATAGACACGCGCGAGCGACAGTGTCGTCTCAAACATGCCCTCCGCAATTTGCCATTCTATGCCATTTGTGAACGCCCGGGCATGGTATAATATCGCGCCCGAATTAGTAGAAGACCGGTTTTCGTCTTTTGTTGGTGAGGCGTTTCCGCTGTTGGACGAAACATCGAAGGGGTTGGATAGGGCGGAGGTAGCACTTGCGGGGCCTTCGCGCGAGCTTAGGTGGGACAGTGTACTGACAGCACGATGCCATAGTCGGATCGCCTGTAGAGACCCAGCAAGAGATTCAGTAGGGTCGTCCTAAGGTGCGTCAAAACATTTCTGGCTCCAACCTAAAGAGGACACTCACTTGAGCGAGTTTGATCTCAGCAAACACGCTCGCAGCCAACGCCGCTCGTCGGAGGCGGTTCACGTGGGAATGAACGCGATCAAGCGTTGAAGACTCCCCGATATTCAACAGTGACGTTTCAGATAGTTGTAGGGCCTCGGTGTATAAAACTATGCTATGTGCAAGGTTAGGGAAAGGGAATTGTTGAAACTGATAAGCTACCTTTGGTCGATTTCGCCGATCTTCGTCATCGACTCTGCGTGACGCAGAAGGAGAATGACCCTGGTATCATTCGACACCGTTTGGATCTGCGCGGGATTCAAGCTATGCTTGTAGACGCTACTAGCCTCCCTTAATTTTCCCAGCTTCATATACTCATGCGCCAGTTGAACGGAAAGCTGGACGAAATCTTGATAACATGTCACCAATGCCCAGGAGGCTTCTGTCTAGAAAACTTACCATCATGTTGACCAATTGAAGGGTGTTCGCAGACCTGTCTTGCAACTTGCAGGAGTTCGAGCTTGAGGATTACTTGGCCAATAAAACCCACGAGGTGGATGGTCATGTCTAAACGAGGTGAACGACAACAAGAACGAAGTCCTAAGCAAAGTAGACGTACTCAAAAGTGACACGATCCGACGAGAAGTTTTCCGGGTGAGTGGGACATCTTTCCCGGCCTTGAGCACGTTCGGTGATTCAACTACCCGAGACGGGTGGGACCCTGAGAGGTGTGTAAGTTGGAAACAACGAAGAGAGAGTCCAGGGTCCCATACTCACTGCGCGGGCGCTTTGGTGTGGTGGGGACCGCCTTCGATGCTTTGGGTTTACGCGTAGCCGCAGCAACAGCACGAACAGAAGCTGTCTTTCCCTTTGCTTTGCGAACAGCCCTGACTTGCTTAGGAGACTCCTTCGCCTCAGCAGTCCTCTCAGGAGTCCCGTGAACCCACAATCTAAGAATGCGGCAGGCTTCTCGAGCATGTTGAACGATGAGCGAGCACTGCTGTGGATGGACTTGACGATGTGCATGCAAGGCAAGCCACATATGCATTTCCGCTCTATGTAGGACAAGCAGATGCGTCAGGGCTGAATCTCGTCCGATATTCTGTAACCAAAACAATAAAAAAGATATTGTGATGAAAGCGGGAAGCAGATATACCCCAAGGTCCAGAAGTGCTTTAACCTTTTCTGTAGTCTTTTCCAGTGCCAACTGAGCAGCCCCATCAGCAGCACCTGTATAGTATAAAAGTTCCAAATCCCTTAGCAAGACCCCTGCGTGTCGAATGGGTCGCTCCTCCGAGTTGTAGGTCAAGGCGCAGTCAGCTAGAAGTTCCTTCACGGCACTCTGTACGTCGGGCTTCCAGAGACTCCCGGCTAAGCTGTCTACTTGTCGCTCAATAATAGCACCGACAACGCAGCGACGGTCCTCTTCGAGATTGTCGCCGGGGCCAACTGTTATAGAGTCTACCCGTGGCTTGAGCGAAACCTGTGTCGGTGGGCGCAACAGTTCACAAGAAGCCATGTAAGTGACTCTGTCTATGATGACCGCAGCTTGCTTGATCGAAGGGGCCACCTCGAACGCACCTGCAGGTCCAACGGTGCGGACCAATTCTACGAAGGTATGCGGAAAGACAAACGAGCTGAGACACTCGATGAAAGCTTCGTAGGCACCCTGTGGAACACGAAAGGTTCGGGGGCTGTATTCAAACCAAGTTCAGGCTCTGACCTACCTGTCTGTCACCGATTTTTGAGAAGCAGACACCCAGCAGCTCCCATCTGCGGGACAGTTGATCACGCAACTGTTCCCAGCCTTCGGCCTCTTTGTTGCTTGCTACTCTTTGTGGCTCCTGGGCGTTGTCTTGGAACCTTGCTTCGCAATTCCTACGAAGGCGCAACGCAACAGTCCCCATGAGACACCCACGACAAAGGAACCGGATGGCAGATCCATATGTTCCGGCCTGGTAGAGCGTCCCTCCGAGGCTGTGGAAAGCACCCGATAGGCAACGAACAAAGTTCGCGAATGCTTCCTCGGATACGGACAAGGGAGGGGAAATCGGGTTAAGGGACTCGTGACCGTCACTGGGCGGAAAACCAAGTAGGCGAGCTGCTCTGGAAAGAAGATCGTATGCCGCATCAGTCAAGACGAGATCGGTTGGAGTGATTGTTATCCGAGCCAGCACAAAAAACAGATCAAGCAATGAGGCGTAGTCTTCTGATACAGATCGCTAAACATGCAAGCAGAAGAATCAACAATACGGAAGCAACAAGATCACCAACTGTACCTACTGGAGACAGAAGGGCTTCCATGGTGGTGGCAATGTTCATCAATAATGATTTTACAGCTTTGACAATGCCATCGCCGGACGACCTCACGTCATCCGGACCATCAATAACTTTGGTAGCCGTACGTTTCAGTCGATCCAAGGCGCGTCTCATCTTACTTTCGGCCAGCGTATAATCGTCCTCGGCTTCTAAAGGTGGACGAAGATTCCTTGCTTCCTTGACATGTTCGTTAGTCTCCCGGATACAGCTCAGGACGTCTTCTGCCGCGCCTATCAAGTGGTCTTCAGACGACAATCGATTCAGAGACAACGAAATGTAGCGTACCATCACGTTGACCCAGACCACTCAGAAGGCTCGTGGCGCGGGCAAATGATGCACACAACTTCGTGATGTGAGCGACTTTCGTGGGCTCGTATTTCTCTTTCTCCTTCCGCGAAGAAGAGCCGGAGTCATGCTCTTGCTCTCGCTTGTCGCTCCGACCATCGTCATTCAGGTTCAACTTTGACAAGGCATTCAACACGTTCTCCTCATCAGCGTCCGCGAAAGACGTCGAGGGAGATGATTGGACAAGATCAATGACCTTGTTTAATGCAGCAACATCGTCGGCCTGGGGAGATTGAGCGACGCCCCGAAAGACGTATTGATATTCGCTTACCGACTTGGAATAACTTATCCAGGCATCGCAAAATGAGATGAAGGGCGTCCCATGAAGAAACTCATTTCTACTTTCCCGTTCTTCGACAAAGACAAGCAGCTCCGAGAACGCGGAAGTAACGACACGACACAGCCTACGTTCCTCCCCTTTGTCCTTGGAACTAGCAGACCTCGCAAAAGACGAAGCCGACTTGACAACTTGATCCCAGAATGTCTTGGGCCCGATTGTCGAGCCACTTGTACGCAACAAGCACATGAGAGCATAGGTCCTGATACGAAATATAGCCTCGGCCGCTCCTGGTGCTTGGCTTGATATCGAGGTAAGGGCGGTGTATGCTCGCGTCAAGAGAACGTCGCATTGCTTTGCGGGAAGTAATGTGCACAGAGGGATCCACCTTAAGAGGTTAGGAGAATCATGTAAAGCCTGGGAATACAGAACTAGGGTTTCGTGCTGGGTATTCGTATTCTTCGGTGATGCCGAGCCAAGATGATGAGACAGTGCGATGAGGGCATGAGAGAGATATGTTGCGATGAGCAGGAGCAGAGTAGAGTCCAAATGTTTAGCTGGTGGCGATGGCAGAGGCAAAGAGATTATCGCAACGCTACCCCGAGACGGCGGAGACGTCTGGGAATTGGGACGGGATATGGGTGGCATGAGACCAGGGCTCACTAGCGCAATAAGACTGCGATGCATATCAGAGAGCACGTCCAGCGCTTGTGAATACTTCACGAATCAGCCTAAGCACTCAAAGAAAGGGCATCAACAACTCACCATTTCTAGGCTGAGGAGTTTCCCTGCCATACTGATCGCCGCCCTTTCAACATCAACATCCCCAGGAGATAATACACGCAGATCTCCCAGTGCAGTTCGAGCAGTGGTTGCGAGGCCAAACGCCTCATGTGGGACAGCCGCAGACTTCTTCACGTTAGGCTCCACGCTCGGAGCTTTCCATCCTGATTTCATCACCGTAGAAAGTCCTTGGGAAGCACCGTTTACCCCACGCATCGCAGAAATTCGCTTCTCTTGGGGTGACTTGGAAGTTTCCGAATACTCTGTGGCAGCGCCATTACGCGCACCCTTCGCTTTCGAGATGGTGGTGGATGCGAGCCTCTTGGTGATATCTTCTGTGGAAACAGCGGCAACCTTTCTTCCCACAACCGTGTTCTTTTTCGACACAGGGAGAGGGCGCGTTGCTTTTGCTCTTGTGGCCATGTTGAAGGGCGTAAGAAGCACGTCCGAGAACACAACGGGGTGCGGAGCCACGAACACGCATGGGCGGCGCGTCAGGCGATGAGCACGTGATCGTGCAATGCAGAAGCAGACAGCGCGGTAGGTAAGTACAGTACACTCGGCTATTCTTCGTCGTCCCCAAGTGTCAGCTCATCCAAGTCTTCCAACAGCTCCTCGAGCCTAACCTCGGGGAAGTCTTCCTCTGCCTCTTCCTCCCCATCCTCTTCTAGAGTCGGCTCCGCAACAGGCGCGGGCGATTCATCCACGTCCATCGGGTGCTGTGTTTTCTTCTGCGCCTTTGCATCCCTAGTTCGAGCCCCACTCTTTCCCTGCTTTATACCATCTGCCTTGTAGAGATTAACCGTAGAGCGCATCTCAGGGTCTTCCTCGATATCCCGCAAGAACAACTCGTAGTCCTCCTCGACCTTTTTCTGATCGCGACCGCCCATGCGACCCACGGCGCCGCGTCCGCTCCCCGTCTCACCTTCCTCGCCCTCTTCCTTCGCTATACTCCGTAGTCTCCAATTTCTCGACTTGTTCTTCTTGCGGCGAGTTGGGTAGGCCTTCCTCACCAGGATGACATCGGGAATGCGGTCCTGTGGCAAGTTTGCAAAGTCGTCCGAATTGAAGTTGCTATTGCTCAGATGGTAGCCCAAAACCGCATCACCGGGTTGGAGAATCCCACCGAGATGTGTACGGGTGTGGAAGATCTGGCTTGTCGATGCGGCTGTCTCGTAGTCCATCATGCGATCGTCCTCATATGCCCCAGTGGAGCGAAATGCCCCCGATAGCGCCACCTGTGCATCGGCCATTACCCACTTCCCGTGTGTGCGGCCTGAAGGCTCGATATCCAGAACGATGAACTCTATAAGATCGGACACACTCGCAAGAGAATCGAACGGCGCACGCCAGTATGTGGATGCGATGAGTTCGCACGACTGCAATGTCGAGGGATGAAGGAGGTGGAGGGAGTTGGCAATCCGGGTACAGACGGTCAAAGGGTCGATGTTTCCCAGCTGTCGCGCAAGTTTGGGCGGTAAGCAGACCAGATCGTCCTTGCATATGGGGACGATCTCGACAGAGTACGTGAACCTGAAATTGGCGGTATTCGAATGCGTGTCCGCAGAAAGCAGACGCTCCGACGTCTTCGATCTGAATCTCGATGAGCATGCCCGGATGATCGAGGGTGGCGCTGCTTACCGGATAGGCACGACTCCTGATAGAAATTCCACCATTTTTATCCCATGACTCCGCTGGCTATAGAAGAAGTCCAGACCGTCCTTCACCTCCTTGAGGGAAATTGTATCCTTTTGCGCCCCGTGCTTCAAGATGAGCTGCTCAAGGTACAAGAATGTGCGTTTATGTGGAACTTTCTGCCGGACTTGGACAAGTGCCTTCCAAGTGTTCTTCGCGGCCAGTCTCGTGCAGTCGGGGCATTGTCCGTGTTGAACCAAGTATTCGATCTCGAATACTTGTTCCAGAATCGTTGATGTCAATACCTACTATTTGAATGAGTATTCAGACAACCACTGAACTGGTCGACAATAACAAACCTCCTTTTGAATAGTCAACGATATCCTCAGCCGCTTTGAGTGGGGTTCCGTCCATATGAAGTGCGCGTCCGTCAGCCGCACCCGATTCAAGCCTTTGAGTTTTTTGAGACAGATAGCAAGGAGTTCTTGGGACTCTGGCCGCACAATCGTCCATTGTGCAGGAGGTGAAAGAAAACGTTCACAATTTCGGCAATACGATACAGACGCTATTGACCCACTGTCAGAAAATACACCCTTGCAAGGGGCATTCACACACCTTGCTTCGGGATACCCTCGGTGATGTCAACGCTTGGGACACCGCAGGTTAGCAGGGACTCGCAAAGGGCAGAATGAACTTACGTGTTCCTTAGGCAGTTGATACACAGGTTTGCCGAGTTGGGAACAATTGGATCTCCTGGATGGGTATGCGATAGTACACAGCTTTCCAGCAAAGAACTTATATCGGCCCACCACAATCAGCACAAAGCACCCTATGTACGGCTGGGGCTGGCACGAATTCCATGAAATTGCCTGGTAGACGTTCCGGATACGGGTGTAAAGCAAGATGCCTAGAGCGAAAACAAGAAATCCCCACTCCGAGAAGTTTGCCAGCGGAATCTTATCAAATCATCTACCCGTGGGAAAAACATACTATATTCAACAGACATGACCACGTGGTACGCAACGGAACCGGGTGAGAAACGAGTCAGGCTCTTGGCGATACAGCCCCCAACCAAATACAGACGCATGGCGGATGACTAAGCTGCGATTAATGCCATCCCGATCCGGGAGAGTCTAGTCTATACCACAGTCGCCCCAAGCGACTTGTGGAATATCTAGGTTAGTACATTGTACATGTAATTGTCATGAGAGAAGTTTCATGATAGCTCTGTATTCAAAAAAGTGCGATAGTCGCCGAGTAGTAAAAAAAATCCCGCCTACCCGGCGCGGGAGTGACCAAAGGGAGCTAAAGTGACTTGCGTTCAGAATGGAATCTCTAGAAATCGCGATGGCTCATTGACACTCACCGTAGATTATAGTGTCTACGTCAACGTAGGAGGGGCAGAGCAAGGGCTGGACATCATGGCTGGGAGAGGAGCCACAGATTGGTCACAGTCATCGCCATCCCGAATCAGGCAGAAGCTGACGGGCGGAAGGGATTGAGAGCGCCTGGAAATAGGCGCCGTCGCAGGCCGCTCCTCCTCTGCCGCAGGCGAAAACAGCGACAGACGGCGACGCTTGGTGGCCGGCTCCTTAACCCCAGCTTCTCAGAGATAACAACTTATCCAAAGAACAGAAACCTCACCTCGAAGACATGCGCGTCTTCATCGCAACGCGAATGCCCCTCCTCCCATCGGACGGTAGTGCTGCGGACCACATCGTCGCGCCAAATCTCAATTGAAAGGGTGGGATGGTGCGGGGAGAATGCGACTGAACGAGGGACCGGCGCCTCGCCGTGGTCGGAGCACATGGTGAGGTCGAAACTTCCTTGTGCGGTTCCCTCTGAAAACGAATCCATATCTTTGATCAGAGGCGCTGGCGGAGGCTGAATGGGTTCTGATTGTGGAACGGGGGCCTCGTAATGGGCCTGAGCGAGGGACGGGAGCTCACTGGCCGGGGGTCCGTCAGTGCTTGAGGAACCGAAGACTGGAATGACTCACTCTGCAAACATGGCGAAAACTGGAATACTTGGAGTTGGAAGAGATAAGTCGATGGTGCTGGGTGTTTCATTGAAGAGGCCCAGAGCACCAGGCTCACTTAAGTGAGAGTTAGCGACGACGACACAAGAGATACGAAGACGATGGAGGTACCTGGAAAGTAGATGCGCATCGGGGAAAGGAACGACGAGCGGAAACTCTTCAAGTGGCTCGAGGAAGCGAGAGCGTATGGTGGAGAAGCAAGGCATAGCGAATGGAGGAGGGGAGTGATGAGCAGAAGGTCAGTGAAAGAGGGCTCAACGCAAAGGAAGGGGTGGAGGAATAGAAGGAAATCGTGATAGAGAAGAGAAGAGAAACTATGAAATGATATAAACAGAGGCAACGGCCACACTCGCCCAAGGCGAGTGGGGGGGGAGGTTAAGAGAGAGGCGGGAGGCGCGGGGATGGCTTCCGGTGCACTTTGGGCTATTTGGTCATATAAAGACCCTCGCTGGGCGCTAACATGATTTGATCTCTGAATCCCGGAGCCGTGACGCGGTCACACGTCGCCCGCTAGACTTGCGTGCGTGGAAACCTTGAACTTGGCAGCTGTGCACCACACAACATACGAGAGCGTACTTTTGGTCACGGTCACAAACACAATAACCCCCATATATTCCCTCCTGATCTGTATTATCCGCGAATGTTCTCGACGCTTCTTGGAGGGATGCCCCGCCCCGAGCTGGTGAGCCAAGCGTCCTCACGGTCCCGTTTCGAGGGTTCTGTGAGAAATATGAGAAAATCTGTTATTTACCGTGACAATGGCTCACCCCCTTCCCCGTGCCTGCCACGGTTTACGCTGGATATTGGCCACCTGTTCCAATCAAAAACGGTCACTGGAGGGATCTGACAGGAAGCTGCGCAGCTGAGTGCGTATCACAACCGGTAACCGACCCGACGGGATCTGGCTCACTTTGTTTGTGTATTGTGTACAGTATATTGTATGTGACACAACTGTGACGACGCCACATATGCGTTCAGTCCTCGTTCGACTTTCATCGAATTTCATCGATTCATCCATGGATATCTGTCAATGCTTGATTTAGCGCGCTGGCCGAGGGTTGCGCGCAATACGCAACCCAAGTCATTTGGGCCCGCTGAAAAAACGAGGTCCCTGTCACGGCCACCGTCGGACTTTTCTTTTCGCTCCAACGCCCAAGCCCCGGGGTCCTGGCGTTCTTCTCGGCCGCTGTATTTGGGAACTCTCGTTGTTTGACCCCAGAGTGCGCACGGGCCCACTCTACAAGCCCCACCGGCGCGCATGGCGCCCAGCTGGTACATTACGGATACTTACGAGCCTTACGAGGTCAGCTGATCCTTATCTTTTGTTCAGCTCCTTCCTAGGAATACAAAGCGTGCTTGACCAGCGGGCTTGTGGAGCACCAAGTGTCTCCACCTAGGCCAAGTCAGCCGGGCAATTACTGACACCCTTATCACAATCACCTTTTCGAATGATGCTATTTTTATTGCACAGTTTCTTAGTTCGTCCGACTCAGTCGCCCCGCTTTGCATCAGTTTCAAGGACGGCGCCAAGATCAGGACACTAGCATGCGATTAGTCGCACTCCGCGCAATCAACCATCACGCTGACAGAACTGAGCCTCGTGGAATAATTCCGCAAGGGCAATTGGTCCTGTCGAAGGTATTTAGTTGTCTCAAATGAATGCAAATCTTGAATTCATAGCGCAGCTCTTGCATGCGTAGGTTTCCCACTGACACGGCATACACAATTTCATAGATTATGAGTAAAGGTCTGATTTGTTGAGCGAGGGGCATTATGTATTGTTCGAACGGAACTCACTGAGCCCATGGACAGAAACGTTGCTACCTATTATCTGTGAATGTTTCCAAACCGATTTCAGTCAAGTCCAAATACGGAACTGGAGGGGCACAGGTTCAGACTCCCGCGAGCTTCACCATGGGGGGACCCCTCAAGCTGAATGCACTATGAATTGTTCTGGTCGAGTCGGTCTCACGATGGTAACATCCTCACCAAGGTATGTAACGCTAGCCTGTTGATCATGACAAAATGGTGATAAGTTGATGAAGAGATCTCTCAAGAAAAGCGGGGATTGACACGTTTTGTGAAGGAGAGCCTTCACCCTTTACTCTCCTCATTTCGTAGACCGTAAAGAGACTTTCAAGCTTCTGCTCGCTCAACGGCCTCAGACTACGTTGTTACCTATCCAACCCTAATAGTACACTCGGGCCTTGAAGGTCCCTCTCACTCCTTAACATTAGAACTCGAACACGAGGCATCCCAGGATCATAGATGGCATATGGAAGTAATTTATCCCGGCAGGGGCCGACTGAAAGTGCAAATACAGATGACGAATATCCCACCGGTAACACAACAATACCTGTGGACGCACGCTCGAATAGGTTGAATAGTTTAAAGACGTATCTTTTGGGCACTGACACGCTGATTCTCACAATCCCGTTTAAAACCAATCCAGCATGAAACGGTCTGAATGGGGGTACCTACGCGTGTTAACTAGTCCCCTGAATTATGTTCTAAAGGGCGGCACCTGCAAGGTACACTGAAAAAGACAATCGTGTGCGGAGTTTTCCGAATAGTGCACTGGTGACTGGAGTGAGGTGCCTACTAGTGGCGGCTCCACAAGTGGGCGTGCAGTCATTCCGGAAACCGCATGCAAGCGGTGGAGTTTACGAATTGCTTGATCTCCGGGTTTTTGCGTCGCCTCCAAATACCAAATTTCAGAGGCAATGTGACCACGAACTGGTTCGAACGTTAGACTAACTGACCTCAACGAGACCGTCTCATGCGTCCAATGCAGGCGTGCATTGGTAGGAGCGCCTGCAAAAGCGGAGTAAGCGAAGCTTATCCCCTCGCCGTATCATGTATTTGTTTGATCCATCGATTAGTGGAATGTGTGAATACCCCTGGAACCAGCGCTGTGGGTGTTATTTGGATCACGGTGCCGTTATGTGCGCCACTAACATCGTCCGATGCGATGAGGATCACCACGTATGCGCGCTACAAACCGTGAGAACTATATGACATATCGGGACGGTGCCCTCAGGGACGGCCAAATTACAGCGAGGTTCCAGGCGATCTTTGTATTGACGATGAAGGAGACACCTTGGTTGAAACAAATTAACGAGACTAGAATCTGGATCAACCCTTTTTGAAACGTACTTGGTTGGGGTCTTGCAACAAGTCCAGTGCGAGCGTTGAATTTAGCCCACACCCGTATCGTGAAATGACATCATCGATCTCCGGGCGCTAAAAATCCGAAGGGCCAAATAAGGGGCGGTTACTGGCACTCCTGTTTCACATCATCGGGCGCCAGGTTAGAGACGGAACGTCAGCAGTCACGCTGGAGCCAGACGATGAAGGATGGATGGGTCCGAGTCCTTCCAATTTTGGTTGATGTGCAGACACCCACCTTGTAATCATCATATTTTACTTGAAAACCCGAGAGGGTCAGATGGGATCGCCGCCCGTATACCACAGGGGCGGCGATCCCATCTGACCATTTCAAAGAAAGGTTTTCAGTAATACAGTACGATGATTTCGTGTAAGAATAATGTCATTTCGTAGAATAAATTTTATTTGTGCCTGAATCACGGAGCGCTGTCGGATTGTGGAGCTGCACGCTCGGAGTGGAGCCCCTGGCAGGGCTTCAGATACATAACAGGGGATCACAGGGTCAAGAGGTCATTATGGTACCTTTACATTTTTAACAAAGAGGAATAACAGGGATAATAGGAACAAAGGGATGGATAGTTGGAATAGTTGGAAGGACCGGCGAAACAGCCCAAGCAGACTAAGTTAAGTTACAAGGAATGGGATAGTAACAAGGCCATGATACCGGGTCAAGTTGACCCAATTTGAGGCTTTTCTTAAAACACGATGCCTGACGTGGAGCCGGGCGCATGTGAGGGCAGCCCGGAAGGAGAGGGTACATGCCCGCGAATGCAGGAGGTTACGAAATGTGTGCCAGGTGGGAAACGCCATTGACATCCTGGAAAAGTACAGTGGAAAGCCATGTAGTCACGCCAGGTGACGATGGCGCCGTCAACATAAATACAACAAACTGTGTATTGGGTTGTTTGCGGTAGAAAGGGCGCAGGGGTGGTCCCAAGGGGGCAGGCCGTAGACACGGAGTGAGGCGGTTTTGAGACTTGGTGCTCGACGCGAGAGGCAGTCGGCAACCAAGAGCCCTTGAGTGCTTGGGAGTTTCCCTTGATTGAATTCAAAACGCGAGGTTTTCAAGAAACGTAGGCAAATGAGAGGATGTACAGAAGACTTGGGGGGTTTGGCGGGCGCACAGGGCAGGTTGTGTGGGAATAACTTGCCTGCATTTGTTCGTCCTCGTCCTCGGTAGGGCCATCACAAGTCCCGACGTGTCCTCCTGAATCAGCTTTTCTACACCAAACATTTTCCTCCCTCTTTTTCTTCACAGAATGAGTTTTGAAGACGTAGAAGAGCGTGATGGTGTGTATTTTGTATATAGTCTCCCCGGCGGTTTGATCTCGTACTTTTTTCTAGGTGTCCGGTTGTCGTGGAACGTTTGGCCGTCATCTCGCATAGAGGCAAATCGGACGGTAGTTCCAATCGCAGCTCTCTACACCCCGTTGAAGCAGAGGTATGATCTCCCTCCCGTGCTTTACGAGCCCGTCACCTGCAAGTCGGCGCCCTGTCGAGCCGTCTTGAATCCATACTGGTGCGCCTATCTTCATGTATGCGCTCCAATGTTCAAGTAACCGCTTGCGTAGCCAAATTGATATTCGGGGCAAACTATGGATTTGTCCGTTCTGCCTCACACGCAATGCCTTCCCTCCTCACTACAAAGACCTTTCGAGTACAAATCTCCCGGCGGAGCTGTTGCCAAAATACACTACTATCGAGTATACACTCAGCCGCCCCGCTCAAGTACCCCCAATATTCCTCTTCGTAGTTGACACTTGCCTCGATGCCGATGACCTCAAGGCTCTCCGAGATGCGATCGTCGTCAGTTTGAGCCTTCTCCCTCCATTTTCGCTAGTCGGTCTTATCACCTTCGGGACCATGGCGAGTTCCAGCCGCATTTCTCTTTCGCCTACCACATTCTAACCTTTTCCAGGCCCAAGTACACGAAATTGGCTATGCAGAATGCAGCAAATCTTACGTTTTTCGTGGAGGGAAAGAGTATACTCCGAAGCAGATCCAGGAGATGCTCGGCTTGAGCGCACAGAACCGAGCAGCTCCTCGACCTGGCCAGCCCATGCCTCCTCAGGCCTTTGGCGCCGCTCGCTTTCTCCTCCCCGTGTCCCAGTGCGAATTCCAGCTTACGGGTATCCTCGAATCGCTGACACGCGACCCGTGGCCTGTCGCGAGCGACAAACGCCCCCTTCGCTGTACTGGTGTGGCTATGAGCGTTGCTGTGGGACTACTAGAAGTACGCTGGATGCGCGTGTCCACGTTTCCCTCAATTGATGTATGCGTTACAGACAACATTCCCTAATACCGGCGCACGTATCATGCTCTTTGCTGGTGGTGCCGCGACTGAGGGACCGGGTATGGTGGTTACCCACGAGCTTAAAGAGCCGATTCGGTCACACCATGACATTGACCGCGATAGCGTGAAACATTTTAAGCGGGCAACCAAGGTTCGTGTGGCGCGAGTCTAGACCCTGTTACCGCGCTCATGGCTGTGCAGTTCTATGAGGGACTAGCAAAGCGCGCGTCAAACAATGGTCACGCAGTCGATCTCTTTGCCGGCTGTCTAGACCAAGTCGGTCTTCTGGAAATGAAAGCGCTGCCGAATTCCACCAACGGCGTTATAGTGCTCTCGGACTCGTTTGCAACTTCCATTTTCAAACAAAGTTTCCTTCGCGTGTTCAATAAAGACGACCAAGGTAATCTGGCAATGGGATTTAATGCCACCTTTGACGTTCAGGTCTGGATGTCAATAATTCGAAATTGATGTTATCAACATACTAATACCGCGCTACAGACCACGAAGGAACTGAAAGTGTCAGGGCTCATTGGACATGCGATCTCGACGGGCAAAAAATCTGCGTGTGTTGGCGAAACTGAAATCGGTATTGGACAGACGTCAGCTTGGAAGCTAAATGCCATCAATCCACGCACTTCCGAGGCTGTCTATTTCGAAGTCGTCACACCTGCTGGACAACCCCTTCAGCAAGGCTCCCGTGGTCTCATCCAATTTGTTACCCACTACCAGCATTCGACAGGCCAAATGCGTCTGCGCGTGACGACTATCGCACGCAACTTTGCCGAGGCTGGTTCCCCGAGCATTGCAACGTCGTTTGATCAGGAAGCTGCGGCAGTGCTTATGGCACGCATTGCGGTGTTTAAAGCGGAAATCGATGACTCTCCCGATGTGCTGCGCTGGCTTGACCGCATGCTCATTCGGTTGTGCCAGAAGTTCGCGGACTACAGGAAGGAGGATCCGTCGAGTTTCAGGCTTACCGACAACTTTAGTATTTACCCTCAGTTCATGTTCCACCTGCGCCGCAGTCAATTCCTACAGGTCTTCAACAACAGCCCGGACGAGACGGCTTTCTACAGGCACATCCTTAATGAAGAGGATGTCAACAACTCCCTCATCATGATCCAACCTACGCTTATGTCATATGGATTAGAGACTGCTCCCCAACCAGTGCTGCTGGATAGCGTCTCCATTAAGTCGGATGTCGTCTTGCTTCTCGACACATTCTTCCACATCCTCATATTCCATGGTGACTCTGTTGCCCAATGGCGCAAGGCGGGTTATCAGGACCAAGAGGGTTATGAAAATTTGAAGGACCTCCTTGAGACACCCATTACTGATGCTCAAGTAAGAGTCTCTTGCAATTATACAAAGTCTCGTCGAGATCACTGACAAACCTCTTTGTATGTCAGGACTTGCTGACAGACCGCTTCCCTATTCCGCGATATATCGTTTGCGACCAGGGTGGCAGCCAAGCTCGTTTCCTTCTCTCAAAGTTGAATCCTTCGACGACGCACATGTCAGCCGGAATGTATGGCGCGGGTCAAAGTGGCGGGGCCGGACAGCCTATCTTTACGGACGATGTTAGCTTGCAAGTATTCATGGAGCATCTCAAGCGTTTGGTAAGTGCCATGGGTGGTACTCTTAGTTCCCTGACTCATCCCCAACTTAGGCCGTTGGCGCCCAGACCAATTAGTTGGACACTCTTCATCTTTTCACTTCGTCGGTCTGGACGTCTGTGCGCTATAGCTGAGGAATGTTTCCTATATTTTATTTGCACTTATAGGCGAACACAGTCATAATACTCTTGGTGGGATTGTAGGACGTCTGAGTATCAATGAATTCCATGACTAGATTTGTGTATTCGTGGGCTGACCCAACAGCGGGCCGTGATGTGCTGTTTTACTGCTGTCCAAGTGCATGCCCGACTAAGTCCCGCTCTCACTCTCGCTGCTCTTTGCCACACTCCTTTATCCTCCCAACTGCTACACATCCCAGAGACACCTCTACCCTTCTGTTGACAAGGAGAATGCAGCACGCCAGTGATGCCAATCACCTAGCTTATATCTCAGATGCAATATACCCCGTCGGACCTGACGCATCTGGCGAGATCACCTATGTCCACGTCCCACCGTTGAGCCCCCTCACCAGTGCGTGTACAGCCTTATTTAGTGACCTCGGCACCTCACGTGACGGCAACGTTCGTAACAGTACTCGTTGTAGTACTGGCCTGCATGGCGGTCGGCGCATTCATCTACTGCTACACCTATCCCCTGGTACAGAAGTGCTGCGGCGCAAGGACTCGGACTGCCAAGGATCACATCAAACGGCCGGTCCTGGCCTCCGCGCGCTCGCTATTCGGCCTGCGGACCGTGACGACGCCCCCGACGACGCCCCAGCATCTCGCGCGCTACGGCTACGGCCACGGCCACGGCCTCGGACTCGGAGGGCGCGCTGGGCGGCTGGACATGCACATGCGCATCGCGCGCCCACGGCCCGCGCTGAGCCTCTCGCGGGGCTCGTTGCTCTCGCCCTCGCTTTCGCCCTCCCTGTCGTCTTCGGACTCAGCCTCGTCGTCGCCCTCGCCGTCGCCCACGCCCATGGAGACGGGGCGGAAGTACTTGCCGGAGCCCGTGCCGGAGGTCATAGTCGCCCCGGTGGACGTGGGCATCCTGGGGCAGACCGTCGGGAGCCGCACGACGCCTACTAAGAAGGGCGGCGGTGGCCGGTATGATAGCGGTCAGGTGGCAGACGACGAATGATGAGGCGCCCACGTGGGATCGGGATCGGGATCGAGATCGGAGTAGTAGGGGTGGGTTTTTTTTTTTTGTTCCGTGTGTGGCGCTGCGTGCGTCGTCGTCTGAGTCTGAGAAGGTCCGAATCTATTTGTGCGCTTGAGCACTGGCACGGTGCCAGTGCTCCGGATAGATAGTTGGTTTTATTGGTATCTGGTCCTATCGTGTAAGTATGGCCTGTCATTCGTTACGAGTTTCGAGAGTCAATTTGTCTTTTCTTGCACATCCCTCCGATGTCCGTGTGACTCGGAGGGGTGCGTACCGCCGGCGCGTTGAGGGGAGAGTAGCGCCGTGGGCGCCCATGACGGAAGCATCCTAGGGAATCACCCACCATGTCATGAAAACAGGCTCGAACGCACTCGGATACACGAGCTTCACCACCCAGCAGAAAGCTGTATAAGGTGGTAAATTGAAGAGTTGGACACACCAGCCTGAGCTTGCGCTCGCGCTGTTCATGTGGCAATTCATTCGAGACTTGTAACATCACCGTATCAGTGAGATGACGAGTCCGTGTGTTTCAAATCGACAAAAGCTTTGAGTGACAGCGATACTACAGGTAACTCCGAGCCGAACCAATTGAATGAATTGAAGGTTCGACCTTAGAGGCGATTGCTAAATGGTCGAATTGAACCACCTGAGAAAATTGTAAGTTTTTTGGCAGGCTGACTATTAGGAGCACTGGATACCAATCCCGTACGATCAAAGTTCAGGTCTTCAGGCCCCAGCTTGGGAACACGGCCAAAACATTCCGTACTATGCAATGAGGCGAGGCAAGTGTATCTTTGACATCGATCGAGCCTGAGACGCTAGGAGACATTAGCGCTGGCACACGTCACAAAAACGCCACCAATATGAGTTTCATATAACCGACGCAAATGACACTGTACTAACTTGGTGCTGGAGACAAACGTGTCCTTGACAAGCCATGGGGAGTATCAGCCGAATTTCCCACACAAGTGCTCACCTCACTACGAATTGTGTAGTGCAATTGAAACCCATTGAATTATGTGCATATATCCTGCGTCTTTGAGTCCCAGGGCACTGCTCGTAGTAGTAAAGCGCCGACTCGGAGTGGACTGCCTTGAATTGGATCTTGGTGCAAAAGTCCCATGGGTGGGCGGCCCACGTGGGCCTGGCCGTCGAGATAGAGACGGGTTTCGAAGTCCTACAAGTACAACCATATCACATCGCCGCGAGACGGCAGACTTTCTGCCATTTCGTATTGTTTTCGTGGAATCGGCGAAAAGTCGCGCGCGCCACGGTTGACGTCACAAGGTGACAGTCCCGTTTGGGCAAGTGGACAATCCCTTATTCTTGTGGTGGCCCTGGCCCTGGCACCATGGATCCATTCTATAGCCGACCGTGTTTGCTTCCTCTATTTCACACTCAGCTCTTCACCACCCCCTTTCTTTCTCACCTCTCTCCTTTTCAACACATCCATCCTAGCCTTGAATGTACGTCTTGTCCACTGGCACCTCTCATCCGTCCCAGTTCTCATCTACACACCCAGGTCTAACCTCAATGGAGCAACCACCGCATCGACCAAAACCTTCCTGACGGCTTTGGTTTTGAACACCGCTATAGCTGGCATCGAGATAGCAGCGTTTACCGTTGTCCGCCGCTACTTCCGCCTCGTCTATGAACCTAGGAGTTTATCCGTTTTCGAATGGTGCGCGTGCCCACTCGTTTGACAGATCCACCCGTTTACTTTTCTACAGGAAGAGACAGCAGCCATTATCTCCTCGCCTTTTGGGATGGCCCGTTTCTGTCTTCAAGGCGGATTATCGCATGATCAAGTATACTAATGGATTGGACTGCTACTTTTATGTCCGTTTCCTGCGCATGATGGTCCGCGTTATGCTTCCAATCTGGCTCATATCCTGGGCCGTCCTTCTCCCTCTCACCTCCGTCAATACGGGCGTTCCTGGCCATTCAGGCCTCGACATGTTTATTTTTGGCAATATTGCGTCTACCCAGCAGAAGCGTTATGCAGGACATCTACTGCTCACCTGGATATTCACGAGTAAGGATACCTAGATGGTCTCACTGCGATGATTCCTGATGATTTCCTACCATAGTATGGATCTGGTGGAACATCAAGCATGAGATGGCACATTATGTTCGCGTTCGCCAGCATTACCTCATTAGCCACGCCCATTCCTGCACTGCTCAAGCTCGTACTATTCTTGTCACTGGCATTCCGCCTCGGTATCTCTCAGAATCTGCCCTCACGCGCTTGTTCAGTCACCTGCCAGGCGGCGTCCAGAAAGTATGGATAAACAGGGATCTTGGGGATATGACGGAACTGTACAAGCATCGGCTGAAGGCGTGTCAGGTCCTCGAGTCGGCCGAGACATCTCTTCTCCACAAGGCAATCAAGCGAAATAGCAAGGGCCAGAAAAAGGCCACGAGGGCTAGTAATAACAACAATGGTCTCACTCCGGCGAGTGACCCAGAAGCCGCACGCAACACTCCCCTCGAGGAACTGGTACCGAGAAAAGATCGGGCATCACATCGGTTACCACCTTTTTCTTGGTTTCCCTTCTCCATTCCTTTCGTGGGAAAGAAGGTCGACACGATTGAATGGGCACGCGAACAAGTGCACGAGTTGAACATGCAGTTGGAGCAAAGGCGTGAAATTCTTGCACGCGACATCGCCCGGACCACAGCTGCAGAGGCGCAAGTCACTCAACGAACACATCACATCGGTGCCGGGAAACTAAATATTGCGATCCCTTCAGTTCCGGTCTCGATACCTCTAGTCAAAACCCGCCCTGTGCTCGATTTTTCAGATCAGACTTATCCACCCGCAAATGGGGCATTCGTTTTGTTCAATAAACAGATCGCGGCACACTTGGCGGCACAGACTCTAACTCATCACGATCCATATCGCATGTCTGGGTCCCTGAAATTCATTGAGGTCGCACCTGAGGACGTAATTTGGGACAACCTGGTTATTAACCCTTACGACCGCCGTGTACGATTAGCACTTTCTTGGGCTGCCACTTTGGGATTGATCATTTTGTGGGCATTTCCCGGTACGTCGCACGTAAATTCTAAAGTGGTGAGGGTCTAACCTCGGGCTATCGATTAGTGGCATTCGTTGGGATACTTTCAAACATCCACTCCCTGTGTACGACATACCACTGGCTCGCTTGGGTTTGCAAGGCTCCAAGCGTAGTCATCAACATCGTTCAGGGTTTCCTTCCCACCGTGTTACTTGCGGTGCTCCTCCTGCTCGTGTCAATAGTCTTGCGGGTAATAGCACGCTTGGAAGGTATTCCTCAGAAGACAGGTGTGGAGCTCAGTTTGATGGATCGCTTCTTCTTGTTCCAAGTCGTCGTATGTGACCATGGTACCTATATGGTTTGCTTTACTGACAGGACAACAGAACGGCTTTCTGGTCGTCACACTCTCATCTGGAATCATCGCATCCTTGCCTGGATTAGTAAACAACCCGACGTCAGTTCCAACATTGCTAGCCCAGAATTTACCAAAGTCTTCCACGTTCTTTCTAACGTAGGTGTCCCATCTGAGTCGACTCGCTCGATACCTTATTTTGGGATACAGTTACGTGTTACTGCAAGGTCTCTCCGTAACAGCCGGCGGCTTTCTCCAAATTGGACCTCTAGTTTTGTATTATGTCAAGACCGTTCTCACTGGTTCGACCCCTCGCTCCGTGTATGCAATCAAGTATTCTCCCCGCACGTCAACCTGGGGTACCCTCTTTCCTGTGACGACCCTACTGGTAGTAATTACGCTCGGCTATTCCATCATATCTCCTATCATAAATGGTCTCGCGTTTGCGGCCTTCCTTTTATTCTACTTTCTGTACAAGTACCTCTTCACTTGGGTCAACGATCAACCCCGTTTCAGCGACACTGGTGGCCTTTTCTTCCCTAAAGCGATCCAACATCTTTTTGTTGGACTTTATATCCAGCAACTCTGTTTATGCGCCCTGTTCTTCCTCGCGCAGGACAGTAATAACAAGCCCAGTGCTATCCCTGAGGGTGCGCTCATGGTTGTGCTGATCGTCTTCACGGCAAGTACCATCGTCTGTTCGTTGCTCGATGACATCTCACCTACGAAGTAGGCGTTCTTCCAAAACACCATTCTCAACTCTTATGGTCCCCTCATGAAGTTTCTACCTCTTTCGATTGCCGATAGGCCGCACAGCGGTGGCGCAGGGGTAGAACCGGAGGGACCTACGACAGTTGACGCGCCACCAACTGCCCATTCGAACGCTGGGGACACTGAGATCATAGACTACGCCTACACCAACGTCGAGGCATCTGATTCTCATGGGCCCTCGGGCGGGGGTGGGTCTCCGCGTCCTGATAATGGCGATGGCGGTCCACCGGAGCGCGTGCCTTCCCCTTCGCTCTCTTTCACGGATGAATCGTGCGGATGTTCCCCCACGCCATCCGCCAGGCCTGTAGTGCAAGAAGGGCCAACCGATTTCAGCCACCCCGCTGCGGTGGAAGAACAGCGCGTCATTTGGTTGCCTAGGGACCAGCTCGGTTTGGTGGGCGAAATTGAGCGGGACCTTGACTCACAATCCATCCTGCATTCCACTAATGGCGCCGAGATGGATGGAAAGGGCCAGGTGAATGTGAGGATGGCGCCTCCGGAGGAAACCCAGCGGGACTCGATGGAAGGAATACCGCTTCCTTCTCTGGACGAGGGAGAGGGAGACGATGATATGGAAGTTGCGTCGGTCTCGGCGAACGGTAGCGATAATGTTTGATGCTTGTCGATTGATTTACGATCTGGCCTTCGAGTATCAAGGCAATTCGGAACTGCCTTAATCTGCATCTTATGTATCGTGTATTTTGTTGTATAAATTAGATATATCTACCGAATATACGTGGTATCGGCTTGATTTCATTTCTACCGTCGTACTGGCGAGATGAATGCCTTCTCGCTCGTCGGCGTGGATGCTGGGTGCCGGGCACCGCAGCGCGCCGAATTCTCCAGTTGATTTAATTGGACCGCACGGGTTCAAGTTTCGTCCGAGATGCCGTAGTGACTGGTGTCTCGAAGTTGTTATCGGTTCCCGCAAATGACGGGAGTCTGTACGCACGTGCTGGGAACGTATCATTGGATGCTATGAGGCCCAGCCTGCTGCCAAGCGGCTCCGCACTTCTTCCCTTCCACTTAATCCGATGATCGGCGGTGGTACGTTTCATCAACACTGCGTATTTCCAGTAAAATGGAAGCGAGTCCGAGTTATTGAGTTCTCCGGCAACGAGCCTTCACTTCTTTTGTTTTCTTGCCAGTCTCTTGTGGATTACACTGGCAATGCAGGCGCGAATATCGCGTTTCTTCAGTTGAAACACGGGTCAAGCAATGCTGTCTTTCGGCTTCTTTGGGGTATAGCCTTGCACAGGATTCGTTTATACGCCGTAGCAGTGCCTGAGTGGCTCAGCTGGCGAGGGCAATGTTGAGGCGATAGGACCGCATTGGCAGCGGGACCGCCCGGTGATACGTGATGGACGAGATAACAACTCCTTTTTTATCAGCACTCTTCTCACGGCGGTACGTCATGCAATCAACTCCACAGCCAAGGCGATAGTATTTAAGTCTAGACGATTGGTGGTGGAGCGTATCACAATCCGACTCGTTTTCGTTTTTCGTTTGATTGTTCCACCCAACGTCATACGGTGACGGCATTCCCAATCGACTCTATCTGCCATCATGTCCGACAACTCGAAATCCGCTACGGCCCAGGACTCGCATCACAATGGCACGTAAGTAGCTGGGCTACTAGTCCCCCCCCGTTCTGTGTGTCCGACGACCCGATCATGGCTGATCTGCGGGCAGTGATGGTGGTGCTGTGAGAGGTGGTGGTGTTGATCATAGGTAAGAACGTTTACTGTCGGACAGTCGACTGTTGGACGCTGATGCGGACCCCCCCTTCTTGGCGTTTTTCTGACTGGGCCTCCAATTCCCCGGAAACACCAGGACGGGTGCTAGCATCGCTACCACCGGCCAACAGACACCGGCCAAGGCCAAGTTGCCAGACAAACCCGACGAAGAGTCCAGTTCTGGCGATGGGGACGATAACGATGATGATACTGATATCGCTGCGTATGTGCCCCATTTTTTTTTCCTTTTTTACCTCTGAGGCGCTGACACCTGTGGCCGCGCTCTGCTCTTCGAAACACCTGAAGCATGAAAGAAGACTTGCAACGATACAACCCACGCGGGGCGCCCTCCAAACCCGCCCACAGCGTCGGTGTCCGACCCGTCGGAGTGAAGCGGTGATACTAACCGCCGTCGCCGCCCCCCAATCAAGCGCCGACCCGTCCGTCCGAAGGATCTTGTTGAGCTCGAAGACTTGATTCAGCTCTCGGACAGAGTGTGGTGTACTGATTATTCTCTCGCTATGCTGTTATGTGTTTTCGGTTTTCTGCATGACTTAAGTGCTTTGTATCTGGACTGTGTTCGTATGCCCGCGCATATTTTACTGTGTTGTTCATAGTAAGTTACAAATAATACATGGCACTGTCAATGCTGTCGTCTGCTGCTACCTGCTACATGCTACATATGTGATGTCACGTGCTAATATCAACTTGAACTAGCCGCAAACGGTCCGGCAGATCCGGCGACCAGGCTAGCAAGTGTTGTACAGAGAAATACACAGCCTGCGATCGTCTACATATCAAAGAGGCCTGGAGATAGTAGCTTTCCTGTAAAAAATACTGGTTAATGGGACGCAGGAACATTCGAGATGAGGTATTATATTTCCATTGTTATCTCATTCATAACATAGACTAGAGGACGGTGCTGCGCGCGGGCCGTCAAGCGAGATCAGTTCGGTGCACGTGCAGTGTGCGCGAAAGATATCACGTGAAAGCGATGTGCATGTGATGTTATGAAGTCATCGAGGTTCATGACGTTGACGTTATATATGACGAAGGGACGGAGCGACGTTATTACAGGCGGAAAAACGAATTGCGAAGTATGACGTGTGTATGATGCAATGAAGCGAGACGTGGTTACTCATATTGACAAAGTGAGGAAAAATACAAAAGTGAAGTAAGCGAAAAGTTCAAGCTCCTCGAGCTCTTTTTGATTGCCGTCTGGATGTGTCGGTGTTGGAAGTAGGAGTGGTCGTATCTGACGGAGTCAGGGAGGGGGAGGGATTTGTGACGGAAGGGAAGTTGTATCAGAATCGAGAGGATTGCAAAGTCGACGACTCGGACGACGCTGCGAAATCGTGAGTGTTTGCTTTTCTTTTTGGTTGAGAGGTGAGATAGTTACCATGAGTGATTGCGGGCGTTGGGAATGATGATTTTCCGAGAAAGCTAATGTAGTCAAGGCATACCCTCTCTACTATGAACAAGATACCATAGCCAAGTGGATTGCCAGTGGTAACAGACAAGAAATCTATTTCCTTCGAGAAGGCAGACAATAAATCTGGACCTTGAAAGTGCAGGTTCGAATCCTGCTGGTGTTTGACTTCTTTTTGCCATCATCTCAGCTTGGGAGAGACAATCATGTTATCGAAGTCCGAAAGGCCCAACCGTACCGATTTGGTAAATGCGCTGTGGTCGTCAGCAAGCTCCGTGAATTGAAGCCGACTGAAACATAGTCCAACATGAGGGCGTTATAAACGAATGATGGAATCGTTCCTCGTTCACCACACTCACTGTTCTAGCCAGCTAGTCCCAATGTACGCATTTCCTGTCATACGAACTTGAACGTAGCGTGACCCAGAAGGCTAGTACAGTCAGTACTGTAAGAACTTGAAAAGAATGCGTAACTTGAAGAACCCGTAGGATGTGATACGCGTAGGAAAAAATAAATACCAACGGAGGTATTTCTTGCCGCGCCGCCGCGGCTTCGCTCAGGGCAGATGATTTTGATGCCTCGTGCCTCGTGCACAGCGCTGGCAGTTGTATGTGCGTTTAGTCTCTTAGATCGGTTGCGAGCCTTCAAAACTTCAAATTGTCTGGTTTCGTTCAATGTTGATTCCGGTTTCCTCTGATCAGGTTGATTGACTACTGGCGAGGACCGGGGGAAACTAGGGCCCGATTTATCAATAGATCGCCCGGCGCTCGGCGAAGTCTTTATCCATTTATGGCCCCCGACACGGAGTCAAGTCCGACGGCTCGTTCATAGGGCACTAACATCCCAATCAGTCTCAGGATGATCTCAACGACCGCCCAGCCGCTGCCAGTGTGATTTGATCGCAGCGCATTGATTTCTCGGAGGATGAGAGAATGCGGGGATGGCTCTGCCCATCTGTGGGAATATTAATGTCGATACAAACCCACCAGACTTTCTTCACTTCGGCCGCTTGGGAAGTGCGTTTCAAGGCAAGAGTGTGGGCCAGACAACGAACTGTCTTCTGTCATGGTTCTGTCCTCCTGGATCTTTGGGCGCCTTTTTCCCAAGACAGGACCTTTTGTCGAACGGATGTCGTAAGCGCGAGTCGATTACCACCCACACCCATCTCACAACACCTCCAACGCGACTACATGTACACGCAACGTGGGTGGGATGGACCAACTCAATCGTCGGTTTGTCCCCAATGCCGACGTTCCATGACCTTAACTAATGATTGATGCGAATCACTCGGGCGTCTGCTTCGGAAATCGTGTTCCAGTGGCACTGCGTCGTTAGGCTTTAATGGTCTGTCTCTCGACAGCAGGGCGCAAGCTCGCTTGCCTCTTCCCCAGACATCGTGATCGGTGCAGTGCAGAAATCTAGGCGTGTTGCGATGGAGATCTATAAGCATCAGAATATCCATTCTCGGTACCATCTTTGAGCCCCGGACCTGTCCCTATCACTCATGGGGCTTTTCAGCCTTCCTCATATGCTGGGTAGGTCCTGTCACATCTCCTTACTACTGTCATTTTCCACCCCACACTCATTGTCCCGCACCGCCGCAGGCAGTGGTCGGGTCGTCTTCGACTTCTTCCCGTTTGCGTTTCCATTCACATCTCAAGTTGGTCGCGTCTGCTGGTGCCAGTAGCGGGGACTTGAAGGCGGCAGCAGCCATCATGATGCCCGTGCGAATACATGTTGATGAATGGCGGCGAGCCCTGTCAGGCCATCATGCGACAACGGTCCTGCCTCGTCGAAACGCCTTACACGCCCGCTCTGGAGTGTCAACGGTCATCACTGACGACACCGCCAACAACCGCACCGTCCAGCCCAGGCTCACCATGCGTGCGCCCAGTGGTCCGCCCGTCGCGCTGATAACATCTGCCGTCGTTGGCGGGGTCATCGTTGTGGCAGTTATACTGGCTCTCGTCTATTACCGGCGGATCAGGCGGAGAGTGAAGCGGATGAAGAGGTGCACGAATATCCTTGGGCCAGGTGCGTCCCGGCTCCTTGCTTACCCCGAGGTAGGGCCTGCTGGCGCCCTATCACGAGGGAGTTGTATCATCTCGTCGCGCGCTGCTCACTCCTTTGGTTTTAGAGCTGGTACCCACGCCCATGTCGCCGTCTCAGGTATCGCAACACACGATTGAGATTGGCTCGAATGCACTGCGCGATGGAGTGCAATTTGAAATCGTCTCGCCATTAATGCCAACTTTCAACCCGACCAAAAACTCGCAGCATCATCTGAGCGCACCCTTACTTTCCTCCCCCAGGCACCCTCTGTCGCCCTTACGCACGTCGACGATCCTCTTCGACCCACCTTCCGCCAGGCGTACATCCATCTTCACCCCAGATCCCCGCAGTTCGATCCGCGTGCCACCCGAAACAATGTTACGGTCCAACCCCCGATTCCCTCATTCCCCTTTGCGCACATCGATCATTGTTGACTTGCCTTCTGCAAGGCGTACATCCATCCTGTCCCCCGTTCCTCAGAGTCCGGTGCGCTCGTCACCCGAAATGATGCCGCAATCAACCGGGGAAGTCTCTTTATCATCACGCCCTTCGACAGTCATAATTGGCCCGCCTCCTGCCCCGCGTAGGCTCGTGCTAGCCCCCGGTCCCCAGAGTCCGATCCGCTCATCGCCTGAGACAACGCCACGGCCAACCCGCGAAGTCCCTTTGTCGCTACGCCCATCGACGATCGTGGTTGATTCACCTACAGCCCTGCGTACACCCATCATGTTCTCCGAAGAACCCCGGAGCCCGATCCGCCCATCACCTGATACAATGAAATTGCCCAATCCGTGGCCATATCCTCGATCCGGCAACGAAGAACACAGCGCGAGCTCTGACTCCGAATCGTCGCACACGCCTAGCTAAAATTTGATACTACTCTCGACGATCCTTTTTTTCACGGTCTTTCGTCTACCCGCGGTTCATCATGGTTCACCTTGGATCTTCCCGTGTATGTGTATATGTTGTTGTACAAGTAGATAGCCACTGTGTAGTACAGCTGCAGACCAACTGCTGCGTACATTTCCTGCATCATCTCAACGCACGAGAGGTCAGAAACGGTGGGCGATCTCTGGGACCATGCATTGTCCGCTCCCTCCATTACAGCACCGCCACGATACGTATGGAATAACAGACAAATAGCTCGGCTTTAGATCGCGTCACAATCACAGCGTGTTGATGCACAGCGCAATTAGGGTACCAAGCGAATGATGGTCAGTCCTGATATGGATGTGCTTTGATGTTTGACTGAGATGTCCGCCACTAAACGCTGGCCATCCTATCGGACAAGCGTTCGCGTTGCGTTCATTCCCGAAGGCCGGGGTGTTAATATGCTATCTGTCACTGGGGAGCCTATTGAGACAATGGTGATCAGTGGTGATCAGTGCGGCAGATGGCAGATGGTGGCCACGCACAAACAAGACAACGCTAGGCTCAAACAGGCTTAATCACATGGCTTGGAATGCGGTTGTGACACGTGATCATACGGGACTGCACCACTCCACTGACAGATACCTCATGTACCTCAGTCTTTCGGAATAAAGACTGAAGAGACACGAAGGATGTGTCGTTATTTATATACGTAACTAAGGAGAGACGAAAGCAAACTGTTTGATCAGAGGGTATATTCGCGATCGTACATGCAGCTGCTCGATCGAGAGCGGTGCGGTAATCTCGTAATCTCCCTCTCAGGTCACGAGACTTTGTGACAGTTGCTTGTCACGCGTTTGCGTGTGTTTCCGAAGTTCCAACACGAAAACGGCTCAAAGTCTTCCGTGGTGCTGGATATACTCTGCCAGGCTGGCGTCCCTATCGGTTTCAGGATGATTTTTGTCCCACCGCCACCGTCTAGACCGGTCGCTGCTTGGACACAAGTGTTTGATATATATACCTAGTAGGTAGGTTCTGCGAGTATGGGGTGATCGGGTGATCATTTGTCTAGTGTTTATGGTGTTTTACTTTTATAGGAATGTCAATGCAAAGACGTACTAGACAGCCAACACCGTGTCGTGGTTGTAATATCTTTGGGTATTTTATCTGGGCTACACATGGGCTACCTTGTTCCTGAAATGGGTACATACAATGAACACAGTTCAATAACTCCGTTGACGGTTAGTCTCTGGTGGCGGCCCTGGTCCCGTGTGCACGCTGTCACGTTGTCATCTGACCGTTGGGCTAGAGCTCTCTCGATTCGGGCACTGGCACTTCCTCAGATTCAGATATTGAGATTGGCACAGCATTGAACTTCAAGCTTGTCACAATGGAGAGTAGCAGAGTATCGGTACCGCGACGCCAGTATTTGAACATCAGGAGCGGACTCAGGACAACAGTGTCATTCACCCCCCGCTCCGGGCTCGAGCTCAAGATACTGGCCTGAGGCAGATCCCATCCTCTCCTTACTCTTGATTATCCCCCCTAGCACTGCAGGCAGTGGTCGGGTTAACTTCTTTCCATTTGCTTCCACCTTTCAAGCCGCCCGTGTACACTGGTGAAGGGAACATGAAGGCAATAGCCATGCCACCCCAAGATCTCGGTAACCCGTCACAGTATCATACAGCAGCGCTCCTACCTCGAAACACTTCAGGGTCTCGAAGACTGCACGCCCGCTCTGAACTCAAAGTGGGGGCCCGCGATCCTGCTCCCGCAGACTTGGAAATTGTCAGCACCCCCCGCGGCGGTCGTCCACTTGCCACCTCGCGTCCCGCTCCCCAGTCCACAAAGTCATTCCACGTCCAAGTAGCAACGTCTGGTACGGCAAGCCTGGTCGTGATCCTGATCATCGTGTTAGTTCTCTTGTATTTCCTGCGGGCCAAGCGTAAGACTAGTAAAAGCACAGAGGAAAACAAGAATGTGCTTGCGATAGGTGCGTCCGAGTTTTCTTGGGGAAGGGAAGCGGCCCTGCCACAAGAACTCTGGTGTCATCTGTCGTGCGTGCTCACTTTTTTTTTTTTTTTTCACAGAGCTTGCTCCTATGCCACCGCCCCAACCGTCGCAATCCACAATTGGCGACTCCGAGCCATCCATACGCGGCGATGAGGTGCAAGTTGACTTCGAAATTAGTTCCACTCGCAAACCGGCCCCAACACAAAACAATCAGAGTCTGACCGCTCCAGGTTCTTTACAGGTTTCCCCCTTCACTACTATCGAGCACCCCACGGTCTGCGCCTCGCCTCCGCCCTCCTACTACACGTCACCCACGCCGATGATCACTGGCATTGACAGCCCGCCTGCTGCAAGGCGCGCACCTATCCGGTCCCCCGAGGCCTGGAATCCGACCTACTCGTCACCCGAAAGATTGCCGATTACCGACATTCCTTCATTTCCGTTCCCCACATCGACGTATGGCCCACGTGCTCAGGCTGCGAGCCGCGTACCCGTCCAACATCCCGTCCACCCAAGTCCGTATAGCTTGCCACCTGGAACAATGCCGTGGGCGAACCCCTCTCCTCGATCCTGGGTTTATCCTCAATACGATCGTGAACAACGCAGTGCGGGTTTTTACCCGTCGCGCACGCTTCACTAAATTTCGATGACATTCAGACCATTTTCGACAATCTTTTTCACGATCTTTTATCTGAGCCCTTACTTCCCTCGGGCTTGGTATATGTAGTATGTGTGTATATTTATGTACAGTAGCCAGGAGCTGTGTAGTACTAGGACAACCATGTCTTTGATCCCTGTATCATCATACAAGACGTCAGAGCTTTGGGTGACTTCCGAGTCTTGGGCCCACCACTTGACAAGGCAACGTAGCCATTCGTCAACTGTCACGATCGGGTGTGCAGTGCATAGCACAGCTACAATTAATGTTAGAGCCAACTAGCGGGTTGATCGGCTCTCGGATTGAGGGCTCATGACACTGACACTTTGATTAACTCCCGAGTCGGAGTTGTCTGCCACTTCCTTGTAACCTCAGTCGCGAACATCGATTAAAAAGCCAAACAGGTACAAACCTAGCACTTCATATCCTTTCAGGGACTAGCTGGTCTGATTATCATTCGGCATGGCGTTTCATGAGTGATGGCTGTGTACGGTATTATATCCCAGAGCGTGCAAAGGTTGCACAGCCAGTCTGTCAGAGAACAACTAGGAATAGCGCGCCTTAAGTATACAGGGTAAGCGTGGATAAAAACTGCCGTTGTCAACCAGGGAAATATGAGGGCAAATAGAACAGCTGCCCCTCTTATCTGGGCGCGACAATGCTGTGTTTGTGTTGTAAAGTGCAAAACAGGTACAATGTTATGATTTGAATATGCGGAGGAGGCGAGCCTCGGTGACAATACGAGTGCGGCAAAGCGGGCACTCTCGTGATGACGACATGATAAGATCCGAGCAGTTCCGACACATTGCCAGATGGCTATGAAAAAGTGCCCGTCATCAGTGAGCAGAAGATTCGAGGAACATGAACACGTACCCGCAGTCAACAATTGCGATATTAGCTTCTTCGTCTTGACAAACGACACAAAGTCCGTTTCTTTCAAGATCCACGGATGTCGAAGGTGGTGGTACTTTGGGCTTAGGCAACTGGCCATCGTTCCCTTCACTCCTGGTCCTGCGTGCCTGTTCTCTGTCTAGACGAGCCTGTTCCTCCCGACGAAGTTGTTCTTCCATCATTGCCTGCTGCCGGGCAATAATATCTTCTTCCTCACGTGCGTGTATCGCGGCTTCTCGTGCGCGTTCCTGACGTTCATCGCCGAGAAGTGCACGTACACGTGTGACAAGATCGCTCTTTTCGAGCAACAGACGTGCATTCACATGGTTCTGGAACAGCACCGCCTTCAATGCACCTATTGACATGTGAGATATTTCATCGTCTGTCATTGCCAGTAATTCATCCAGAGAAGGTATCGGTGGTGGGGGAGCAGCCGAAGACGGGCGGCTCGTGGGACTAGTCGAGTTGCCATTACTGGGCACCGTGCCCCGACCAGGGTTATGAGCAGTGTCAGGGCGAGCTGGGGGTGGTACGTCACCTGAGGTGGCATGATGGGGTCGAGGGGAGGCCATAGGTGGCGGAGTCTGACGTGGGGGAGGGTATGGGTGGGTGCGAGGGGATGGTTGCGACTGTGAGGGAGCCTGAGATTGAGGTGTAGTTCTTCGTAGTGCTGGTGAGGATCTCTGCTGTCTAGATGGATCGAGATCTGGACGGGCGAAGTTCGAAGAGGGATTGCTGGGAGGTTGTCTTGGTGGAGTAGGTTGTACAGGTGGTGTCTCGTCACGCCTCGAGAACAGCCCTCGGGGTCTACCGGTTCGGCCATTGGGAACAGAGTGCTTCCTGTAGAAGCTCTGGATCGAAACTGAGCTGACAAGATATAACAACCGTAGATACATAGATACAGTACCTCATTCGCGTACGGTAAACATCCATTTTCCTGCGCATAGGGTCCACAAAGATTGAGATTGAGTGGATGAGACACTCACCCTGAGGGCCATGATCCTCTCTATCAGATCATCCTTCTCAAGAACACCATCTGCTTTGATATTGTATGCGTCAACATACTTCTTCAGCCTGGCCAAAGAAAGCTTCCTCAAATAACCCCGACCACCGGCAGTGACTAATCACGCTCCAGATCAAAAATACAAGAAGCCGAAAACCAAAATATATGCGCACTGGTCAAGTTCTCTATGCAGAATGCGCAAACTGGTACCGGGTCAAAACCAGCACTGGGTCCCTCCCTTGGCATGAGGGCTTGATAATCCGAGCACGACGAACAGTAAGAATAGCCTATGATAAATGGCTTCATGGCGATGACAGGCGGATACAACCCTACTGAACGCACCACAATGATTACACCTGCGTGCACGGGTAAAGACAATGTTAAACTCCCTGTTGCACTTGCGGCAACTGATGTCTGCGCGCGAGGAACCAAAGGGAGGAGGAGCAGGCCCGCTGAGAAGGGGCATTCCGGTTGTGTTGCGGTCGGACATGGCCAATAGATGGATGAAGGATGAAGAAGGTAGTTAAGGTGGCCCCGGCTTTGTCAGCCTTATGACCAGACCATATGTGGTCACATGACGTGGGCAGTGCTACTTTACACATCTCATAAGCCTTCTACACAATTCCACCCAGTCTTCCACCCCGTTCACCCCCACCCCCTTAAGCCACTCCCCCGCTTTTCCATTCCCTTCAATTACACTCCATTCTCTTCGCAGTACGTGCTTGTCCTTCCAACACTCAATTTCCCACTCCGGAGCCCTCCAATTATTCCCTGAGAACGCATTTAGTTGTGCTCGATACTCGAATGCTTCCAGCAGCGAAAAACGAGACCAGGCCTTGGCGATACGCAACGGGTCGTCCGTCCCTTCTCTATGCATGCATTCCTGCACCCGCGTCACGATATCCACAGCACATGAGAGACTGTCGAGAGACTCTGGGTCTCGCAGTACCCGTACGATGGCACGTGCTTGGTCTTCAAAGAGCGGAAAGGGGGCCACGCGCCTCTGTAACCCCGTAAATGCAATGGAAGTTGACGGGAAACCTCCCTGCAAAGGAAAGAGCTGGTATGCGAGCGGAAAAACATGATACGTCGAGTTGTAGAGCTCCTTTGGCAGCGGCGGGGGCAAGGCGGGTACGCCCAACTTGATCTCCGAAAAGAACGGAAAAGACAGCTCGTAACCCGTTGCCAATATTACAAAGTCGATATCGGATTCGGTCGAGCCATCTACCAGCAAAATTGACCCACGATCTTGGTATTCCGCAACTCGCGCCACCTTCCTGTAATTCTCTGTGTCATTAGGAAACGGGACTCCACCTGAGCGAGTTGGTCCAGGTGTCGAATGCAGAAGGAGCGGTATGGCACCCGTCAGATTCATGCAGATGTCCACTGCGCTCGGCCCATCCCCCACCACCATGACCTTTTTGTGACGAGCAAACGGACCTGGACGTCGATACCATGCAGAATGAATTGCGCGTCCCGAGTCGAGCCAGCTTTGCAGCCCAGGCACGACAGGATATCGGGGTTTGCGGTAGTGTCCGTTTGCAACAACGACAAAGTCAAACTGAAGTCCTTCACCTGTAGACAAGGTGACCTGCCATTCTTTCGACTCTGTATCCCAAACGATCTTCTCCACCCGTGCACAAAGTCGTACATAACGGAGCAAATTAAAATGCATCGCGTAGTCTTCCAGATATTTGTGTATGGCAGATGCACTTGGGAAAAGTGAGGTCTCTGGAGGGAATGAGAAACTCGGGTACGCCATCACAGGGATTGGGATGTTCGCAGAAAGCGAGTCATATAGTGGTGTCAAGGGCGGATTTTCAGAGGGAGGGGCGGGATACCTAGTTCGAGGCGTGAGAAGTAGGAGAGAATGAGGCGATGGGGTGGATGATACCACACTCCGCCGACTCTGTCCCTTTCCTCGAACGCGACCATCGTCCATTGGCCCGTTTGTACCTCATCTGTCTCAGCGAGTATCTTCAACGTTGCGAGCCCGTTGGCACCTGCACCGATGATGCACACCCGTCTAACTACACTTCTAGGCTTGGTCCCGAACGGGTCTTGTGGATGCCAGCATCTACAGTAAGCAAATCCGCTCAGTTTGTGTGCATAGAATGTACGTACCAGACACATATTCCGCCATGTTCGCCTTTCAAGAGGGAGAAATATATCCACGTCACTGCTTTACTTGTACCCCCCACGCAGGGAGGAAGAGTGGTTTGGTTCGTCAAAAGTGGCCATTGAGACACTAGAAATGCATGCACGGCGCACCGGCCCGGTGACATAGCCCTCGCCATCAATCACCTCATTGAAGTAATATAACGCCATGTAGAGGCAAGGCATGGGCTAAACAATTTAATTTATTGTTCTGTTATCCCCGAGGTACCTCTGAAAGTAGCTACTATCTGAGTAGAGAGGAGATCATGCGAACCAAATAGAGCCCGAGTACCAGTCTCCTGCCCTGCGGTTCCGCCGTCGGACTTAAGGATAGGGATGAAAGGGGAACGGCCCGGGTACTGATTTCCCGGGATCAATCAAGGTTCGGACGACAACGACGGACAACTTGCCCTGAGTTTTCGCAGACCGCATCGACTAGAGTTCTGCGCACCTCTCGTTAGACTTGGTTTGGAGAAGAAGTTTCCCAGGCCACAATATGATGGCGTGCTGAAAGTCTCTCAAGACGTAAGGCTTAAGCGCGGCGCGGGAGACCCGAACAACTCGGAACCGGATCAGCGAGACCACGTGATTTCCTCCGTCAGGCCACGGCCACCATCGATGCTGCGCCCCAACTAAACGCGAAAGGTTCCCATCGAGTCCCTACAACACCATCAAAGAATCGACACACTGCAGGTTCTGCAATCTAGTCATACCGCAGTATACACCTCCACCGCATAGTGTCAGTGGTTACCCCCGTCACGACCCGCTACTATGTCGGTCGATCCATACCACGAAGTACAGTCTGAGATACAGCGCTCGCTACAGGCCGCAGAGCAACTCCTCTCTTCATTTCTGCGTATTCGGAGCACTGCGCGAGAGGGCAATGAGGAGCTTGAGTGGGCGCGGAATGAGGTTCGTGTCGGGTGAAATTGATGCGTTGAAATAGTGCTTACCGCTTGTTCCCCTTCCTCACATCAGCTAAGAGAAACTCTCTCTTCGCTAGAATCTGACTTGGGAAACTTGGAAGAAAGTGTAAAGTATGTGATCTGCCCTTGCTTTGGCCCCGCATCTTGACTATGAATGACCTCTCTTCCCAGGATCGTCGAGACGACTGGCCCACGTTTATTCGGTTTGGATGATGGAGAAGTTATTCAACGACGGAGATATGTGAGTCACGTACGTGGCCAAATAGAGGTGCGTGGTGCGTAGGTTCATCACCGAGACTCTGAATTTGGCTCTCATACAAACCCGTACAGAGTATGCGTGCCGAGATTGAAGGACATCCTAAAAGTGACAGTGTGCGCTACAACGTTTTATATATTCTACGACGGAATAACATTAGTTCTTATGATACGAAAGGCGGGTCCGTCAACGCCCCACCGATCGAACACACATTCGCCGTTCTCCGGGTCAGCTCATGGGCCAACGGGTGATGACCACCAGGAGCAGTGGGCACGGCAAGAGCAACAGGTCAGCCTCTCCCCGAAAATTTACGACGTGATAGTGACAGTTGCGCGGCAGATGATGATCCAGCAGCAAGACCAAACAATCAACTCGATAGCCGGTACACTGAGTACGATTGCCCAACAAGCCGGTCTGATGGGATCAGAGATCAGCGAACACAATGAGTGCGCAGTGTCCGCTTTCATTCCGAATTGCATGTTCATTCGTTGCAGGATGCTAGATGACCTCGATCACGGCGTGGACCGGACGGACAGCAAACTATCAGATGCGATGCGGAGGATGCGCAAATTTGTTCGCGAGACAGAGGGTCAGTCCCTCCCGGCCCCTCGATCACGAGTCTGAGTACTAAACATCTGACAGAAAGGAGATCGGGGTGGTGCATCGCCATCCTCATTGCAGTCCTGGTCATCCTCCTCATTGCAGTCATCTTGGTGTGAGTATCGGACTCTTGCAAGTAGTTGCGACGTAGTTGGATGTTCCATATGATATATGATACCCTCAGCATTTTATTTTTGCCTTTAATTTGGGCGCGTCCATCGCCTTTATGCCAAGAGATACGAATTATTGTGATGACTACCGTAGATTGCAGTTTCTCTGATGGCAGGCTCACCAAGGTATTGTTCTTGAATTCTCTGGTGCAAGGCAAGCGCTGTCTCGTAGCGTGGTGTTCAGTTGACAGCTGAGGCGATGACTGCAAATTTTTTCTTCCATTTTCCCACGGCTTCAGCCCACACAGCCTCTCGTGTGATTGTGACCCAAGGTTCATGTGGCACTCTTTCTTCCTTCTAGCCTGGAACAGATATGTAGCGGTCGTATCCCGGTGAAGTTGGCTAGAACTTGACGGTCAGGACCGTATACAGGTAATTTGTCTTTTAGTGCCGATGCGGCGCAAAAGCGCCTATGGCCGGGCCGGCCGTTTTCCTGGGTCGGCGTCACTGCGAAACACAGGAAAAACTTTGCGGGTTGAGCAGCTCCGGAAAGCTGTGGCTCCTCGCGCAGCTGCCTGTCGCATGTCGTTCAAAACTTTCTTCGGTACCCATTCTCTTGAGTGCCGACGAGGTTTATCTCGTGCAAACGGTCTCCAAACTGGGTACGTGCCGGCCGGGGCGTTCCATTCCTGTGTTTCCGTAAGAGTCTGTCACGGTTGGACGTGGACCTGACACCTGCCTCGTTGCAGCGATGTTGCCCTTAGCCGGATCGGCCCACTTTTGCGCCCGGCCTTATAAGACCTCAGCGTGGGTTCTATATATAACACCCCTTCTCCTGGTCCTTCTCTTGGAAGGCACCATTAGAACGACTCAGAGTCTCCGCGGTTCATTCCTGACGTACGCCAGTTCCTTTCTATATTTTTGTTCGCAATAGATTCACGGTTCACAGGTGGGATCACACGGCAGAGGTTTCCCGTTCTGCCATTTAATACCCACGACAAGAGATGTATGTACGCCTTTCATCACTTGGCTTCATCGAATCTCTGATCTCGCTACCTAGGTCTAACGGCGTTAGTCAGTCAACAACCGCGTCGACCAAGACATTCGTGGCGGCTTTGGTTTTGAATGCAGCTATTGCTGGGGCCGAAATCGCTGTGTTTACGTTGGTGCGGCGTTACTTTCCCCTCATCTATCAACCCCGGAGTTTGTTTGTTTTCGGAGCGTGCGCACGTCCACTTGTCTTGCCGTGTCCCGTGCTCAGTTTTTGCGTAGGAAGCGACAGCAGCCCTTATCTCCTCGCTTCTTGGGATGGATCCCTTCTGTTTTCAATGCAGATTATGAGAAGATCAAGGATATCAACGGACTGGACTGCTACTTTTTTGTCCGTTTCCTGCGCATGATGGTTCGCATCACGATACCAATCTGGCTGGTATCCTGGGCCGTCCTTCTCCCTCTCACATCCGTCAATACGGATGTTTCTGGTCACACAGGTCTTGACAAGTTCATCTTTGGCAATGTTTCAGACACTTCGCAACCGCGTTATTCTGGGCATCTGGTCCTCACCTGGATATTTACGAGTAAGAGGCCTGGTTGGCACCGCCACGATGATTCCTGATGTATTCCCTTGTAGTATGGATCTGGTGGAACATCAGACACGAGATGAAACATTACGTCGACGTACGCCAGCAATACCTTGTTAGCCCTACCCACTCTTCCACCGCTCAAGCTTGCACTGTTCTTGTCACCGGCATTCCGCCCGAGTATCTTTCAGAATTGGCTCTTACCCGCCTGTTCAGCCATCTGCCGGGCGGTGTTCGTAAAGTGTGGGTAAACCGTGATCTCAAGGACATCCCCGACCTCTATGACCGTCGGCTCCAGGCATGCAGCGCCCTGGAATCCGCGGGAACTTCCCTTCTCAATATGGCGGTTAGCCGCAACAAGAAGGAGAAGAAGGCCGGGAAGGCAAGCAGCAAAGACCAGAGTACCCCAGGCGACCCTGAAGCTGCGCACAAGGCTCTTATCGAGGAGTTAGTACCGAAGAAAGACTGGCCATCACATCGATTGCCCCCTTTCTCTTGGTTCCCCTTTTCCATCCCTCTCATCGGAAAGAAGGTCGACACGATCGACTGGGCACGCGAACAAGTGCACGAGTTGAACACGCAGCTGAAAGAGAGACGTGAAATTCTGGCACAGGATATTGCCCGGACCACAGCTACCGAGGTGGAAACGACCGTTAAAACGCACCACATCAGCGCGGGCAAGTTGAGCATTGATCTTCCTACGGTCCCTATTACTATCCCACTCGTCGGTTCCCGCTCCGTTGTCGACTTTTCAGACCAGACCTATCCACCCGCGAATGGGGCGTTTATATTGTTCAACAAGCAGATTGCGGCACATATGGCGGCACAAATTCTCACCCATAATGAGCCATATCGCATGTCAGCGTCGTTGAAATATATCGAAGTTGCGCCCGAGGACGTAATCTGGGAAAATCTGGTCATGAATCCCTACGAGCGTCGCGTGCGGTCCGCACTTTCCTGGGCTGCGACAACGGCAATAGTACTTCTTTTTGCAATTCCTGGTGAGTCATATCTAACCCAAAGTGGTGAGGGGTCTAACGTATCACCAGTGACATTTATCGGGTTCCTCTCGAACATCCACTCCGTGTGTTCGACGTATCACTGGCTTGCTTGGGTTTGTAAAGCCCCAGTTGTGGTCGTCAACTTTGTTCAGGGTTTCGCGGCTGTCGTGCTACTTGCGGTACTTTTCATGTTGGTCCCGATAGTATTGCGGAAGCTAGCACGTATGGAAGGTATTCCGACGAAGGCAGGTGTAGAACTTAGTTTAATGAACCGCTTCTTCCTTTTCCAAGTTTTTGTAAGTACATCTTATGCTGCCACTGATCAGATTTCTTACAACAACTTGTCAGAACGGTTTCCTGATTATCACGTTTGCGTCTGGCATTATCGCGTCATTACCTGGTCTAGTGAACCGCAAGTCAGGAGTTGGCTCAGTCGTGAACAACCCGACAGGTGTACCGACTCTTCTGGCTCAGAACTTACCGAAATCTTCCACGTTCTTCCTAACGTAGGTGTTGTCGCTGAACTGTCGTCATCGTTGTCTAATTTCAGCACCCAGCTTTGTCATACTTCAAGGTCTTTCCGGAACGGCCGGCGGCTTCCTTCAGATTGTGCCTTTGGTATTGTACTATGTCAAAATAACCCTCCTTGCTTCGACACCGCGTTCCGTTTATCAGATCAAGTACGCTCCCCAAACGTCTGAATGGGGCACACTCTTCCCCAATATGACCCAACTGGTTGTCATTACTTTGGGTTATTCCATCATCTCCCCAGTCATCAATGGCCTAGCCTGTGTAGCCTTCGTTTTTTTCTACTTCCTATACAAGTACCTCTTTACTTGGGTCTGTAATCAACCTGAGGCAGGCGAAACCGGTGGACTCTTCTTCCCCAAGGCCATCCAGCATATTTTTGTTGGGCTTTATGTCCAGCAGCTCTGCTTATGTGCTCTGCTCTTCCTCGCGCAGAACGAAGATCACAAGCCCAGCGCGATCCCCGAGGGCGCGTTTGTGGTCATTCTGATCGTTTTTACGGTGAGCATCGTTTAACGACCGTTTTACGACTATTCTCACGTGCAGGCTAGGCGTTCTTCCAAGATACCATTCGTAGTTCCTACGGTCCGCTCATCAAGGCCCTACCTCTTACTCTCGCTGATAGTTCCTACGATGGGGCCAAACCGGAAGTTCCCAAGACGACCGATGCGCCGAGGCCTATTCCTTCCAGCTCTGAGAACATCGATACCATAAATTACGCCGCTGTATCAACGTATATGTCTCAGCATTCCTTCAGCGAGGAGCCCCCTCGACTTCCTGCTAGCGCTGATGACGGCACGCCGAAGATCGTATCGGATGAACTACTCGCGCCATCGCCCTTGCTGCCAATCGAACTAATAAATGCCAGGCCTCCTACCGACTTTAGGCATCCCGCTCTCATGGGACAGCCAATTATATGGTTGCCCAAGGACAGACTCGGTTTGGTGCATGAAATCGAGCGGGACCTGGACTCGCGCGACATTCTGCATTCTACCGAGGGCGCTGAGATGGATGACCAGGGGCAGGTTCATTTGGCGTTGTCTGAGGACGTTCTGTATACCCCGTCGGAGGAAGGACCTTTGCCTCCCGATGACCCGAGTGCCTTGGAGAAGAGCCACGGTGATGGTGGTCAGGCATGACGTGATGTTTGCATACCAACCGTTTATCTATACCAGGGAATTTAGTATGATCTATTCTTGCTTTTATTTCGGGATACGACTTGACCTCTATGTACATACCATAAATATGTTATCACGAACACGAAAAAGGCATGTCAATTGGGTGTTGCCCTCGGCCCGGGCCCGGGATCGAATGGTCTGTGGAGACCGTTGCGGAACCATTCTCTTCCTTGTGCATGCATGCTCGGTTCAACGTACGGAAACTGCTTTGTATTCTTGACCATCGAATCCATGTGAGTACTTCAGAAGTTGTGTAAGGGATGACTAGGTAAGGATGTACGCATCTACTAGTAGAGTACGTAGTTTGATGGTATCATTATCCATAAAGAGGTGACTGTACACGAGGAACGATCTAAGACTGAGTTTAAGACCCCCTGCGGGCGTCGATACACTTGCTCAGACCTGTACCCTATGCCTTGGGTTTCCCTGTCGGCAGACTCCGATCAACCTCGGAGTCGGGGTGCTGCGCGCTGAGGTGTACTACGACTCAGTCTTAGTGAGTCCCTATGCGTGACTTGTGTTGTAGCCTCTCCTGCGTGTGTTTGATGGACAACCCGAAGTTGGCTCGAAATCACTGGCATGTGGCATGTAGTGCAGTGGGCCGAAACGGAATCAGAATGGCCAAGTTTTATGACGTCAGACGGATTATAGATTTCGGCTATATACGAACCCCTGCGTCAGCTCCGTCCCCCAAGCTCAACCCCGCTCTACTCGTACTTATCCTTGACACGAAATGCCATCAAATCACGAAGAGAGTAACTCTGCGAAGAATTACACGGCGCACACAGAGGTAGTCCAACAGGACACCAGCATCGGGGGAAAGGTCGGACAAGGGGTTTCGTACGTCGTTCTTTCCTTGACGTATGTACGACTACGGCGTCTGCTCACTTTTGCAACATTAGTGGTGTAATGAAAGTCATTCATGGTACTGTCCCGCGCCAATCATCGGCGTAGGACGTTCTTCGTTGACGATCTGTGTAACTTGTTAGGGATCGGAGAGTCCATCCGCGGTCAAGCCATTGACATTGCTGACCTGGGGAAGGGATCTACCAGTGGGAAGACGATCGCTGCAGAGGGCAAGGCGGAGACTCAGGAGGGGTTGAAAGAAGTCGGAAGCAGCGCACATCGGTGACGATAGTATGATCAAGCCGAACAGTGCTTGTGTTGCATCTGCTTTTACTTGTTTTCCTACGTAATCTTTGTATGAATTTTGATTCAGATGAGATGGAAGGACTACAGGCTCCTTCACGCGCTTCACGGCTTGTGACGTCACGCTGATGGAACTCTCCATCATCCGCTCCCTCAGGCCCCGCTCCCTCAGGCTCTGTATAATATAATAGAACGTGCAGCATGGCTCCATAGACATCCTTTTATTACACCTTCTTCAGCCTTACCACATACCACGACATGACTGATAGCAGAGCAACCCCGCGGACCGATCATGCCGCCCATACTTCTGAGCCCGTCAGTGCCGCTCCAGGAAAGACAAGCTCAGGCATCGCAAGAAGAATGTCGTACGGATTCACCACCGCACGAATATCGCAGATATATGCTAACCGCATGTCATTACAGTGGTGTAGTAAACATAATTCATGGTAGTCTCACCTTGCAACCGACTCGGACTGAATTATGATTCTGATGTCTCGCCATTAGGTACCGGAGATATCATTCGCGGACAAGTGTTAGGAGAACACGGTCATGGTGATAGAAAGGCCATCGCGGCAGCTGGCAGGGATGAAGTGGTGCGCGGACTCGACAAACTCGAGGGAAAGTCCAGTACCACGTCTACTGCAGCTGGGGCCACCCCAGGGTCCAATCAGCGTGGCGTCGATGATGCCACCGGTGCAGTGTCAGGTCCGGCCCCAACTGCTCCACAGGCTCCTGCTATCGCTCCACGCTCAGACGGCCCAACTTCCGGGCAGGCTAGAGGGGACGCAGGAACCACTGGATATTCCCCAGACAAGCAGACCACTGGCACTGGCATCAGCAAATGATGGAAAATCTCGCGAGGGCTCGTGAGTTAATATAATCCGGTTTGAGTTGTCACGAGCAGTGTAATTTAGTCTTCAGATTGTATTAGTCACGTATCTCCTTAAGTTCGTATGTCTGAACTCGACTTGATACCACCAGATTTTGAGCATATGAGTACTGTCATACACCCTGAGCGAAAAGCCCCTCAACGGAACAGTCACGCTATGTCACAGAGCCATTTAAAAACCCGCTATGCCTCTCGGCATTAACCGAGGGTTCGCAGAAGATCCTGAACTGAGCCTGGGAGCTCCGACATGATTTCTAAGCGGCAAGCGTGACAAACAGTGTTTTTTTTATTTCACGACACAACGCATCTTTCATCGAGAAAATTTATGGACATGTAGAGAGAGGGTACTATATACAGTGTACGAAGTTCGATGGCAGTTGAATGAAAATTGAGCGAGTAATTCGTGGTGTTTCGTTGAGGGGGCTGTTTCGCTCAGGGTGCAGGGACAGTACATCCCAATCTGATAGTTGATTCAAGATACTAGTGCAACCTGATCCCGAGTCATGAGTCGGGTGTGGTCATACATTCAAAAGGATGTATCGGCCACGATCTTTACATTTGATGTATGAGACCAACATCATCTCCTAGTCGGTCGCCGAGGTCCTCTCAGTCTGAGGAAGAGGTTGCAAGCCAAGATGATACTGTGTTGAACTCGTAATCGAATGATAAGGTTCTTTCTACTTATTATGGAGAGCTGTATCGCACAATGATCAAGCATGACAATTTCAGACATCCTCAGTGAGCCAATCCTCGGATCACGCAGCATTTCAGGCATTCCAGACTAGCCTGAGGGTGGTATTTCCAGTGCATCTCAAGCGTGATTCACAACCTCAGGTCTGGTCTGGATTACATAAACTCATGCAACATAACCACTAAACCATGATAGCAGTTTCTGTAAGACCCTTTGCTATAAACAAGACCATTCGGGATGAACCAAGGACCAAATTTCACAAGTCAAGTCGCAAGTTGTCTTCCCCCTTTTCTGCCACCTCAGTTGGCTCCTCCCTCTCATAGAAAGCTTCGTCCTCTCGCATCTCCACCATCATGATGGCCCAGCACTAATGCGAACAGGAGCAAAACCGCCGGTCTGCGTCTTGACCGCTCACCCACCCGCCATAAGCCCACCTCGTATGGACATGGACACCGTGATATTGACATCTGTGCACCCCTCGCACTCAGTGTAGCTGCCTCCTCGTCCTGCTGTGCCCTTGCCGTTCGATCACTCCGCGCCGTCCCAACTACAGCAATGTCCTAGACCAAAAGGAGCAGCAATTCGAGGTAGAATATACCATCGGAAGGGACGCACCCCACAAAGCCCTCATGGAAATCCTGACCTCCCTGGAGCACTGGTACGCACCATCCCAGGATTAGGATCAGGATCAGATTAGATACCCACTCACCCCTCTCGATCGAAGGTCCTCGACGACGGCCACGCTCCTCCAGACGCTAGACACGAAGCTTGTGTCCCTCGCAGAGCACAACGCCGCCAAGGCGTGCGAGGACACAGAACACAAGGAGGCACTCAACGTGGTGCTCAAGGAGGTCGCGGAGCGTCTGCGGGAGAAGCAAAATGCGATCAAGCGCGCTGCCAGTGGTGCCGCGGGACGCAAGGACGGGGATAGGATGGATGTCGACGAGCCCGAGGGGTCAGAGGCCAGAAATAAGAAAAGAAAGTGCGTGTGATCTTTGCTCTTCGTGATGTCTTTTGCTTGCAGAGCACCACAGGAGATGGTCAAGGCGAGAGCCAAGCGCAATAGGATGTGACAGCCTTTCCGCGTGCGATGTCTCCTATCCCTTCTGTCTCTTTGGCGTTATAAAATATTGTAAGGTGAGCTGTGCAGTTGATCGCGAAAACAGCATATTGGCCGACGCCGACTCGATCCCCACGTCAACGCCTCTCACAGCCTCCTGCCTCGCTCGTTCCTTATCGCCTCGTTGCCGCGCCCATCTCCCTTTCAATCGCCTTTGTCCTCGACTGCACGCCACAGCTCCCTCGACACCCAAACGCTTTGTTCTCGAATCTCGACTCCACGATGCGACACCTACGACCCCACTCGCCCGTTAAAGGGCCTCGCCTCAGCCTCGCGGCCACACTTGTGGCTTCGCGCCCACACGCTGGGCCACCCCTGGTAGAATCGTCTCTTCGCGTTTTGGTTTCAAGTTCGCCTCAGTTATCGTGCTTTCTTGCCTGGATCTTACCTAGAATTTCACTACCTACAATTGTGACTCACTATCCTCCTTTCATGCCTTTCATGCCTTTGATACTCGTCTCGCATCCCTTTCTTCCCTACCCTTAATACAGTTAGATCCCTCTTCTACCTTTGATTGGATTTGGAATGTCTTTCATCTTAGACTACAGCGGTATTCCTTACTTACCGGACAACCACTAAAGCTTACTTACAGTACGACGATTCGAAAAGATACTTAAAGGCTTCATTTCCAGTGCTCAAATGTAACATCTTTCCCCTCGCGTTTGCGCCTCTAACCCTTCTGTGTGCCCTCAAGAAGTTTCTGCTTTATCTCGCGGCCACATCTCTCCTGCTCCAACTCGACTTCGGCGCCGATTGCGAGCTACCGGGCCCGTCTGCATTCGTCTTCGTGCTTGCTCTCTCTCTCTCTTTTCAAGTTGCCCTGTCTCCCCCTTCTTTCCCCGCCTCGAATCACTTCACGAACTCGCGGACTGGACACATTTTCGTCTGCTCAACATAGTTGTCGACATTGTTCACACCAACACTGTAACCTTAGCTTCCACCATCATAACTTTTCTCCTCGAGTTTACACAGGCGACTCGGGGTCGCGTGCGTGATTGCTTTGATAGAGATAAGAGGAGAACGGCAATCCTGGTAGGCACCCAAATCAACCTTCCTACTCAGCATGGCCCAGTGAGAGGGGAGAAGTGAGCACGCATGATACCTGAGACCTGAGGCCTTATGAGTTGATTATGGCAGGGCCCCAACCTTATGATAGCCCACGGTTCTGTCACAACCTGATGAATACCTCGAGAAATAGCTATATCCTGGTATTAGTCTGATATCAAGAAACGAGTTCGGCACGACCTGGCATAAACCTCGTGCGGAGCAAACGAGCCGATGATTATCTTAACAGTATTTCATAAGCTCGCCAGTGGGGCGTGAGGGCCGCGTGAGGCCTCGTAACACCTGGTACAGGCTTGTAAGCTATTACCAGCAGACATTAATTCGTGAGCGTCACACTGCCTTATCAGAATTTTCATAATTTACTGATGGCTGCCGCCGCCGCACGTGACACTCGGCCAGGACAATACGGCAACGAGCAATTTGCGACCACCGCAGCGTCGCGTGATCATCGATATCATCATCCTCTGAACGCGGATGGTCTGAGTGTCCAACGCGACAATGACGTACCCCAGCAATGGTTCGAGAAAAGAAGCGCCGGTGATGCGCAGACAGCGAACGCTTCACAGCGCCTCGGCAACGTCGCGGGCCAGGAGGAATATGGCGGCACGGTAGCCTAGGCAGAGCAAGCAGCAGCAGCCCCTTCACAGCCGTTGGTTCCCGGTCACGAAGTAGGATCTTGAACGACGGACTGACTCTCGACGACAATCCGAGTGGGGGCATGCTAGTAGGAAGTTCTGGGAAGTTCGTTCATGAGTAGATAGCGATGAGTATCGTAATAGCGAGTAGACTGAATTAAGACGGGTTATCTCCAAATCCTTCGAGTTGGCGTTGCCTGCCAACTGTGTTTCGATTACTTGGCGTGTGCAATTCATTTCTTCAAGTTTCGGTCTATTGATGTTGATGGCTCTGAGAATTGGACCAATTCGAAATCCGTAGTAAACAAGACGAGGACAAAATTTCCCTCTGCATGGCATGCAGATCGGAGCGAGACTCACAAAGCCCACTAGTTTGATATGAGGAAATGTCTGTCATCCCTGAAGAGCCTAGGACAAACCAGGGCGCCCGTGGCGCTCATCTCAGTTCTCCTTTCCTAGGATGGCCTCCATACACCAGCTCCTTCTCAGATTACTGCGCATATTTCGCTTTACGAGGGAAATCATCAGGCGTACCTTTGGTCGTTGGACACTGTTCATTCCGAAGTTGACCCAACTGGGCCGCTCGTGGCATGGCAAACCGGATACACGTCCAAACCTCAAGGCATCTTTTCCCGGAAACAGTCGAAAGTCCTATTCGGTGTCGGGTGGTTCGACTACTTTGAGGGGGCATGTCGTGGTTGCTGCTAGCACAGTTCCGGAATCGGCGAGCGAGCCGATGTCACACGAGGAAGCAAATGCAGCACCATCCCCTCCGATCCCGGATACACGTTCTGTCGCTCAGCTTCAAGCTCTGGCACATACCCCCAGCCCGACGCATTCTGTATATGGAAGAAACTTTGGCGACGGCAGCTCCGGGGATCTGAGCATTCAAAGCCGCGCCAGTGAAAGGCTCTCAAGAATTACGAATTCGCGCGAATCATTGCGGGCTCTAGTTGGCCAACCCTCCCAATTCCATGATATTAATGCGGCTTATCGCCAGTTTGGACGGGGTCCGGACCCATCGCGGTCAAGGGAGCGATTGTCCAGGCCATCATCGCCGATGAACCGCCATGCAACTCACCACTGGCAGACCTCTCATCTCGAAACCGTTACGACGGATCTACCAACCTCTCCCGCTCAAGGAGATGGCGAAGTCGGCCTCGTAGTTCAGCCCTCTGCGTCCTCCCGTATCCACGACCCGCTGGACCCATCGCCCACGCGTGAAAATAGCACTTCGATAGTGGTTGTGAACATCCAAAGCCCATCAACGGAATCACTTCCGATCACCTCTCAAACTATTCCACCACAATTTCCAGACCACGATGAACCGCTCGCCCCAGATACTGCCCACTCATCCCCTGTTTCCGCCTCAGCGGGGTTATATTCGGAATCATCTCTACTTTCTCCAACGGCTTCTTCCTCAGTGATATCGGACTTCTTCTTACCTGAAGGTCGCATTCCTCAGCTGATTCATTCTGAGCAAATCCCACGATATACGAAATCTGTCAAAATGTACGTGCTGTCATACCTTGTTGGTCCACTGTTTACACCCGTTGGCAGACCTCGCAAGCAAAAACCGTATGACATAGAGCCCTTAACAACTACATTCCCATAGTATGTCGTACCTGCATTGATATCCTGAGTCTAATAGAGATCATCCCAGCTTCCCGGAGACGAGCGACCCTGGCAATGCCCCGGACAGACAAGACTGTAGTCCCTGGATACCTTCCATTCATCCGGGTGGCGCCCTGTACTTTTATGATCCAGAGAGGGTGCGTCGTTGCCTTAAATCTCGCTCTCCCCAGTCGCAATTTATTGCCATTCTAGAGGTTGTTTACTGACACAGACATGTACAATTCTGATTTAAGGGAAGAAATGGAGCATTTCTATTTGTACCTGCAGAAAATTCTACGCGACGAGAATTTGACCATCCCTTCAGGAGATTATGACTTAGTCCTGGACATTATGCCTACGGTGGATGGGAAGATACAATGGTCTTATTACTATGCATGCCATCAAACTCGATGTCTGTTCTGGCTTGAACTATATGACGGAAACTACATGATTTCTGAATTAGATGGGGTCGAGTCCCCTGCTCACGTCCGTGAGTCGCAGTCATCTACAAATTACTCCCGGATTCCACTAATACAGTGCTCAGAGCATCGCCTAGAGGCTTTGTATTGGTACATCGCCTGTGTTCCGCTGGCTGAGTTGTGAACATTGAAGTACCTTGATAGGAATCATTGGTCTCTTTTTCCGGATTCTTTTGAGGGTCGCAGCCTTCCGAATGGCACCTATGATGAACTCATGGGGATGCTAGTGGGTAGTTGCTTTGGTACGCCCATGCCTGAGGCTAGTTTTCCATCTTCAAGAGTTCAAACATCAATGCTATAGTTGTGCTGACCTCAAAGTCCTCATCTACACTATACGATGATGTTACATTGCTGAAGATGATCGAGCTTGTACAAAGAGCCAAAGGTAAATCATTTTTGAAGGATTCGGAGGCGAGGTACACTAACTTTCAAGCCCAGAATCAAAAGGTGCTGAGGTATACTATACCACTGGAGCAAGTAAGCATAGTACACACTGGCCGACTTCAAGTTCGCTACTCACTTGGGTCACTTCACGATCCTAGCGCGTCTGCTCTCATTTTTTGGTAAGCATTACCTGGAAGTCATCACCCACGGCTAAAGCACGCACATATTTAGCACACCGGAGGTTCCTATACTTCCATGGGCAGAGTCATGCGCGACTTGCCAAGAACCAGACCGTGTATGACAAACCGGAACGTGAAAGATCCATTCTTATCACGTTGTTATCGCCGTTACTTTTCATGGCACCCGAAGTTCATATACGGGAAATGGAGGAGTTGTGGACGGATTATATTATTATTCAGAGAGTCTGGGAGAGCTTCATGGTTAAGCTGTTAGGTGAATGGCACGAGATAATACTTTGGGTAATGTTTTACGTCGCGTTATCACTGGAATTATTAAGGCTCATGTACCCCAGTCGACAGTGATGCTGGCAGTAAACGTGTCATTCCTTGCCATCCCTGGTGTGATATTTTCTAACACTAATAGCGTCAATCTGGAGAATGTGCACCAAGCGGTCATCCTCCCATCTTCTTCTCAGATTGCCAGCTTGCTCTCAGTAGAAGCTAGCATAGGAAGCATTGTGATTGGTCTTCTATTAGTCCGTTACAACCGTACCAAACAAGAATTACGCCCATCCGAGGCAGTGAGTGAACAATCCCTATTCTTGTCTGATAGATGCCGACACGGAACTGGGACAGTCAAAATATTTATACGAGAACTCTCGGAGAATTTTCGGTCTTGAACCATTGGCCATCGTTTACAGTCTACCATGGGCATTCCTCATGTGGTCGTACGTTATCCCCTTTTCAAAATTTGTTACCTCTGGATATTTACGTATCGCTACCATTCTCCTGACAGGATGGTGACATTTTCCATCGCACTGCTACTCTTTGGCTTCGTTATCTCAAACCTGTGGACCCAGATATTTGTTGCGTTGACATCAGCCCCTATGGTTTCCTTCACCGTATGGTGCCTCTGGATCACTTGGGAATCCACCAGTGATAGAGAAGTGTGGTTGCATGGCTTTCGTCCATCTATCGCTCGTGCGCTGCAACACATTAGATCTTCCATATATTGGACTGTTATATCATTCCGTAATCGTCTCGCTTCTCACGCACAAGATGTTGTCAGGGTCCGTTCGTCGACTGGCCCTCAGGGTCATGTTGGTGTTTGACGCAAACTGTATTGATACTCCGAGATGTCATAACGTTGCGACGGGTGTGTCAGACTCCGTCGTGCTTTGTCGCTTTATATAGAACGGTATGAATTCACGAAATTTCCAAACTGTGATCTGGAGACGACGCGCTGGCAGCGTATCCCCCTAAACGAAGACGACACAACTTCTGATTCTGGGTGGGACAGTGGTGGGTTCTTTGGACTGCGTTTACCACCTTCCCAAGCACGATAAATAGCACTGGCCCAAGGCTTGCTCCCTGGCCACGCCAGCCGACTGCTGCACTGTCAATCGACGCAGATGGTTCTGCCGAGGAGTATGATCCTGTCAGGCAGGTCGCCGGCTCACACAGGGACACTTCAGCGCGTACAACGACCATAGCGGTCGGTGTTCGACCCAAGTTATGTAACTGAGATGAATACGTCTAAGGCGAAGTCAAGGGCAGTAGCACCATCACAATGCCAGATCAAGATGTTACTGGCATAGTTCACTTTGGGAGGCACTCACCGTGGACTTGGCTCCAGCGAGTAAAGTGTCTTTGAAGTCACTTCAACGGTGTGGTTCGTGGGATTCAAGGCGTATCAGTGCAAAGCTTTCGAGGCTCACCAGCTTGATAATGAGGAATTGGCTGTTGGCCTGTCGAGGAGCACTGGCTACGCCAAGGCGCCTGTAGAGGTTTATCGAGGCAAATGGCGCTGGGATGGCTATGCATCTCCTTTCCCTCTCAGTCCCTTTCCTAGGATGTCCACCGTGCACCAGTTTCTTCTCAAAGTCCTGCGTATACTTCGGGTTTCAAGGGAATGGATCGGACGTACCGTTGGTCGTTGGTCCCTGTTCGTCATAGCCCTCCTTGGACGCCGCAGGTTGGGCGAATGGCCCCGCACGTGGCAAGGTAAACCGGGTACGTTCCAAAACCCCAAACTGGCTGGGCCATCGTTTCCTTGGGACGTAGTAGGGCCGTATTCGGTGTCCAACAGTGGTTCAGCAACTGTATTGAAGGACTATGTGGTGGCTGGTAGCAGAGTTCCGGCATCAGCGAGCTCCCACGAATTTGTGGCACCAAACACCGCCAATCTCGATCGACCACCACAAGCACATCCTTCCCTGGGCCCTTTTCCAACACATTCTTTATACGGAGCATATGGAGCCAAGGGCAGCACTTCGAACCTGAGTGCAATCAGCATCCAGAGCCGCGCCAGTGACAGACTGTCAATTATCACGACTCGGTCTCGGAACTCAATAGTTGACCCAGTTGGCCAACCATCACAGCTTCCCAAAGCGATTCATCGCCAGTTTGGCCGTGGCCCAGACCCATCACGGTCAGTCGACCGACTGTCCAGCAGGCCACCGTCCCCGACCAACCGCCCTCATACGCCCCATCATGCCCCTCATCTCGAAATTGTTACGACGAATCTATCCTCTTCCTCTCATGGACATGAGGGAGTCAGTCCCCTAGTTCAACCCTCCGCATCCTCTACCCACGGGACACTCAGCACACGCCCCGTGCGCAGGCGACAGTCTTCGATGGTGATCGTAGACGTCCAAAATCCATCAACAGAATCACTTCCAATCACTGATCCGACTTGGAGCCCAGCTATTTCACAACCATTAACAGCTGAACCGCTCGCCATGGTCGCAACCTGTTCATCCCCCGCCTCTGCCGTGACGGAATTACACCCAGAATCGTCTCTACTCTCCCCCACAGCCTCGTCGTCCGAGATATCGGACTTCCTCGTACCCGAAGGTCGCTTTGTTCAGCTCATTCATTCCGAACAAGTCCCACGATACACAAAGGGTATCACCATGTAAGTGTGTCATACCATCATATTAGTCCATTATTCACGTTTGCTGGCAGATCTCGCGAGCAAAAACCGTACGATATACATCCTTTAACGACTATGTTCCCACAGTACGTCGTAATCGTAACAATATCTCTGGGTCTCACGGAGATCTCTACAGCTTCCCGAATACCGACGTTCGTGACCATGATCTGGGACAACAAGACTGTACTCCCTGGTTACCAGCCACCCATCCGGATGGTGCCCTGTATTTTTACGACCCGGAGAGGGTGTGTCATCGATCTTGAACCTCGCTCCCCCCAGTCGGAATTCATTCGCCATTGTAGAGCTTATTTACTGACACAGACATGCACGATCCCGAATTAAAGGAAGAAATGGAGCATTTCTATTTGTACCTGCAGGATATTCTGCGCGTGGAACAATTGACAATTCCGTCTGGAAATTGTGACTTGGTCCTCGACATTATGCCTACGGTGGACGGAAGGATGCAATGGTCTTATTACTATGCATGCCATGAAACTCGATGTCTGTTCTGGCTCGAGATATATGACGGAAACTTCATGATTTCTGAACTAGACGGGGTCGATTCTCCTGCTCACGTCAGTGAGTCGCAATCATTTACAAGTTTCCCCCTGTTCCCGCTGATTTGGTTCACAGAGCATCGTCTGGAAGCTCTATATTGGTACATTATCTGTCATCTGGGTTAGTTTGTCAGGAATTGACATTGTCTTGATAGGAACCATTGGTCACTTTTTCCAGCCAAGTTTAGGGGGCGCCGTCTTCCACGACGTGTCTACGATGAACTCATGGGGACCTTGGTGCATGGTTGCGTAGGTGAGTCCATGGGCCAGGGGTTGGATTTTCGGGAAAGAACCCCACATCAATATTATAGACATGATGACCTCAAAGTCTTCAACTTTACCATATGATGATGAAACGATGCGCAAGATGATTCCGCTTGTACAGCAGGCCAAAGGTACGTGTTTGTGAAATTTGAAGGGGACGCTATCTGATTGTTTAATTCAGAGGCAAAGGGTGGTGCGGAATTCTACACCGCGGGGACTAGTCAGTACATAGCACATATCATCCCTTGTTACTTGCTAACTTCTCATTCGCAGCCCGCCTTCTGTCGTTTTTCGGTAGGTCCCGCTCAGATGTGATTACAGGTGATTCACTTTAATTGACTGATGCACATATCTAAGCACATTGGAGGTTTTTACACTTCCACGGACAGAGACACGCACGGCTTGTCAGGGATGTGACTGTCTATGACAAGCCAACACGTGAGAGATCCATACTCATCACAGTTCTGTCGCCATTACTTTTCCTGGCACCCGAAGTTCATCTGCGAGAGATGGAGATACTCTGGACGGATGGTATCATTATTGAGACAGTTTGGAAGAACGTCATGACCAAGCTATTAAAAGAGTGGAATGAGATAATACTTTTGGTATCGTTTCATGTCGCGCTGTCGCTGTCGTTCTTAAGGCTCACATACCCTAGTCGACAGTGATGCTGACGGTCAACGTGGGATTTCTTGCCATCCCTGGCGTGATCCTTTATTTCATCAATGGTGACCCGTTGGAAGTGGCCATCCTTCCGTCCTCTTCCCAAATTGTCAGCTCGTTCTCGATAGAAGCTAGCGTCGGAAGCATTGTGATTGGCCTGCTCCTAGCCCGTTTCAACCGCACCAAACAGGACGCAGACCCATCGGAGGCGGTGAGCAAACAGTCACATCTTAATTTGTGTGCCGACGTGACACTGGGACAGTCAACATATCTCCATAAGAACTCCCGGAAAAGGTTCGGACTGGAGCCAATGGCTATCATTTTCAGCCTGCCGTGGGCATTCCTCATGTGGTCGTACGTCGTTTTCCGCTCTTCTAAATCATTATTTTGCCTTTGAATTTACGTCGATTTTTCCCTCCCTCCGACAGGATGGTGACATTCTCCATCGCGTTCTTGCTCTTCTGCTTCGTCATCTCGAACCTCTGGACGCGAATATTTATTACGTTGATGTCAGCCTCTATGGCTGCCTTTACCGTATGGTGCATCTGGACTACTTCGGAATTCGGCGACCGTGAGGCGTGGCTGGATGGTATTCAACCTTCTATTACACGTGCGCTGCACCATCCCCACACCTTAGGTCGTGGGCCTATCGCACGCGTTAAAGATTTCGCTCGCCGCGCGGTTAGATCGCTGCGAAACTGTCTCCCTTCAAGTTCTCATGGTGACCGCAACGTTCCGTGATACACATTCTCTCTTCGGGGTGTGCTGGTAGTGTTCAATGCTTCGTTTTTTTTGATACTCAACTCTATGCTGGTTTGTTGTAGTACTTTGTGACAAGAAGATGAGACCCCTTTGTATGCCACTAATACGATACGTGTAACATGTATACAAACGATTCAAGATAGATAGAACACCAGGATAGACAGTGCATCCTCATCTATTTCTATTCAACCTTTATGTGAGTTTCGAGCTGTCCATGACTGCGAGAGCGTGGACGTATTGTTGATGGCTACCGACTATGCGGGTCATTCTTCCTTTTGCGTGGGCAATGTCGAGTTTGTAGCCACTCGGCAAGATCGATACGTCAACTGCTTTGCTTGACGTACTGTATGGCTGATGTATCGTTCCGCAAACAAGAGTATCGAGTTCTGGCCTTAAGCGAAGAAAATACAAAACATATCCTACGATTCGTCACGGTGGGCCCTTTCTCTGCGGGCCCAGCCCAACGAGTTTCCGTACCGCCCACCCCTTGTCCAGCCGACGTCTCCAATATGAAAGAACAGCTACTACAAAATTAGGACAGGATAGATGCTTGGCGTCAGATCCAGAAAGACAATTACGTTTACTGAGGCGCAGGTGCCGCAGCCCGAGCGCGCCGCCTCAGGCGCACGGGCAGCGGGTTCACCTTGAGGGTTACCATCATCTCTGCTTGCATCATGCGCTCTCGCCACTGTTCGCCCGTCTCGCCGGGATTCATGACCGGCTCGATGATCCAGTCTCTCACGAGGAGCGTGAGAAAGCAGACAGCTTCCACCACCGCGAACTTGCGCCCGATGCATGTGCGGGGACCTGGCCCGGGTCAGACGTCACGGTGAGTTCGATGGCACAGGTTTCACAGGGGTCAAATTGGAAGCGTACCGAAGCTGAACGCAGAGATCTCTTCGGACTCTGCAGTGACTCCTCGCCACCGATTCGGGTTATAGGTATAGGGATCGGGAAAGTAGCGCGGATTGTATTCTGACGATGGCTGGTAGTGAGCAGGTCGATGTTTTCATCCTGTAGGTGTCAACTCACGGATACCAGTCACGTCCACGGTAACTGTCATGCCTTTTGGGATTGGGACTTGTCTCATTCCTGGTTGCCCATCAGAATTTGGAATGTTGAGAATTGTATCTTCAGTGGCCTCCCGAAGCATTATGTACCCAGCCGCTGTCAGACCGCTCAGCACCAGTGGCATTTGACCAAGGAAAACCGACGGACGGAAAAGCCTCAGTGCCTCATAGAAAGTATGGGCCACCTCCTCGAGTTGAGGGAAATCTTCATAAGTCTGAAAGACATGAACAGAATGGGATAGTCTGGGAGACATTGTGACGTACTGGATCACGATCGTGTCCTACAACTTTGACGATTTCCTGGTAGACATCCTCTTGGACATTCTGGTAGATTCCAAGGAAACCGATAGTTGCTGCGAGTGTGGACGCGGTTGTTTCTAGAGGGAGAAGGCACTTTGACGGCTAGTTCAGCTCGGTGAGATAGCAAATGCACAAACCATGGCCGGCAAACATCATTCCAAAGACGTTCCCCATCTAGCATCGCACACCGCGCATTAAAGATAGACTCTATCACTAATGTTCAACATTGTCACTCACCAGTTCGCTGTCACTCAGCTTAAACTTGCTATCCTCCTCGCTGGCACGGACGAGTAAGCTGAACAGGTCCTTTCTTTCAATACTATCGGACTCGCTATTCAGATCAGCCCTGTGTTCGACAATCATCTTCGCTAGATATTCCCGTAGCACCCGACCTGAGGCGGCCATGTCGCGCAACCTGAAAATGAAGTCGCTTCGAGAAGCATATGAGAGGGTCATGCGCTACGAACCTCTTGACCGGAAGCCTGTACATCCATGACGGAATGATGATTCTCAAGGCCGCCGTGTCTGCCCATATACGCATCGCGTTCCGTATGCCCATGTCCTTATCATAGTTCTCGGTCGCACCTTCCCATGGGATTCGTAGACCAAAGCCGCATGCAGAAATTACGAAAAAGGCTAGACGCATCGTGTAGGCTTGTACGGGATCGAGTGTCACTACGTCCTTCTGTGTCCAGCCTTCTGTGGTGACGATATCTCTATATATCCGCGTTGTCTCGGCCCATACAAGCGAATATGTTGAAGGATTGAATGCAGGACCAATGATGCGACGATGACGCCTCCAGTCTTCCTTATTGATGGTAATGAGGTTCTCGCCCCATTCACTTGGAAAGCAGATGAACAGGGAACGCGAGTAAAAATTAAAAGGATAACCTACGTCAATGACTTCACGGACCACGCCGGCTTCACCCATACTGACTGAGGCCCTCCGGCGACTACTTGTCGTGTGACCTCGAGAGAGGACGTATAGATCACCGGGGGACCTAGCAAAAATGGAACAAACGAGACAACTTCCGAACGCCACTGCTTATAAACTTCGGAAAGATTAAGGCGATAAAGGGGCCTTGCAAAAGGACAGCACGTACAAGACAGACGCCATGTCCAGACCCAACAGAGACCTGGGTTCAACCGTGATATAGTAGGAAACATAACGCCGGGGGGGCGGATGGGACAAAGCGGGGGTCGTGGGCCCGGAATCCCACTAACCATCTAATGACCCGATGAGAGTTTGCATGGGTTGGGGCAATCACACCAAGCCCACCTTTAAGCCGGTGACAAATTTGAGAACCCTCGACACGACGAATATGCAGAGCAAGGCGCTCGAGAGAACACGCCAGTCATGCATGGAAGCGACTGGATCTTGAGGCATAGCTACAGAGGCGAGAGGTGGTGGGAACTTTCAAGTGCCTAGACGCGCAAGCCTCCTTATATTGAGCTTTGACGCCCCGAGGTCGCCGCTGTAAGGTGAGCGGTGCGGTTGATCGCGAAAACCCCGGAATTGTGGGGGTATTGGCCGACGCCGACTCGATCCCCACGTCAACGCCTCTCACCGCCTCCGCCTCGCCTCTTCGTTATCGCCTCGTTCCCGCGCCCATCTCCCTTTCATTCGCCTTTGTCCTCAACCGCACGACACAGCTCCCTCGACGCCCACCCTCCTCGTTATCGACTCCGCGACGCGACATCTACGACGCCCACTCGCTCATCAAAGGGCCTCGCCTCAACCCTCGCGGCCGCACTTGGGGCTTCGCGCCGACTCGCTGGGCCACCCCTGCTAGACTCGTCTCTTCGCGTTTTTGGTTTCGCCTCGGGTATCGTGTTCCTTTTCTCAGATCTCCCCTTAGAGTTTTTGCTACTTACAAATCGTGACTCTGCCCCTCCTTTCATACCTTTGATACTCGCCTCGCGTCCCTTTCATCCTTACCCTTGATTCAGTTAGATCTCTCCTCCGCCTTTGTTTAGATCTGAAATATCTTTCACCCTAGATTACGACCGTATTCCTTACTTACCGGACTACCACTAAAAGCTTACTTACAGTACGATGATTCGAAAAAGATACTTAACGGCTTCATTCCCAGTGCTCAAATGTAACGTTTTCCCCTTGCGTTTTCTCTTCTAAAAACCCTCTGCGTGCCCTCAAGAATCGCCCTTGTCTTGTGGCCTTCTCCTTTCCCTCAACACCTCTCCCTTCGACTCGATTACGACGCCGATTGCGAGCTACCGGGCCCGTCTGCATTCGTATTCGCGTTTGCTTGTTCTGCTCACTCTATCCCCTCCTTCTTTCCCGGCCTCAAGTCTCCTCGCGAACTCGCGGACGCCCTTCGCGTCTGCTTCACCGCCTATGGCAATCCTTTGAGAGGAACGGACAGGCCGGTAACGAAGCGATCTCATCGGGCGGCGGATCAGTTGAGATGCGATGATAGCCAGAAGTTGGAAACATTGTTATGTCTCTCTCTTCTGTTCGACATCTCGGTGATCTCGGGCTGTAACGTTTGCTGTCCGATTCGCAGTCCGATTTGCCGGGGTAACTCTCTTTCGGCCCGTCACGGCCGTCACACATGTCTCCCCTTTTCGACAACGCTACAAATGCCTCTATTGCTGCAATACAACGACGACAGAATGATTTACGTGAATTTCAGATACCACGCTTACGTGGCTGTTCAGAGTCTCTTGCCGTGCAACAGCAGTACGCTGCCGAGCTTCGTGAAGATTTGGAGGCCATCACACACCTCGTTGAGGTAGGTATATCTACAAGTCCCTCCTCGCGCTCATGAATTATGGGTGTTAGTAGGCTCTAGACGAAAACGTTGACGTTCAGCGCAATCCACGCGGTCGGCAAGACCTCCGTGGGGTAGTTGATGGGTTCAGGGTAGATATCACCCGGTATGTGATGTCCGTAGTACTTGATTATAATCAGCGTTAACTTTGCTATTAGACTGAGAAAGGATGTGCGGGCAGCTCTGCTAGCCTCGAAACGAGCCATTGACTCCAAGATATCGTCGAATCGAGAGGAATTGTTACGCGCGTCAGTATTGACACAGGCGAACACCTCGGACGGCAAAGCAACGTATGTGATGACACATACGTCCTTGAGTTCCCTCTCACACCACCGCAGAGAGGACGCGGTCATGAAGGCCCAGGTTGATGTCACGGAAACTCTGAGAAGGACAATGGGATTGATGCAGAGTGAATTGGAGCGATCCGTCCTCTCAGTTCAGATGCTCGGTGAGTGAACCTCGGTATCTGCCTCAATTGATCTGATCTATGCGCCCAGAGTCATCCACGGCTTCGCTCAAAGGAACATCGGCAACGCATGATGTGCTTACGGGGCTACTTGGCACCTCAAAGCAACTCGTCACCGCACTCGAGAAGGCCGATTGGTTGGATCGGATACTTATATTTGCCTCTCTGGCATTCTTTGCTCTCGTTTTCGTCTTTATTCTGAAGCAGCGGTTTATTGACCGCGGGTTGCGCATTGCGTTCTGGTGGACGCGTTTACTGCCCTCCGTGGGCAGAGGCGACTCGCTGCTTGGTGCCAAAGAAATCGTGCTGGAGAAGGGGACCGTTACCTCACAAAGCATGGCAACGGTTGCCTCATCCATTACCGCGTCTGCAGCAGCCACTGTAGCGTCTCAAATCACACATGCTGCATTGGCAGAACCAGATTTAGCAAGTTCAAGCCTTTTCACCACCATCTCGACTTTGCAGCAGAGCGAGACACCTCCTCCGGAGCCAGAGAGCTTACAATTACATGACGAACTCTGATAGACCTGATCCTGTTTGTGAACGAGGCTGAATAGATTATTTATTCGTGGTGTGAGATTCGTGTCCGTACTACATGCAGTGGCGGCAGTGCGGTCCGGGCAGTGAAAGAGGGACACGCGGGCCAGCCGCTTTATGGTTGACATGCCCACGAACGAGGATATGAGCCCCCCCGCAAAGCGACAAAAGCCCGACGAAGGCAAAATAGAGAGAGAAGAACAAACTTCTCAACTGTCGCGTTTGGAGCGCACCCCGCTTGAGATCCTCGCTGAGATACTCTTTCATGTGAACTCTCCCCACGATGTCCTCTCCGTTGCGCGCTGCAGCAAGCATCTCTGCGCCACACTCCTCAACCCCTCCAATGTGATGATATGGCATCGCGCCCGTCGTCACTGCGTCGTACCTGATCTTCCCCCTCCATTGCCGGGCTGGTGTGAATCCGCGTATGCGGCCTTCATATTTGACCCGGGAAATTGTTATGTGCGTATTGCTCAAATAGCTTACTTCATGACTCGGAACTCAGAACTATGAATTGATCAGATTTGTGGTGTCTCGACGAAACGAATGTTTGTCTCGTTCGTTGCCAGGGTTCGTCTATGCGGGAAGGTCCGTGGTCCTCGTCTTGTTTATCATACTTGGCTCAGGATTTAGTAGCCCGAGTGTCGTACAGAGCTTTTTAAGTGTGTTATGAGATTTCTTGTCAATCATCGCATTGCTTAACTTCCGCGGGTCAAGCAAATATCTTACAGTCCATCTTCATCCTGACCCAAGCAAATCCGAGTCGGAACAGCGCTTTTATGAAGAGAGACTGAGAGTTTTAGAAATTCCCTTCGCTGGCCTTGCTAGTAGGTGTTTGATCGTTCACATAATACTACGCTTACCAGGCCCTCAGCGGAATTTCTCCACTATTGTGGGTTTTTGTGGAGCCTCGAAAATGCTTTTCATTAATTCCCTGAACGGTTTGACCAACTGTTAGGTCTCAGGACTGATGTGGATAAAACTAATGCAGAGTACAAAAAAATAACTGCGGGGGCTATATCTCAGGATGAATATTTACGGGTAAGTCGAGTATCAACGATCATATTTCCTACTCTAACGTTTCCCCCATCAGCTCCATGAAACCAATAGTCGCCGTCAGCACCAGATGCTCGGGGTCCGTGTTCGCATATTTACACTGTGTACTACCCACTAACTACACTGGCAGCATGCAAAACTCCTCTCGCCATGGTGCCAGCAGTGGCGTGATAGATATCGAATGACAAAGATGTCAAACATGGCATTGTGAGTGTGTGCTTTGTCTTGTCCTTTTCTCTCTTGTTGTGTTGCTTATGTGTGCAGTGCAAGCAAGCTAGCGACGGAAGCTGGTTGGGATCTCCAACACCTTCTAAATACCCCTACGTTCTGCTCATTACTACGAAGTCATAACACGTGCCTCGAAAATATCTCTACGAGTGGTAAGCGTTGGCCTTTCATCAGCCGGAAGTGTTGTAACAGAAAGAAAGCCGTACGGTTACTCACTAAGAAACTTGATGCCGAGATTCTCTCTCAGGTGGAGAACCGTGCACGAAGACAAAAAGTCCATGCTCAGCAAAAAAAACACGCAGATATATCCCGCCACTACGATCGCTTACTGAAAACAAAGAAGTATCCTGTCGTTCCCAATCTAGCAGAATTTCGAGTGCTTCCCATCATCAAGACTCTACAAGACAGAGATGATGTGATGCCGGTTCTGTCGATCAAGCCAGCTAAAGATGCACACGTCCTAGAATCTGAACTGAAGCGTTCCAATCTTATAGGCGGAATGATCGAGAACGACGTTAAGAAATGGGTCGACACCGCCCTTGCTGCGTTCGGCTCGATGCTGGGCTTCCCAAACTGGAAAAGCGCATCAACGAGAATTCTTCATCCGGCCAAGCGGATTACAGTCCGCTTTATCTGCATTCTGTGCAACAACAATCCGAACAAGAGACGTGCTACTACAGAATCACTTGACTTTCGGGAGGCTTGTGCACACCAGTGTGCAGGCCAATCTAGGAAGGCTGCTGCGAAACGAAAGTGGAAGGCTGACCAGTTTGTCCCTGATCAGAAGGTATCTGTCTGGGTAGTGACTGACAAGTCTCCCAAGGCTAACTTCCCTCGTCCACAGGCCATCAATGTGCTTTCCAATGCTCTCTCCCTCCTTGAACTCAAGGCACAATACCGAGAGACGGAGGCTGAAGTCAAGTCAATGGGTGTAATATTTCTGTGCAAGTCGTGTGACTCCCCGATCGTGATGAACTTCCGGCGTCTGGTATTTGCCGTTTGAACTCAGGGTCACTTCCTTCTACTGAGCTTTGTCGTATTTAGGCTGGGCATTGCCATCGGCACGACGAGATGCACTTTAAACTCTTTTCCGTGGACGAGGCTCGTTCCTTGGGTTTCAATTGCTCGTATGATGAAGGATCGTGTGCCAAGTACAGCCGCGATAGAAGCGATAAGGCGAAACAGATGAAAGTGTTTGGGTGTCGTCACTGCCAGTACAGAAGCTCAGATCAGGCCATCATACTATTGTCGCGGAACAGCAATGCACGTCGGCAGCAGCGCTTTACGTTCAACGGCCTGATATCGCACGCGAAAGAAAAGTAGGACCCAGAGTTTCTTTCTTTCCGTGAACATGTGATAAACGAGCCTCATACTATCCTAGGCACAAGATATTACAATTGGGTGACGAGGACTTTTTCCGAGACGTCCGCGCATCGACCGGTGAAGTGCAAGTTGAGCCAGGGGTCATCGATTATCGTGATTGGATAGTGTAGGGAATGGGTTCACAAAGCAAGGGTCGCCCTGGAGCCGGGGTATGCCGGTCTCCTCAACGATTGTATGGCCAGTGCCCACCGAATTTTGCAACTGACGTTTGTTACTGTACGTTCCTTTGTTATGCTGCAGTAGCTCAGCACTCGGGGGGCATGTGAGTAATGAACTTTCGCAAAAATCAAGTACGCGATCGAATTCTCAAGGCCCTGTCTGAGACGCTGTGTGATATGCTTCAAGTCTAGCCGCCACTCATTCGCCTCCGATTCGGCAGGAGAAAGTTGAGTGGCAACGAGATAGTCCTGGATTTCCTGCAGCTATATACTTAATGGTTTGAGGACGGCGACATTCGCCCAGTATATCCGATTCAAGCCGTTTGGAGAGGTTCTTCGCGAATGCGCATTTCACGCTGAACTCGCCCTCGCCCCCCCCCCCCGCGCTCTCGGCAGCGACCATGCTGACCGAACCACTGGCATCTGCCCCAGGTACGTTGTCGGACCAAAGGTCAGCAAGCACCCTACTGACGCATTCATCTTACTATCGATGTCCCAAAGAGCAGTCGTCTGTTGAGCCCTCTCGGGCCGTTGGCATGCAAAACTTGAACAACACACCGTAACGTTATCTGCTAGCAGGAACGGCATTCGCTTGTGTCCAAGCAGCCCTCTGCTGGCCCCGACGCTTTCACGCGACACATTTCCGTTCAAGTTCAAGCTCGATCTCTATTGATCACTTTGTTGGTTTGGCTGATGCTGACAGATTTCCCGATCGTGCTCCGAATCTACTACCAACACGCAACTTCAACAGGCACAATCCGTCAGACGGCTCTGAGTCAACTTCGCATCAATACCGATGCACATACTTTCACTGTAAGTTGTGGTAATATACAAACAAAATCAAATCCCGGAACACATATCACAGTATACAACCAATAAACCCCGTTGGACATGGTATTGAGATGCGTGACGCGTTACACTCCACCCCCACTCTGGCGTTCACCCATCAAGTGGACGCTGCGGACGCTTTCTGCTGGTGGAACGCGACGCGTGCTAAATGAACGAAAAATGTCCAGCCCAAATTGCTTTATGCTCCTGAAAAGGTCACCACGTGTGCGCCTCAACACCACCAGGTTGTTACGCCACAGGTCCTCGTCTTCGGTCGATTCCCAGGCGATTCGAATACACCATCCGAGCAGGAAAATTGCAACAACCGACATGACCGTGACGAAGGCACGTGTTGGTGTATTTGAGATAGTGAAACAAAAGAGCAACAGCTCGATGAAAAATAACGCCATCCTATCCGGGCCGCAGGCGCTTCATAGCACGAATTGAGAGCAACGATATATGAAGCAATAAAGACGACGTACGACCAGATAAGCGACGCCCAAGGAAGGCTGAATATAACAGCCATCGGCTCAAGACCGAAGATCCTGTGACAATTCAAGAAGAAATATGTTGACTGCCCGAATGTTACCTCTGCACATGCGTCAGGATGCGACCATCCACTCACCGCGCCCGCGGGGTCCTCTTTGTGCTTGGTACGGTGGCGAAGGACTAGGAGAAGACCTATCACAATGCTTCCTATACTAGCTTCTACCGAGAGGGAGCTTGCGATCCGAGAAGGAGAGGTGAAAATGAGCACTTGGCTTGCGCTCGTCAAATTGCTTCCGTTGAGATTGGAAAGAACTACGCCCGGGATAGCAAGGAAGCCCACGTTTGCCGTCAGCATCACGGACGACTAGGCAGAAATCATGTGAGACTGAATTCAGCTGGTCGTGCTGCAACGTGCAAGACTTACCCAGAGAATGACACCTTCCCATTCCTCCAACAACTTGTTCATGAAACTCTCCCAAAGTGTCTCAATGATGATTTCATCCGTCCACAATTTCTCCATTTCCCGTAGACGAACCTCGGGTGCCAGGAAAAGCAGCGGTGACAGCAGTGTAATAAATATGGGCCTTTCACGTTTCGGTTTGTCATACACAGACTGGTCCCTGAAGAGGCGTGCGTGCCTCTGTCCGTGAAAGTATAGGAACCTCCAATGTGCTGGACGCGAGCATTGAGTTGGCCGGCATGGGTCATCTACAGGGGCCAGGCTCACCAAAAAAGGACAGAAGACGTGCTGGGTGTGAATTAGCAAGCAGAATTGAGACAAGGGTGTTATCATCCTCACTAACTCCAGCGGTGTGGTATGCCTCACCGCCCCTGGCCTCTGAGTTACAAGGTCAGAAATCCTTCTCTTCTCAGCAACACCACCATACGTTTGGCACATTGTACAAGTCCGATCATCTTCTGCATCTTATCATCATCATACGGTAAAGTCGAAGACTTTGAGGTCAGTACGTCTATGATATCACTGTCTCTTTCATGACAGATTAGTCACAGATCAATGGGCTTACCGACGCAACCATGTGCTAAAATCCCCATAAGCTCGTCATAGGCCTCGTGTGGAAGACGACGATTATCGAAAACGACTGGATAGAATGACCAGTGACACCTATCCAGACAATAAGAGCACCTAGAACACCAATCCTTCAGAAGACAGTAGACACACCAATACAGTGACTCTAAACGATGCTCTGCACACAAAATTAATCGAAACCACAGGAAAACAGAATGTGACAGGTCAACGCACTGACATGCGCCGGAGACTTGGCCCCAAATAGTTCAGATGTCATGTAGCTTGCGTCGTATGTCTCAAGCCAGAACAGGCACCGTGCATCAGCAATTGGGAAGATTCCTACGAGGCAGCGTGGTGCTCACGAGTTTGACGTAAACCGGTAGTGGGCCATAGGCTTCGAACCTTGTTATGTACTCGCGAGCTAGTCACGTCGTTTTTCCCACTCATAAACCCGCGCGAGACTGATGCCAGCTTGTGCTGAACTCAACCATTGATGTGAGTCTGTTACCTGGATGTTTGTATCTCATGTGGTCTTCACCAGGTTGTGAGAGAACTGTGAGCCCACTAAATAATCCCTGAAACGACCACCATGAGCCCATGCTATTTTTTAACCACTGCCAGCATCCCATGTGAGCTCCTATCTATACCACACCCTTCTCCTAAACATACTACATAGCTTAGATGTGACCACCTCTGTAACCCATGTAGTATGCACTGCAGTATACAAATTCAGATTTTAAAAAAAAAGTCTCAAGTATGATTTGAACACAGGACCGCCCCAAGCATGGATTACATAGATAAATGTGATCTAACCACTAAACCATCATGCCAATTACTACTTAACCTCCTTTGCTATAAGAAAAGACATCTCATGCTTAGTCAGAATATGGACCAAAAAATTCATAAGTCGCAAGTTGTGCCATGCTATCTCACTGCCATTGCCCCTTGCACACACTGTTTTGATATGTACACACTGTTTTGATATGTCAGCCATCTTATGCCTCTTTTTGTCTCATCCTCATCCTCCCACCTTCTTGCCCTCTCATCCCCTCTTCTCACCCTCGAAACCGACCATGCACCTAAGACCTATATATTCCTATTGGACCTCCTGCACAGCCAACGTCAATCATCACCTTGCTTGACCTTGCTGTGCCCGAAAATTCTCTGCTCAGCTGACATCAATTGTCACCTCAGTTGACCTTGCCATGCCTGAAAATTCTCGATTGATTCCTCTCTTGGACTGTCCTGCCCCATTTTAGTGTTACTCCTTTTGTATGCAGGCCAGTAGCAGCGGCATTGAGGAAGGCATGTGGTCACTGACAGCGTCGTGGGTCAGATAAAAATCAACATGCTATCAAAAAGGTACCAACCATGGCCCATAAAAGAAAAGGGTCTTGACTGAATGTCTCCCCATCCCCCCACTCTGCGCCAGTTCCTCCCCCCTCTGTACTCACCCCATGTCACCTCTGACTTCTTGAGCAACATTTCTGGCCTCAAAATCATCTAGAGCACTCTCCAAGGTGCCCCACATAAGCTGTGCTGACACTCTGCACCCGTGCCTGCCCTGCTGATGGCCCAAGTATTTTTTGCAGCAAGGTGCTCAAATGTAAATGTTTGCCTCTCAGTTTTCATGCCTTCACGGCAATGGCTCTTTCTACATTTGATTCTTGACATCTTTTCCCTCTAACAGATGGTAGATGTCCTTGTTTGCGTGTCAAGAATCGCTGACGCTCGACTCTTGATAGAGTTCGCAGTAGCGTCTCACCTGTTCTGGAGTGCTGATTGATATAGCTCAATCACTAAGCTTCAATATTCCTTGGAGGTTATCCAAGGGGAGTGAGAGTTGTTTAGACGATGAGAAGGGTCACTCCGATAGGTGAGATGATAGTCAGCAAGACTAGTGATTGATTAAGTCAAGCTTGGCTCGACTCTACCGCTGCTGAAGGGTTTAAATACAAGTTTGCTACTTAGGGATTTGTAAGTAACAAGTACAATCAATAAGCAGTCTTCTCAGGCCTGTCAGCTCTTCCTAAGTATCAGTAAGCTATCAGTAAGCTATGATATCATAGAGTGCGTTTTTGGACTTTGGAACAATAACATGGGAACAGTCAGTTATCCAATCAGTAAGCATATCAGTATCAGGCCATAGTAAGTCCCACAGAATGTCAGGACAAAGGCACTGCACATCAGAACAATAGTGAGTCTAGGCATGCCACTTGCATCCAGACTTCTTGCAGAAGGCCCAGTGCATGCAGGCATGTTTGGGGATAGGAATAGGTGTGGATCGAAAGGAGGGGGGATGAGTTCTGAGGCCAGGAGGTGTGGCTTGCCCTGTAGACTGAGGTAAGTCCATAACATTGCGCCATCTGTGGTGTTATCATCTGCGATATTGAGGTATGTCAATTCTCCCTCCTCTGTACTCATGCCACAACTCACCCTGTGTTGCAGCAAAGTTACAGTGACATGCCCCTTCAAAGGGGCCCCTCATATTACTCTCGACCCTTATCCTTACAGTATATATGATCTGTTCTGTGTATGCACGCTCATGCGAAGCATGCATGTGCATACTTATGCACTGTTCCTATGTAATCATTTTAGTTCCAGAGATAGAAATTTTACTTTTTTCCTGTCTTGCAAACCAATGTGATCTGATTCAAAGCAACAACATCTTGATGAGCCTGAAACATTCTGTTATTCGATCATGAGTACAGTATGGGATTGATACAGTCTATGAGCTTGTTGCAAGGTCAACTAGACCTCACAGACTCATTGACAGATGGTGTCAGGTTCACATTTTCAAGATCAGACTGATAGTGGCCTCACACATTAACTGCAAGATTACAGTGAACTCATTTTCTCAAAGTCTGATTGTACTCATCTCGCAGATCAACTGCCGGATTGCAGTGGCTCGTCTGCTGAAAGTCCAGTTATGGTTAACTCGCAAAAAACTGCAAACCCCAGACTAGGCATTATGAGGCATATGCGAGGTGGGCAACTAACTCATGCCACACATATCAATTCACAACAGAGGACATCAACTCACGACACCTCGCGAGAATTCGGACAATTTGCTGATGCCGTGTGTCATGGCAAGCATATTAATAAGACCACGATATTCGCTCATCTTCGGTAGGCATAATGTCTAGTACCAGGTCATAGTTGTTTGAGGGGATGGTCCACACGCAGAATCTGCTGTAAGTACCGATAAAAATCTTCTATTTCGTCCCAAAGTGTTGGGCTGTGCATGTCTGTGTCAGTAAACAATCTCTTTAACATGATATTAGTTATGAGCGGGATTTTAGTTCAATGAGACACGCACCCTCTCTGGATCATAAAAATAGAGGGCGCCATCTGGATGAGTCGCCGGAATCCACGGGCTACAATCCAGCTTGAGCGAGCCTTCCTCAGGACTCGTCGGCTCGGCATAACTGGAGAAAGCTGTTAAGGGTGAACCACATCATTCAACTGACAACGTACTATGGGAATGTCGTGGTTAAAGGTTTCACATCGTAAGGAGTGTCCTCGCGTGATCTGCCAACAGATGTGAGGGAGACGATAACACAATAGAGCAAAAGGCCACTTGCATCTTGATATTCTTCGTGTATCTCGGAACTTGTTCCGAATGGATGAGTCGTACAAAGCGACCCTCAGGCAAGAAGTAGAGCGAAGAAATCGAAGAAAGTAGAGAATGCTCGTCATATTGATCCACCGGGACGGAGACAGGGGGCGAAGGGGCAGTTGGGGAGTCTACGGCGAAGGGCTCGTCTGTCAATTTTGGTGGATGGATTAAAGTAGAGAGAGGAAGTGACGGATTTTGTATGTCCACAACCACACTCGTCAGAGACTGCCTCCTGCGATGCCCATGGACAGGTGGCGGACTCAGTGGCTCGTGTTGATAAGAGGACGAGGGCTGAGCTACGGGACTACCTGTGCTGTCATCATTGACGGGAGGGGGTAGATCTGTCGCATCGATTTCAACGCGAGGGGGCTGGGGGTAGGCCGCGTGGGCCATCGGGGATGGAGACCTGGACACCTCTCTTGAACGGGATGGGGCTGGGCCACACCCAAACTGGCGATGAGCTGCTCTAGGAGCGCGTGAGGGCTGGTCAAGTGGAGGATATATCGCATCACTTGAAGTGGTGATAATTGAAAACCTGTCACTAGCCCGGCTCTGAAGGCTCCTCCCAGAACTATGACGCCCAGTCTGGTGATAAGTCGCTCTGGAAGCGTGTGATGGCTGGCCGAGTGGGGCCCCTATCTTATTGCTTGAGGTGGTGATGATTGACAACCTGTCACAAGCCCGGCTCTGAATGCTCTGAATGCTCAGGCTCTCAGAACTACGATGAGCGACGTTTCCTTCGAAAAGGATCGGTGTATCAGATGGACCGACAGAAAGGTTAGGGGTTGAGAAAGGGATGACGGCTGTTGGTGCTGTTACTGCCTGCTGCCTCTCCCCCTCATGCTCGTGGAGGCTCGGAGGACTTGCCGACGTTGGGACGGTGCTTGCGGCGATGACATATTCCCTCACAACGGCTGAACTTCCTGACACTGAAGACGACCTTGTCCTGGTTCCAAAAAACGGTCGTTCAGCTGGTTTGAGGCTCCGAGACGCACCCGGTTTTCCGTGGCAAAAACGCCACAATGCATTGAACTTGCGAACGATGAGGGATAAGAGCGAGGCCCCACGGCCCGGGAAGCGTCGGAGGTGATCCCGTGCAACGCGTAATATGCGCAGGAATTTGAAAAGGACCTCAAGAACGGAGGCCATGTAACTTGGAAGACTCGATGGGCGAAGAAAAACCACCGCTATCAGGATGTTTGAGCAGGGGTGCCTCGTGTGAGCCAATCGTTTTCTCCGCCCATCGCCAATTTGACATAGAAGACAGCGATGTGTTCGTTAGTACTGCATGAATGGACGACTTTGTTGCACCGCTTGCATCTCACCTTCATCCCCACCCCATACATGATACACACACTCTCCACAGCCTCGGCTCACACTTTCGCCCCACCACAGCCCCATGCTGCTGCTGCTACTGCCTTGAGCACTGGGCGCATGCGCACACACCCCATCTGTCACTGCTCCAGCTGCCACTCTTCCAACCTTCCAGGACCCGTTGACCATCACTCCTGACTTGCATAACCGCAACCCCCCTTGCTACAGCCCTTGCATGTGCACGCATGTGGACACCTTCTACCACCTCTTGCAGCTCCCCTCATGTGCGCATGTGCGTGCACGCCTCCTGCCACTACTCCTGGCTTGCATGTCCGTGCCCCACCATTCCAACCCCCCCCCACCGCTGCCCTTGCACGTGCGTGTGCATGCGCACGTCCCTTTCCGCCACTACTCCTGGCTCACACAGCTGCGCCCCACCACGGTCTCCCTTGCAGCTGCCCCTCCTGGCTTACACACCCGTGCCCTACCGCCCTTCCCCCATGCTGCACTCAGATGGGCAGGGACACCCGTGGTTCCTAGGTGTATCTACGATTAACCAGCGCAAGCAATTCGCGCCATATAATACCCGCCTCAATGACCCTCGTGGAACATGGAAGTAAGGCCCTTTTTTGTGTCGGATCTTCTTCGTCCCCGCCAGGCTTCCTGTTCTCGGGCTCATAGGTCGGCTTGATCTGAGTCTCTTCCGCGAGTTTGGGCTAACTAGAGGAATAGAACGTATGACTGGTGCTCTAACGTACCACGTATCAGCAGGACTTCAAGTTCTGTCGCACCATCACCTCTGGAAAACCTTCATACTCGCCCCAGTCTGGTGGAAGCGTAGTTGCCGTTCCCCTAGCCCAAAGTAAACGAGTGTACGTTCTACATGCGGGGTTCTTCAACACCTGTCTGTCACGTCGTGCACCTCTCGTTGGACATATTTTCTTAGCGTGCGGCCCCGACTACCAGCATCAATTTCTCGTTGGATTGTAGATGACATGAGTTCGCGGTGGGACCTGCTTGATAGGTGGGAGGGGTATGGTGACGAAGGAAGGCCTCAGCGGCTCGGCTGCCGCAATGGGTGCAACAAGACTTCAGTTACTGGCCCCATGTAATTTCTTCCTTCATGTACTGTAGTACTGTACTCACAGGACACGAAGATAGTGTCAAAAACAATAAGGGACATGATTGTTTAAGTCTCTGCCCGAAAAAGATAGGCCAGAACCGCGATCTCTTCAAGCCCTGGCCCAATCTTCGTAGGGATGCGCCGACCGGCGGTGGCAGCCAACTCCGAAAGGTGTTTGTTCATTCGCTGGATGGCTGAAGCGCTGATGCCTGGAACATATTGGCCGACAACTTCCCTACATACTCCCCAAGTTTATTCTCGACCAGACATCTTTAAGCAGTAAATGACGTATGGTTTATTTCGATTTTAAAGGGACTAATTGCTACCGTGACGGGTCCTGCGTTTAGCGATTCCTGCGAGAACCTGCTTTCCCGTGAGTACAGCAAGAGTGGCTGCGCCAGAGCCATATAAGAGTATCTGTCCGAGACGAAGCTCAATCCAGTACCAAAAAAGGAGGCCCTCGATGAGGCCGAGTGAGAATAAGAAGGACAGCACACTGGGCGAGAAGAGGTGAGGGACGCCTGGGCGAATTGCACCCCACTATGATCACAATCCAGGAGATGTTATCAGTATCGCATAAAGAGCCCAATGCACGAAGCGAACGAGAAGGTATTTTACGCACCAACGTAAAGAGGACAGCCCATGGGGCAAGGACGAGCGCGGTGAAAAGCGCAGAGACGGGACGAAGGGGAAGCTTTGGCTCCGGGTTGAAGGTATGTGCAAGCTCGGGGCGGGGATGGTAGAGGGCTTCTTCAGGGTGCACCGGCGGCGGTGCGGAGGGCGGGACGTGGAGGTCAAACAGGTCGAATGACGTGGGACTGTGCACGAAGGAGCCGAGGAGAAGGGAGACCCGCAGTGGCGCAGCGCCGGAAGGTGGGAGGGAGGTGGGAGGCTTGGCCATATTCTTGCGTTTTTTTAGAAAGGAAGAGATTTCAGAGGACGACCCTCGTCAGTTAGTGAAGGGATTAAGACTTCATAAAGCGAAAGGGATGTACCAGTTCAAATTTTGCCTTTCCAGAAGGGGTGATTTTGACGGGCTGGATGCCCTCCTCGCCTGTCGTTGCGTCGAAGAAACGCAGGAAGGTCTGATGCGGTTGGACGCCGTTGTCAGTCGCCTGTTCTGTGACTTGGAAGGTGAGCTTCAACGTATCAGTTGGGCCCAAGGTGACAGAATCGGGGCGTTTTGTGAGGGAAATCCTGTTCAGGTTATTCGATTTAGCACGAGTGGAAGGAATATCACATACGGTTCTGAACGCAGCTGGCCTCCATCAGATCCAATGACCGTCAAACGGGGGGATTGTATAGTAAGTTGACCAGCATGTGCAGCTGCAACAAAGCAAATAAGAGCCAAAAAGAATGGTTGAAAACCCATGTCGTGGCCTCTTCTAATGAGTCCTGCGCTTGGCCACGTACACGGTTCGCTTGCCACTCGGTCACATGAGTAGTAGCCGAGGGGAGGAACTGAAAAAAGAAGACCCGACCGTGGTTCGAACACGGGACAACACGATCTGCAATCGTATGCTCTACCACTGAGCTATCGAGTCGCCGTTTTCTACGTGAGGGTATACATTTATATCACAGCGGCTCATCCCGTGAACAGTGACGCGTCGTGTGTGGACGCGTATCTCCCCTTCACTGAGACTGCCTCTTCAAACATTCGAAATGGCTGACGTCGAAATGAAGGACGCGAAGACTAAAGGCGATGCCAAGGATGATATCCCAACGACCCCGCAATCCCCCGTCTCGGAGATAAAATCCAACGTCGCGCTCATCGAGAGAGCCGTGTCCACGCTAGAACCCCGGTTCACTATCCGAGTATTGCGCTCGCTGACTGGACTCCGGAAACGCCTAGACGAGAAAGCACTGTCGGACGCTGTGTCCGAAATTTACCCTCAAGGTGCGTAGGTCTTTGCATTAGGGAATTAACCCTTCTCATCAAATCACAGATTCCCCGGTCAGGTCGTCTCTGCTTTCATGGCTCCCCGCTGCCCCTGCTCAAGATGAGTCCATGGAGGTTGACCCCTCTCCTTCGCCGAAAGCATCATCAGAAACTGTACCTGAAACGGAGATCTATTTCCGCCTTCTCATCTTGCAACATCTCCTCACTTCTCCGAGTACATACTCGGAGGCCATCAACCTTGCCAACGAGACTGTACAAAAGATTCAGTTTCTGAACCGTCGAAGCTTAGATCCAATTGCGGCGAGGGTTTGGTTTGCCCTAGAGCGGGCGTACGAACTCGGTGGAGAACTCTCTGACGCACGACCGTGAGTATTTTGTCATCTCTGTTTCTCCCATTAACCGCTGCTTTTTCGATAGCCTGTTCCTTGCAGCCCAACGGACCGCTTCCCTTCGCCACGATGATGAGACCCAAGCTTCCCTCATCAATCGCCTTCTTCGCAGTTACCTCCATTACAGTCTTTACGACCAAGCCGACAAACTCATCTCGAAAACTAATTTCCCCACATCCGCTCCCAACTCGCAATACGCTCGTTATCACTACTACCTTGGCCGCATTAAAACTGTGCAGCTAGACTACACCGCTGCGCACACCAACTTGCAACAGGCGATCCGTCGAGCACAGGCACCTAAACTCGCGCCTGGATTCTACCAGGCCGTCCACAAGCTGTTTGTAGTAGTGGAGCTTCTCATGGGCGACATCCCCGAACGTAGCCTGTTCCGACACCCTGTGCTTGAAAAGGCCTTACGTGGATACTTTGACATTGTGAAAGGCGAGTTGCCCGCCCACCATAGATGTTCTCCCATCTCACACCCTTGTAGCGGTCCGTACCGGCTCCCTCTCGCAGTTCCAAAGTACACTCAAGACGCACGCCGCTGGCTTCGAGGCAGATAAGACCTACACCCTTGTTGCACGCCTCCGACAGAATGTGATCAAAACGGGCATCCGCCGTCTATCCCTTTCGTACTCACGCATCTCGCTGCGCGACATATGCGTCAAATTGCACCTGGATTCGGAGGAAGATGCCGAATATATTGTTGGAAAGGCAATTCGCGATGGTGTCATCGAGGGCCGGATCGTGCATGAGAAAGGCTGGATGGAGTGTGGAGGACAGAAGACGGGATATGGCCCCGAGGTCAGCGAAATGTTTTCCCGTCGAATTGGGTATTGCTTGGAGCTGCACAATCAAAGCGTCAAGGTATGTCCTCTCAGCTGCCCACGTGTTGAGTTGGAAGTTCACCCTACGTAGGCCATGCGCTATCCGCTCAATGCGCATAGAAAGGACATCGTGGATGCTGAAGGGGCTCGGGAGCGAGAGAAGGAGTTAGCAAAGGGAATCCAAGAAGGAGAGATCGACGAAGAAGATGCGCTAGGCGGGGACTTTTGATGTCTGTATGTGCAATGTGATTTTTGTTTTCATACGTCGAGCGCAAGAGTCGCAGGAAGCACCTTTGGCAAGGGTTACTTATTTATGAGACGGTCACCTGGAGCCACTGTCCTGTGGTGCTATCTCTAAGGCTAGCGCAAGCGATTCGCGATGAACAACCTGTTCATCGCGAATCGCTTGCTGAGTATGTGATGCAAATTATCCGAGTGATGGCAACGTTCTAAGTAATCGCGTTGTCTCGAACATTTTATTGCACCTCACGACGGGAATGTAGTGTACAGAAGCTTGGCTAGGAAGCACCTCAGGATGGAATTCATCACAGTACAAGACACCATATCACATCCTGCATGTGGGTGTATTTGAGTTTTCTCGCATTTCTCGACTTTCAGTTCGGTTATGAGTGAAAATTTGGCAAAATATTATATTATATTCTGGGAAAGACTGGAGCCTGAGTGTTCCATTTATGAAGTATTGTCGCATCAGAGGGGTGGGCCCCCAAATGGTATCATTGCTGCTAAGCATATAGAGTGACCGTGTTTTGCACGGGTGTCTGTCTAAGACAGCAACAAAGGCCATGTTGGGTGTCCGCATGATGATAGCCGACTAGGCAATAGTCATGTGAGAAGACTGAAAACATCCAGTCATATCATACCATTCAGCGACCATAATGCGCTTTTTTCATGACAATCGACCGTCTTTGAGGGGAGAGAGGCGGGAACAATGTCCGAGTCTCAGTGGACGAGAGGTAAGTAGTACAATCCAGTTCTGATGTGCCGACTGCCAGTGGTATCTGTACAGATGACTGGGGTTGCAGGTAACGCCAATGCAAGACGTATGAGAGACCAGCATTATTAAGGATGATACCACCTCGTGAGTACCATAAAAGCTCAGTGGTGCGACATTAGTTGCTGAGAATCGTCGCGGAAGGCTTATAGATTGCGGGATGTAAGACCACGGGATTCGGTTTGGATGGAAGGTTGTCAGAGCGGGTGATATCTCTGGGTCTAGAAGATGATCCTGCGGTGCCCAGCAAACGGGAAATTAGAGATTGTCAAGTTGCTAGGGAGTGGAAAGCCGCCGCTGGAAGTCGGGATCAACAGTTCCTTTTTAGTCTTTGTGTCACTCAATTGAAAGCAGCCTGTTTGGAGAACTAGGGCCCATCCAGGCTGGTTTTGAGTCCCTAGGAGCGATCCGCACACAGTTGATACGTACTAAACGTGGGACAGCAAGGTGGAGTCCGGTGATGAACTACAATCACAGTATTCAGTATTATTGGAGCGTGAGTCATCGTCGCGCACGGGAATAGCATCTTGAAGGGTCGCTGCGAGAGTCGCACCCGCCGACCATCCACCGAGAATAGACTTTCTTTGTGGGAGATATGGGAAAGGGCAAGAGTATCAGATGCTTATTTGATGGTGGTGTTTGGCTGATCGAGGAGATAGCGATCCCCCATCTCAGGGTGTAGAGTTGTCATTCCGAGTCTCTCAAACCGGGGACAGGTACTAGCTGGGCGCAATGCAAGTTACACCATGCTGTGTCCTCGGAAAAATACCGCAGCGACAGCGATGAAAAAACTTTCACGACAAATAGTCGTGTTGGTCCGAATTCCCGTAAGGCAACATGCCACGGCACAAGGCATCAAATCGCTGATGTGAAACTAGAGACATTCGTTCCTAAAGACCAAGACCGGCAAGGGATACAATACAAGAGTCCGTCATTCCCGAGGCCAGGAATTTCCACCTTCGCAGGCAAATTCAAATTGTAAGTCTTGGACTTGTTATTTGACATTTATCGGAGCCATCTATTTGCGATTACCGAATATTCCATGGGCTATGCCTTTCTGATGGATGAAGGTACACTGGCAGTCGGTCATGCTAGAATTCACTCCCGTTGTGCACTGAGAGCGGCAATGTTACAGACATCTATCAGGAACTTGCCCTCCGTCACTACCAAGCGTGGGCGCTGGTCCACATAGGCGACAAAATCGGGATCCGGCTCTGACAATTTGCGCACGCGACATGGTGGTCCATCATGAGAGCAGAACGTGTAGAGTGCTAGGGCGCCAAGTCACGTTGAAGGTTCATACGAGACCGGTGTGATGCAGGTATCACAGGGACACCCGGATACGAATCTAGGCATGAGCAAAGTGCTCTGGGCCAGGACAGACAGAGTGCCGTTGTGTTCAACCGGGCCAGGGAACGCGGATGTCCGGCCCGGGGGTTGAGACAGGTAATACGGTCACGTGGCGAGTGCGGCGTTCTCGAACGTCACCGCCAATGTAGTTCCACATGTCCTCATACACCTTATACTGGACTCTGCGACGTGTCCGATGTGGGTCTTTGTGAAGCTGATCAATTCAAGGCCTCACAGCCTCGACAAGACGAAACACACCGCCATTCAGACTTGGATACTCGTAGAACCTGTTCCCTTCGGGTGAAATATGACGAGTTGTAACAGGACAAGTGAGAACTACACTACGAAGCAGAAAGATTGCGTCAGAAGGGAACGGAGAAGAAAAAATTAGCAAAAAACACACGTCCGTGGACTGAGCTCCGTATGCGGTGCAGTGGGTCTCATGGCTGTCTCACACTCGAAGAGATTCACCAACTCTTGAGGTGTGTTCCTGTGCTTAAAAATGCCGGACTGTACTACTATACTACTTCTGCATAATTGTTAGGAGCTCCGGGCAGATCTAGAACGCCAACGACGCGTTTTGCAAAATGCTGCGGTTATTCAGGCCAGAGACCAGGAAGAACGCGCACGCATTATTGCCGCCACAGCACCCGTGACGGCGGAAGGTTCATCCCTATCAACACCGCAGGGCATTCGTGCCGGAGATCAGGGTTCTGATGTTCTCGAAGAGCCACAGCCTTCGCAAATTCATGAAGAACCCAAACAGGCTTTGGGACCATCTCGCAGCCTAGAACTGCCTCCTATCGGAAAGGATAGAGACTGGCAGCCTGAGGTGTGGACACCACAGACCACTCGCAGGCGGGGAGTTTAACCTCACAGAGGCAGGTCCTGGTTCTCGGTTCCCTTCTGCTATTTGTTCCCGCAACATTAGTTTGGTGATCTTTCGATGTTCGACCAGTTCAATCTACGGCCTCGTTGGACCTGTATGCCTGATCAAATAAGCGTAAGACTACTATTTACCATTTCACAACCTAGCCCTCCTATCTGTGGTCTCAGCTATCTCGTTAAGTGACAGGTACACATGGGGCCTGCGCCGGTGTACAGTACAGTACATTATTCCATCCTGCACTTGACTACTGGACTAACCACTATTATACATGGATCACAGCTTCCCAGACACTTTACAGGTGGATACTCTTCAGTGGGAACTTGAACAACTTTCACGATCACGGATCACACACGTGTGTGAGTTAAGGTGTAGACCTGGTAGATGGTACGCGATAGATGGCTTCTACACCCTTATTTGAGGGTACTGTCCCTTTCGCGGTTTTATGTGGAGGTGGCTGTAGAATGTGTCAACCAGAGCGGCCAAGGTTGCGCCTATATCATGATATTGCGTTGTGCCATCTCATCTAGAGAGCTTCCTCTGTTCTTCACTCGCCAAATTTCAACAGCTGTTCACCGCGAATGAGTGTCTGTAGCTTCCCTGGGAATCGATGGATACGGTCGCTTGTCACTGGTACAGGCTAGTACTGTAGAATGTTGGACACCTTGGAACAGATATGTTGCTACATCATGCATCATGGCTTCGTTCCGTCCGTTCCGTTTGCATTCTGGCCTCAGAGTCCTCACCGGCACTGCAGAATGATAAACTGGTTCCGTGTTTCTATATCACTTTACACCAGTTTGTTGGCAGCTGTGACGAGATCGATAATGCTTGACTTGCTCTTGTGAAAATCAAAGACCGGGAACACGTCCAATGCATCTTCATGATGAATGATTGCTCGCACTGCGCGCTCACGACTTCTTGAATACTGTAGACAACTTGAAGGCGGGTGCGGCGTATCAACGCGCCCTCAAGTTGGTTCCGCTATCATTTCTTCACGCCGTGTTGCAACCATATATGTGCGGCATCGCAATACAGCATCGGTATCCTGTGCACTCCATGTCGTATTTACGTGACCAATCGCGTGATCTAACGCCATGTCGAGCGTGGCGCCGAAAGCAGACTAACTAATAGCACGATACGGCACAGGGTGTGGTTAGTAATTTCAGAACATGATAACAGTCTTCGAACAGCCTTGGAGCTCCCAGCCCTGCTTTAATGGTGCTTCGAGGAAATGCAAGATGAGGTGGGAAGGTATAGAAATAGCCAGGGAAAGACACTTTGTGCTGCCTCTACAGTTCCAAGGAGAAGAACTGTACTACTGTAGTAATCGGAGGAAATCACGTAACATTCGCTATTTCCTCTGAGACTCAGATGGCTGTGCGACAAGGTTAACAAATGGATACCACGACTACGGGCGCAGGCATTGCAAGATAAGGTAGTGAGAGAAAATTTCTGCAGATGGATAGGACAAGTGTGATGATGACTGCACGTACTACCAGCGTACTAGTGCGGCCTACATAGCCTGAGAAAGCTTCAGTCGCACCTCGGTATATTATCCAATGACTTTTCTCGAATCGCGAGCATCGAGTCGGCTGTAAAAGTGGTCCGAGTCCCAAGGAGATGAGGAGATCACAGTATGAGACTATGAGCCTGTTTTCTGGAAGCCGCTTCGATAGGCGACGAGGCAATGAAGCTTTAGCGCCAATACTAGTAAACTAGTTAGAGGCTGTGCACGAGTCCTTGATACGTAGCCCCTTATCCGACCGGCACTGGCGAGTAGTCAACGAAGCCAGGTGTCATGGGTTCTAATGTAGTGGCGCCCGAGCGAGTTCATTTTGCGGCACTGGCAGATGGAGAAAACATTGGCACCGCCAGTACATGAATCGCCGGTGTCTTTCAGGTAAAAACCCTGCGATAGCTGGAGTTCTCTTTCACCCCTTCAGTCCTCCACCTGTTACATGGCCTCCGTTCTTGAAGCCCTTTTCAAGTTCCTGCGCATATTACGCGTTGCACGGGATCATCTCCAACTTGAACGCTTCCCGGGCCGTGGGGCCTCGCTCTTATCCCTCCTTGTTCGCGAGTTCAATGCGTTGTGGCGCTTTTGCCTCGGAAAACCGGGTGCGTCTCTGAGCCTTAAACCAGCTGAACGACCGTTTCCTGGAACCAAGACAAGGCCATCCTCAGTGTCAGGAAGTTCGGCTGTTGTGAAGGAATATGTCATCGCGGCGAGCACCATCCCAACGTCAGCAAGTCACCTGACCCTCAACGAGTATGTACCGCCGGAGGCAGTAGCAATCGTCATCCCTCCCCCGACCCCCGCCAACCTTTCCGTCAATGCATCTTATACGCCAGTCCTGTTTGAAGGAAAAAACCTCGCTCATCGTAGTTCTGGGAACCTGAGCATTCAGAGCCGGGCTAGTGACAGGTTGTCAATCATCACCACCTCACGGGATTCGATACGTGCCCCACTTGGCCAGCCATCACGCGCTCCTCGAGCGGCTCATCTCCAGTTTGGGCGTGGCCCAGGCCCATCCCGTTCAAGAGAGGTGTCCAGGTCTCCATCCCCGATAGCCTACGCGGCATCCCCCCAGCCTCGCGTTGAAATCGATACGACAAATGTACCCTCTTCTGTAAATAATGACGGCACAGACAGTCCCGTAGCTCAGCCCTCGTCCTCCTATCAACACGAGCCACTGAGTCCACTACCAGTCCATGGGCATCGCAGCAGGCAGTCTTTGACGAGTGTGGTTGTGGCCATACAAAATCCGTCAACAGAATCAGTCCCGGTGTATCAACATGACGAGCGTTCTCTACTTTCGAGAATTTCTACCGAGTACTTCTTACCCGAGGGTCGCTTTATACAACTCATCCATTCGGATCAAGTTCCGAGATACACAAAGGATATCAAGATGCAAGTGGTCCTTTTCTCCATTGTTTTACTGTCTCCTTCACGTCTGTTGGCAGATCACGCGAGGAAACACATTACGATGTGAAACCTTTAACTACGACATTCCCCTAGTACGTTGTCAGTTGAATGATATAGTTCATCCTCACGAGCTTTCTCAAGCTATGCCGAGCCGACTAGTCCTGAGGAAGGCTCGCTCAAGCTGGATTGTAGCCCATGGATTCCGGCGACTCATCCAGATGGCGCCCTCTATTTCTATGATCCAGAGAGGGTACGTGTGTCAATGAACTAAAATATACAGTCATAACTAATATCATGTTAAAGAGATTGTTTACTGACACCGACATGCACAGCCCAACATTTCGGGACGAAATAGAAGATTTCTATCAGTACTTACAGCAGATTCTGCGTGTGGACCAATTATCCATCCCCTCAAAGAACTATGACCTGGTACTAGATATCATGCCTACCGAAGACGAGCGGATATCGTGGTCTTATTACTATGCTTGCCATGACACACGGTGCTTGTTCTGGCTTGAGACATACGACGCAAGCTACATGATATCTGAACTATTTGGGGTCAAGTCTCCGGCGCATGTCAGTGCGTTGACCTGTCACATTCTGTTTTCCTGTGGTTTCGATTAATTTTGTGTGCAGAGCATCGTTTAGAGTCACTATATTGGTGCGTCTGCTGTCTTCTGAAGGATTGGTGTTCTAAGTGCTCGTATTGCTGGATAGGAGTCACTGGTCACTCTATCCCGTCGTTTTCGATAATCGTCGTCTTCCACACGAGGCCTATGACGAGCTTATGGGGATCTTAGCACATGGTTGCGTCGGTAAGTTCGTTAATCTGGGACTTGTCTTACTTGGGAGAAACGATGATATCGTAGATGTAATGACCTCAAGGTCTTCAACTTTACCGTACGATGATAATCAGATGGAGAAGATGATCAGGCTTGTTCAAAGTGCCAAAAGTATGGTGGTGTTGCTGAGGAGAGAAGGATTGCTGACTTTGTGGCCAGTGGCCAAGAGCGGTGAGGTATACCATACCGCTGGAGTTGGTGAGGATGATAACACCCTACCCCATTTCTGCTTACTAATCCTTTCCTCAGCGCGTCTTCTGTCCTTTTTTGGTGAGCCTGGTCCCAGTCCGTAACCCATGTTGGCCAATTTAACGCTCGTGTCTAGCACATTGGAGGTTCATATACTTCCACGGACAGAGGCACGCACGCCTCGTCAGGGACCAGTCTGTGTATGACAAACCGAAACGTGAAAGGTCCTTACTCATTACACTGCTGTCACCGCTGCTTTTCCTGGCACCCGAGGTTCATCTACGGGAAATGGAGAGACTGTGGACGGATGAAGTCATTATCGAGACAGCTTGGAAGAGTTTCATGACCAAGTTGTTGGAGGAATGGGAAGGTGTCATTCTCTGGGTAGGTCTTGCACGTTGCAACATGACCAGATGGATTCAGTCTCACATGATTTCTACCTAGTCGATCTTGATGCTGATTGCAAACGTGGGCTTCCTTGCAATCCCGGGCGTAGTCCTTACCAATCTTAACGGGAGCAACTTGACGAGCGCGAGTCAAGTGCTCGTTTTCACATCTCCTTCTCAGATCGCGAGCTCCCTCTCGGTAGAAGCAAGTATAGGTAGCATTATGATAGGTCTTCTCCTAGTCCGTCACAACCGTACCAAGCAAAAAGAAGATCCCTCAGGCGCGGTGAGTGGATGGTCACATCCCGACGCACGTGTAGAGGTAACGTTCGGGCAGTCGAAATATCTCTACAAGAATTCTCACAGGATCTTCGGTCTTGAGCCGATGGCTGTTATATTCGGCCTTCCTTGGGCGTTGCTTATGTGGTCGTACGTCGTCTTTATTGCCTCATATAACGTTGTTCTCAATTCGTGTTTATGAAACGCCTGCGGCCGGATAGGATGGTGTTATCTTTCATTGGGCTGCTGCTCTTTTGTTTTACTATCTCAAATACACCGACACGTGCCTTCGTCGCGGTCATGTCGGTTGTTGCAGCTTTCCTGATCGTATGGTGTATTCAAACCGCCTGGGAATCGACCGAAGACGAGTATCTGTGGCGTAACAGTCTGTTGGTGTTGAAGCGCACACGTGATGACCTTTTCAGGAGCGTAAAGCAATTTGGGCTGGACACTTTTCGTTCATCTCCCACACGTCGCGTTTCACCAGCGGGAAGCGTCCGCAGCATCCACTTGATGGGTGAACGTCAGAGTGAGGTTGGAGTGTAACGCGTCACGCATCTCAATGCCATGTCCAGCGGGGTTTATTGGTTATATACTGTGAAATGTGTTCCGAGATTTGATTATGTATTACCACCATGCTACGAACGACGTGATATGTATTTGCGACTTCTATGCGCGTGTTGGTCAGAACGGAGAGAGACAGAGATATAAACGAAGCTTACAGTCAAAACCTGGGCAGACAGCAGTCTCTCTGCCCGCGAGTGTGACCGGCCTGCCGTCCGTGTATGGTGTAGTTGTCTGCTCCTGCGTAATCGGGATGTCGATCCGGTCGTGCCAGTGAGTTGAGTTGTCGGTCGAGCCCCAGTTTGAGATGTCTGTTTCGGCTCGGGTTCGGGTTCAACTGAACTTGTCAGGTCGGTTGCTTTCTAATGTGTGGTCGCGTTTTCGAGTGAGGGTCGGGTCCAACTTGAAGCTGTTCTGTTCCAATGTTTGACCACATTCTCGACTCGGGTCAAGTTAAGTTATCTCACATCAGTAAAAAAACCCACAAACTTTTTTACTAGTCAGCTTTTTTAAGTAAAAAAGTAAAAAAGCGAACAAGCTGTGGCACAACTTTGACCACTTGAGTCACTTTTAGCACCTTTTTTCCCACCTTTTTGTACTTATTTACTTGTTATAAAAAGTTGGAAAGTGAGCTTTTGGTCAATCCTAGGTTCCTCGCGCACTTGCTGGCTTTTCCACTCGTACTAGCTGACTCGTACGAGCCCAAAAAAGTTGGTGGTATTTTTACTGATGCAGGCCGTCGCTTCCCAGTTTCGGATGTCTGCCCTGGCGCGGGTTCGCTCATTTGTTGGGTCTTCTGGGACTGTGCGATTGGTTTAGAAGACGACCTTGTAGCGGGTTTGACACCGTGACTATTGTTCAGGTAAATGAGGTTGTCAAATACACAAGAGAGGGTGCTAGGAATGTTCAATTACTTGCTTATCACCATGCTTTGACAGTGGCATTGTAGAAGATTGTACCAGGTACTGTACAACGTTGAGGGTGACAAGAAATGTATGACGTCGGTTCGGCGGTTGTGCTAAGAAAAGCGAATTGTATGCTGCATTAAATATGAGGGGATACGGGTCGAGACTTTGCAATAGTACTGGGTCACGATAACACGCCCCTTCAATGATGATGCCTAGTACTACCAGGCTCCCTAATAACACCGGGTGCAACTGGGGCTGCCAGAGCCAACGACGGCTCGAATATCAGGCCCCGCCAGCGAGAAGTCGAATACTGGGAGCCAGCAAGCCCTCTTATAATGCCTGGTTCCAACAGGCCCTCTGAGAATACTAGGTGCTAATAGGGCTGCACAGGCCAATGAGAACTCGAATATCGGGTACTAATAGGTCCCTGCCAGTGAGTGGTTGAATACAGGGAGCCAGCAAGCCCTCTGATAATGCCTGGTTTTAACAGGGCCCTGAAATGTCGGGTAGGATTAGAGTCCGACGTGCCGATATACTCAATAGGAAAGGAGGATAACCTAGGAATGCTGAACGTTTAAGCGACTGATATACGTTGCACCTCCGCCGGAACTTAGACATCGCTAAGGCTGAGTCCTGAGCTATTATCAGTCATCAGCATCAAGTTCTTGTTGCAGTCCATTGCCGGCGCTCCGTGGTTTCAATTCCTACACCTCTCTTCCACCAGTGGGCATACCATCGTATGGGCGTAGATGTGTTTGTGCGTCTGGGGCCATAGTGTTTAAATAAGCACGACATCGATGCCTGAGACATTCCTCGGACTGCCCCGAAGAAAAAGAAACATTGATACCATAGTAGAGGCCAGTGTTGGCCACCTGATCTCAAAGTCTTCTTGCTGTACGACAAGGATACAATCCAGGTGATCAAAGTTCCAAAAGTACGCAGGGTACCACGCGGCGAGGAGAGGGACCGCAGACTTTTGTAGTCACTACAGTACTAGTTCAGAGTGTATCGACGCCGCGATAGCCTAGATAAGTCGGCCACTCCCTTCAAGATGCGACTTCCGTTTTTTTCTGTAAGCCCAGCAAAGACCAGGCGTGCTTGCGGCCGGGCCAAAAAAGAGAGATACTTCCATTCGTACTTGCGCCATCGTAGTGATTCACGTCCTTGGCAATTCGGGTTGACCACGGTTAATCGTGGGAAATGAAAACCATAAATGGGAAATGCACGGGGTGCGCTCTATACAATCACATGACCGCACTACACTCACTCGGGCCGGCCATCCTCGGGCCATCCTCACTCTGCAGTTGTCCGTACCTACCGCCGCCGGACTCCGTCGGCGACTCCACGGAAGAGCATGAAGACGCGAGTGAAAACATCGGGCGTAGGAGAGACCCATGACCTCTTCGTACGATGCCTGTGGGAGGAGTAACAGAGAAACGAACTCATGCTCGAACAAATCTGAAAGCCAATATCTGCAAGCCAGAACAGATATGTACATGATGAAAGAGGTGCGAGCCTCAGTGTGAAGTAACCCGTAACTTTGGATATTGCGAGAAGGACCGAGTCTCTCAGGTCTAGATGAACGAGATGGTTCGAATGTTTTGAAGTCATCTAGAGAGTTGGTTCCCCGAGAGCCCTTTGGCATGACGAGATTCGATTTTGCGCTGGAAAGCCAGATGACTGAAGAAGTGGGCAGGAAAACTTCATGGGTACAAGGACAGCAAACAATATAACGAAACTTACATGGCCTCCCAGTACAGGTAGGAGACTTCGATACCAGTGGACCTGTCGACAAGCGAACTGTCGGGCTCTGCCACGATTGCCCAGGTGAAGCTTTGAGCAGTCTGACTTTCACCAAACGGGAGGGTAGTCTGCGGTGAGCGATACAAACAGAGAAATGCCAGCACGACATGGGTAGCAATTCGATGGTGACATCCGAGAGCCTGGACGGTAGGAATAGATAGATGATGGTCTTCTGACCCCACAATCTCAAACAATAGCGACTGTATCCCCAGCGGCGACATTATAATCCGCCAATATCCTACTACTGTTGTTCAAGGGCTTTAATGTCAGAAAGGGAAAATCCTACTCAGCACTATATTCCTTAATCTGATAGGCGTGAGAGACCAGCTTTCCCAAGAAAACATACCCGCTTCGCTGATTTCAAGGGATTGTTATTTGTCGCTGCCAGTGAGAGCGTTACTTTGGTGGTCAATATGATATGGCTAGATTGCTGGGGAAGGACTGTCTGGGGAGTGCATGCAGATACAAGACAAGAGCCCGTCATCCCCGGGGCCAAGAATTCCGCCTTCGTCAGGCACGTCTTGGACCTGTTATTTGACATTTATCGGAGCCATCTATTTGCGATTACCGAATACTCCATGGGCTATGCCCAGAGACCAGTACGGAGACGTCCTTCTGATGGATAAAAATTCAACTGGCCATGCTAGAATTCATTCCTGCTGTGCACTGACAGCGGCAATGTTACCGTCACCTGGCAGGAACTTGCCCTTTGTTTCCACCAAGCGCCACATAGGAAGCGGCGAACTCGGGATCCGGGCTGACAAGTCGCGCATGCGACATGGTGGTCCACGAGAGCGGAACGTCCAGAGTGCTAGAGCGCCAAGGAAGGTCCATGGGAAACTGGTGCGATGCAGGTATCACCGGGACACCCGGATACGAATCTAGGCATGAATATAGTGGCTCTGGGCCAGGACAAACACCGTGCCGTTGTCCCCGACTTGCGAAGGAACGCGGGTGTCCGGCTCCGGGAGAAGACAGTGGCCGTGATTTTTCACGGGTCATACGGTCACGTGGCGAGTGCGGTGTTCTCGAACACGTCAGGCAATTTGTGCCCAGCACCTGCCAATGTCTATCCTGCAAAGATTTTTGCGTTTCATCTATCGACCTGTGTGTTTTTTTGCTAAATTTATTTTCTCTGTTTTCTTCTGACACAATCTTATTTCTGCTTCGTAATGCGCAGCGTTATTTCGTAGGGACGGATCTCGAAGGTTCGAGAAGTTCTCACTTGTCCTGTTACAACTCGTCATATTTCACCCGAAGGGAACAGGTTCTATGAGTATCCAAGCCTGAATGACGGTATGTCTCGGCTTCTCTCGGCTTTGAAGCTTTTAATTAATCAGCTTCACAAAGACCCACATCGGACACGTCGCAGAGTCCAGTATAAGGTGTATGAGGACATGTGGAACTACATCGGCGGTGCGAGACGTCTACCAGGTCTGTGTCAAATTTCACTTAACGTGTACTGACTCGTCCATGGACTGAGCTCCGTATGCAGTGCAGTGGCTCTCATGGCTGTCTCACACCCGAAGGGATTCGCCAACTCTTGAGGTGTGTTCCTGTGCTTAAAAATGCAGGGCTGTACCACTATACTACTTCTGCATAATTGTTAGGAGCTCCGGGCAGATCTAGAACGCCAACGACGCGTTTTGCAAAATGCTGCTGTTATTCAGGCCAGAGACCAGGAAGAACGCGCACGCATTATTGCCGCCACAGCACCCGTGATGGCGGAAGATTCATCCCTATCAACACCACAGGGCATTCGTGCCGGAGATGAGGGTTCTTCTGATGTTCTTGAAGACCCACAGCCTTCCTCGCAAATTTATGAAGAACCCAAACGGGCTTCGGGACCATCTCGCGGCCCGGAACTGCCCCCTATCGCAAAGGATAGAGACTGGCAGCCTGAGGCGTGGACACCACAGACCACTCGCAGGCGGGGAGGTTAACATCGCAGCAGCAGGTCCTGGTTCCCGGTTCCCTCCTGCCATTTGTTACCGCAACATTAGATTCGGCGATCTTTCGATGTTCGACCAGTTCAATCCATGGCCTCGTTGGACCTGTATGCCTGATCGAATAAGCGTGAGACCACCATTTACCATTTCACGACCTAGCCCTCCTATCTGTGGTTTCAGCTGTCTCGCTACATGACAAGTACACATGGGGCCTGCGCCAGTGTACAGTACACTACATTCTTCCATTCTGCGCTTGACAACCAGACTAACCATTGTTATACGTGGATCACAGCTCCCTAGACACTTTACTGGTGGATACTCTTCAGTGGGAACTTGAACAGCTTTCACGATCACGGATCACAGATGTGATGAGTTAAGGTGTAGACCTGGCAGATGGCGCACGATAGATGACCATCTACACCCGTATTTGAGGGGACTGCCTCTTCGCAGTTTTGTGTGGAGGATGTGTCAACTAGTGTGGCCAAGGTTGCGCCTCCATGTTGGGTGGTGCCATCCCATTCAGAGAGCTTCCTCAGTTCTTCCCTTATTTTCGACAGCCATTCACCACGAATGAATGTCCGTAGCTTTCATGAATGCAGTCGCTCGTCGCTGGTAGAGGCCATTGTAGAATGATGGTCACTTGGAACAGACATGTTGTTGCACCATGGCCTCATTCCGACTGCGTTCCGGCCACAGTCCTCACCTCAACCGCATGGCACTGATCACTTTACGCCACTTTGTCGGCAGCCGCGACGAGACGGATAGTACTGATTGACCTACTCTTGTGAGAATCAAAGGTTCGGAACACGTCCAATGCGTCTTCATGATCAATGAATGATCAATGATTGCTTGTATTGCGGCTGATGACTTCTTGAATACTGTAGACTAAGCGGGTACAGCGTATAAACACGCCTTTGAGTTTGTTCCACCGTTTCTTCACACCTTGTTGCAACCAGTAATAATGAGCGGCATCGATATTCCATGCCATTCCTGGTTCTGCGGTGACCAATCATCTAACACCATGTCATGCCAAGCGAAACTCATGTCATGCCAAGCTTCCATGTCCACGTGGCATCAGAAGCAGAGTAACTAGTACAAATACGGTAATGTGATTTCGAACGGCTTTGGGAGCCTTCAATCTTTAGTTTAATGGTGATTTGAGGAGATGCAGAATGAGGTAGAAAGGCATAGAAATCACGGGGGAAAGACACTTTGCGCTAGCTCAGTAGAACCGCCACGATTACGAGTGCGGACATTGCAAGATAAGGTGGAAGAAATTTTCTGCAGATGGATAGGACAACTGTGATGACGGCACGTCCCTGGAAAGCTTCAGTCGCACCAGGTCCAGCAGTAGCGAGCGGTATATTATTTATCCATGGGCTATTTCGAGTAGGGTGTAAAAGTGGTCCGAGGTCCGAGGATACTAAGAGGAGATCGGAGGGAACTTTGAGCCTGTTTTGGAAGCAAATAGGCAACGAAGCCTAGTAAACCAGTCAGGTGGATATGGATATGCGACTCGTGGACTCTTATCCCTCTGGCATTCGCGAGTAGAGGGCCAGATATCATGGTTTCTCATGTAGTGACGTTCGAACGAGTTCAGTGTGCGCCCAGTGAGGTTAAAGTGGCCAAGAAGATGTCGGCCCTGACGAAGAAAATAATAGGCTGTCCAGTACACGAGGCGCCGATGCTCTTCAGGCAAAACGCTGCATAGCGGTGGTTTTTCTTCGCCCTTGAGTCCTCCACCTGTTACATGGCCTCCGTTCTTGAGGTCCTTTTCAAGTTCCTGCGCATATTACGCATCGCACGGGATCACCTCCAACGCTTCCCGGGCCGTGGGGCCTCGCTCTTATCCCTCCTTGTCCGCAAGTTCAATGCATTGTGGCGTTTTTGCCTCGGAAAACCGGGTGCGTCTCGGAGCCTCAAACCAGCTGAACGACCGTTTTTTGGAACCAGGACAAGGTCGTCTTCCAAGTCAGTGTCAGGAAGTTCGGCCGTTGTGAAGGAATATGTCATCGCCCCAAGCACCATCCCAACGTCGGCAAGTCACCCGAGCCTCCACGAGCGTGTGGTGGAGAGGCAGCAGGCAGTAACAACACCAGCAATCGTCATCCCTTCCCCGACCCCCGCCAACCTTTCCGTCGATGCATCTTATACGCCGGTCCCTTTCGAAGGAAGAAACCTCGCTCATCGTAGTTCTGGGAACCTGAGCATTCAGAGCCGGGCTAGTGACAGGTTATCAATCATCACCACCTCACGGGATTCGATACGTGCCCCACTTGGCCAGCCATCACGCGCTCCCAGAGCAGCTCATCGCCAGTTTGGGCGTGGCCCAGACCCATCCCGTTCAAGAGAGGTGTCCAGGTCTCCATCCCCGATGGCTCACACGGCCTACCCCTACCCCCCTCGCGTTGAAATCGATACGACAAATTTACTCTCTTCTATCAATCATGACAGCACGGATAGTCCCGTGACTCAGCCCTCGTCTTCCTATCAACACGAGCCACTGAGTCCAGGACCTGTTCACGGGCATCGCAGGAGGCAGTCTTCGACGAGTGTGGTTGTGGCCATACAAAATCCGTCAACGGAATCACTCCCTCTCTCTACTGTAGTCCATCCACCAAAATTGACAGACGAACCCTTCGCCGTAGACTCCCCAACTGCCCACTCGTCCACTGTCTCCATCCCGGTGGATCAACATGATGAGCATTCTCTACTTTCGAATTATTCCACCGAGTACTTCTTACCCGAGGGTCGCTTTGTACAACTCATCCATTCGGATCAAGTTCCGAGATACACAAAAAGTATCACGATGCAAGTGGTCTTTTTCTCTATTGTATTACTGTCTCCTTCACGTCTTGGCAGATCACGCGAGGAAACACCTTACGATGTGAAACCTTTAACGACGATATTTCCCTAGTACGTTGTCAGTTGAATGATATAGTTCACCCTTAACAGCTTTCTCCAGTTATGCCGAGCCGACTAGTCCTGAGGAAGGCTCGCTCAAGCTGGATTGTAGCCCATGGATTCCGGCGACTCATCCAGATGGCGCCCTCTATTTTTATGATCCAGAGAGGGTGCGTGTCTCATTGAACTAAAATCCCCGCTCATAACTAATATCATGTTAAAGAGATTGTTTACTGACACCGACATGCACAGCCCAACATTACGGGATGAATTGGAAGACTTCTATCGACACTTACGGCAAGTTCTGCATGTAGACCGATTGTCCATCCCCTCAAAGAACTATGACTTGGTACTGGACATTATGGCTACCGAAGATGAGCGGATATCGTGGTCTTATTACTATGCTTGCCATGACACACGGTGCCTGTTCTGGCTTGAGACATACGACGCAAGCTACATGATATCTGAACTATTTGGGGTCAAGTCTCCGGCGCATGTCAGTGCGTTGACCTGTCACATTCTGTTTTCCTGTGGTTTCGATTAATTTTGTGTGCAGAGCATCGTTTAGAATCACTGTATTGGTGCGTCTGCTGTCTTCTGAAGGATTGGTGTTCTAAGTGCTCGTATTGTCTGGATAGGAGTCACTGGTCACTTTATCCGGTCGTTTTCGATAATCGTCGTCTTCCACACGAGGCCTATGACGAGCTTATGGGGATCTTAGCACATGGTTGCGTCGGTAAGCTCATTGATCTGTGACTAATCGACATGAAAGAGACAGTGATATCATAGATGTACTGACCTCAAAGTCTTCGACTTTACCGTATGATGATGATACGATGCAGAAGATGATCGGACTTGTACAAAGTGCCAAACGTATGGTGGTGTTGCTGAGAAGAGAAGGATTGCTGACCTTGTAACTCAGAGGCCAGGGGCGGTGAGGCATACTACACCGCTGGAGTTAGTGAGGATGATAACACCCTTGCCTCAATTCTGCTTGCTAATTCACACCCAGCACGTCTTCTGTCCTTTTTTGGTGAGCCTGGCCCCAGTAGATGACCCATGTCGGCCAACTCAATGCTCGCGTCCAGCACATTGGAGGTTCCTATACTTTCACGGACAGAGGCACGCACGCCTCGTCAGGGACCAGTCTGTGTATGACAAACCGCAACGTGAACGGTCCATACTCATTACACTGCTGTCGCCGTTGCTTTTCCTGGCACCCGAGGTTCATCTACGGGAAATGGAGAAACTGTGGACGGATGAAGTCATCATCGAGACAGTTTGGAAGAGTGTCATGACCAAGTTGTTGGAGGAATGGGAAGGTGTCATTCTCTGGGTAGGTCTTGCACGTTGCAACATGACCAGATGGATTCAGTCTCACATGATTTCTACCTAGTCTACCGTGATGCTGACGGCAAACGTGGGCTTCCTTGCTATCCCTGGCGTTGTTCTTTCCAATCTCAACGGGAGCAATTTGACGAGCGCGAGCCAAGTGCTCATTTTCACATCTCCTACGCAGATCGCGAGCTCCCTCTCGGTAGAAGCAAGTATAGGTAGCATTGTGATTGGTCTTCTCCTAGTTCGTCACAACCGTTCCAAGCAAAAAGAGGACCCCGCAGGCGCGGTGAGTGGACGGTCGCATCCTGATGTGTGTGCAGAGGTAACATTCGGGCAGTCGACATATCTGTTCTTGAATTCGCACAGGATCTTCGGTCTTGAGCCGATGGCTGTTATATTCAGCCTTCCTTGGGCGTTGCTTATGTGGTCGTACGTCGTCTTTATTGCTTCATATAACGTTGTTCTCAATTCGTGTTTATGAAACGCCTGTGCCCTGGATAGGATGGTGTTATTTTTCATCGCGCTATTGCTCTTCTCTTTCACTATCTCAAATACGGCGACCCGTGTCTTCGTCACGGTTATGTCGGTTGTTGCAGCTTCCCTGATCGGATGGTGTATCCGAACCGCCTGGGAAACCACTGAAGACGAAGATCTGTGGCGTCACAGTTTGGCGGTGTTGAAGCGCACAAGTGATGACCTTTTCAGGAGCGTAAAGCAATTTGGGCCGAACGCTTTTCGTTCATCTCCCACACGTCGTGTTCCACCAGCAGAAAGCGTCCGCAGCATCTACTCGATGGGTGAACGTCAGAGTGAGGTTGGAGTGTAACGCGTCACGCATCTCAATGCCATGTCCAGCGGGGTTTATGATTGGTTATATGCTGTGCTCCCGGTTTTGGCTATGTATTACCACCATGCTACGAACGACGTGATATGTATTTACGACTTCTATACGCGTGTTGGTTAGAACGGAGAGAGATAGAGATATAACGAAGCGTACAGTCAAAACCTGGGCAGACCGCAATCTCTCTGCCTGCCAGTGTGTCTGGCCTGCTGTCCGTGTGTGGTGTGAGTTGTCTGCTCCTGCGTAAATTGGGATGTCGATCCGGTCGTGCCATTGGGTTGAGTTGTCGGTCGAGCCCCAGTTTGAGATGTCTGTTTCGGCTCGGGTTCGGGTTCAACTGAACTTGTCGGGCCATTGCGTTCTAATGTATGGCGCGTTCTCAAGTGAGAGTCGGGCCACTTGAAGCTGTTCTATTCCAATGTGTGACCACCTTCTTGACTCGGGTCAAGTTAAGTTATCTCAGGCCGTCGCTTCCCAGTTTCGGATGTCTGCCCTGGCACGGGTTCGCTCATTTGTTGAGCTTTCTGGGACTGTGCGATTGGTTTAGAAGACGACCCTGTAGCGGGTTTGACACTGTGACTATTGTACACGTAAATGAGGTTGTCAAATACACAAGAGAAGGTACTATGAATGTTCAATTACTTGCCTATCATCATGCTTTGACGGTGGCATTGTAGAAGATTGTACCAGGTACTGTACAATATTGAGAGTGGCAAGAAATGTATGACGTCGGTTCGGCAGTCGTGCTAAGAAAAGCGAATTGTATGCTGCATTAAATATGAGGGGATACGGGTCGAGACTTTGCAATAGTACTGGGTCACGCTAACACGCCCTTCGATTGATAATGCCTGGTACTACCAGGCTCTCTGATAACACCGGGTGCAACTGGGGCTTCCAGGGCCAACGACGGCTCGAATATCAGGCCCCACCAGTGATAAGTTGAATACCAGGAGCTAGCAAGCCCTCTTATAATGCCTGGTTCCAACAGGCCCTCTGAGAATACTAGGTGCTAATAGGGCTGCCCAGGCCAATGAGAACTCGAATATGGTACTAATAGGTCCCCACCAGTGAGTGCTTGAATACCGGGAGCTAGCAAGCCCCTCTGATAATCCCTGGTGTGTTAATTAACAGGGCCCTGAAATGTCGGGTAAGATAGGAGTCCGACATGCCGATATACTCAATAGGAAAGGAGGCCAACCTAGGAATTCTGACGTTTAAGCGACTGATATACGTCGCACCTGCGCTGGAACTTAGACATCGCTAAGGCTAAGTCCTGAGCCATTATCAGTCGTCAGCATCAAGTTTTTGTTGCAGGTCCATCGCCGGCGCTCCGTGGTTTCAATTCCTACACCTCTCTTCCACGGTGGGCATACCATCGTGTGGGCGTAGATGTGTTTGTGCCTCTGGGGCCATGGTGTTTACATCAGCACGACATCGATGCCTGAGACATTCTTCGGACTGCCCCGATGAAAAAGAAACACTGATACCGTAGTAGAGGCCAGTGTTGGCCACCTGATTTCAAAGTCTTCTTTCTGTACGACAAGGATGCGATCCAGGTGATCAAAGTCCCGAAAGTACGCTGGGTACCGCGCGGCGAAGAGAGGGATCGCAGACTTTTGTAGTCACTAGTTTAGAGTGTATCGACGCCGCGATAGCCTAGATACGTCGGCCACTCGTTTCACTTACTGATCCCCTTCAAAATGCGTCTTCCCTTTTTTCAGTAAGCCCAGCAAAGATCAGGCGTGCTTGCGGCCGGGCCAAAAAAGATACTTCCATTCGTACTTCGCCATCGGAGTGATTCAACGACCTTGGCAATTCGGGTTGGCGGGTTGATTGTGGGAAATGAAAACCATAATGGGAAATGCACGGGGTGCAGGCCATCTATCCACAATCACATGACCGCACTACACGCAGTTGCCCGTGCCGCCGCCAGACTTCGAAGTCCCAAGTCACCTTTGGCGACCCCACGGAAGAGCATGAAGACGCGACTGACAACATTGGGCGTAGGAGAGACCTATGACCTTTTCGTACGATGCCTGTGGGACGAATAACAGAGCAACGGACTCATGCTTGAAGAAACCTTCAGCCAACATCTGCAAGCCAGAACAGGTATGGACATGATGAAAGAGGTGCGAGCCTCAGTGTGAAGTAACCCGTAACTTTGGATATTGCGAGAAAGACAGAGTCTCTCCGGTTGAGATGAACAAGATGGTTCGAATGTTTTGATGTCATCTACAGAGTTGGTTGCCCGAGAGCCCTTTGGCATGACAAGATTCGATTTTGCGCTGGAAAGCCAGATGACTGAAGAAAAGGGCTTCATGGGTACAAGGACAGTAAACAGTATAACGAAACTTACATGGCCTCCCAGTACAGTGTAAGGTGAGCTGTGCAGTTGATCGCGAAAACCGCAGATTCATTATCGCCTCGTTCCCGCGCCAATCTCCCTTTCATCGTCTTTGTCTTCGACCACACGCCACAGCTATCTCGACACCTACTCACCTTTGTACTCGACTCCACGGCGCAGCGCCCTCAACGCCCATCTGGCCCTCAAAAGGCCTCGCCTCTGCCTCACGGCCACTCTCGTGGTCTCGCACCGGCACGCTGGGCCACCTCCACTCAATTTGTTTCTTCGCGTTCTGGTTTCGTCCTCGGGTATCGTGTTCTCTTGCTTGGATCTTACTTTAGAATTTCATTACTTACAATTGTGACTCACTCTCCTACTTTGATGCCTTTCATACCTTTGAAACTCGCCTCGCGTCCCTTCCATCCCTACCCTTAATACAGTTAGGTTTCTCTTCTGCCTTTGATTAGATTTAGAATGTCTTTCACCTTAGATTACGGCGGTATTCCTTACTTACCGGACTACCACAATAGCTTAGATACAGTACCACGACTCGAAAACATACTTAAAAGCCTCTGGCTCTGGCTCTCGAAATGTAACTTCCCCTCGCGTTTTGTTCTCGAAACTCTCTGCGTGCCCTCAAGACAGTCTCTACCTTGTGGTCGCCTCTACTTTCCTTTCGACTCGACTTCTGCGCCGAACGCGAGCTACCGGGCCCGTCTGCGCTAGTCTTTGTGCTCGCTCAACCTGTCTCCTCCCTCTTTCCCTACCTCAAGTCTCTTCACGAACTCGCGGACGCGCTTCGTGTCTGCCTCAACAGGTAGGAAACATCGATACCAGTGGACCTGTCGACAAGCGATCTGTCGGGCTCTGCCACGATCGCCCACGTGAAGCTTTGAGCAATCTGACTTTCACCAAACAGGAGGGTGGTCTGCGGTGAGCGATACAAACAGAGAAATGCCAGCACGATATGAGTAGCAATTCGATGGTGACATCCGAGAGGCTGGATGGTAGGAATAGATAGATGATGGTCTTCTGACCCCACAATCTCAAACAATAGCGACTGTATCCCCAGCGGCGACATTATAATCCGCCAATGTCCAATCACTGTTGTTCAAGGGCTTTACAGTAATGTCAGAAAGAGAAAATCCTACTCAGCACTGGATTCCTTAATCCGATAGGCGTGAGAGACCAGCTTTCCCTACAAAACAAACCCGCTTCGCTGATTTCAAGGGGATTGTTATTTGTCACTGCCAGTGAGAGTCTTACTTTGGTGGTCAATATGATATGGCTAGATTGCTGGGGAAGGATTGTCTGGGGAGTGCATGCAGATACAAGACAAGAGCCCATCATCCCCGGGGCCAAGAATTCCGCCTTCGTCAGGCACGTCTTGGACCTGTTATTTGACATTTATCGGAGCCATCTATTTGCGATTACTGAATATTCCATGGGCTATGCCCACAGAGACCAGTACGAACTTGAAGACGTCCTTCTGATGGATAAAAAATGCAACTGGCCATGCCGGAATTCATTCCTGCTGTGCACTGACAGCGGCAATGTTACAGTCACCTGGCAGAAACTTGCCCTTTGTTTCCACCAAGCGCCACATAGGAGGCGGCGAACTCGGGATCCGGGTCTGACAAGTTGCGCATCCGACATGGTGGTCCATGAGAGCGGAACGTCCAAGGTGCTAGAGCGCCAAGGAAGGTCCATGGGAAACTGGCGCGATGCAGGTATCACCGGGACACCCGGATACAAATCTAGGCGTGAATACAGTGCTCTGGGCCAGGACAAACACTGTGCCGTCGCGTCGACTTGCGAGGAACGCGGTGTCCGGGGCTCGGAGAAGACAGTGCCGAGATTTTCACGGGTGATACGGTCACGTGGCGAGTGCGGCGTCCGGAGTCAACGTCAGGCAATTCGGTCTATCCTGCAAAGATTTTTGCGTTTCATGTTTTTTGCTAAAAAAATAATTCTCCGTTTCCTTCTGACACAACCTTCTTTCTGCTTCGTAATGCACAGCGTTATTTCGTAGGTACGGATCTCGAAGGTTCGAGAAGTTCTCACTTGTCCTGTGACAACTCGTCATATTTCACCCGAAGGGAACAGGTTCTATGAGTATCCAAGCCTGAATGACGGTATGTCTCGGCTTCTCTCGGCTTTGAAACTTTTAATTAATCAACTTCACAAAGACCCACATCGGACACGTTGCAGAGTCCAGTATAAATGAGGGCATGTGGAACTACATCGGCGGTGCAAGACGTCTACCAGGTCTGTGTCAATTTTCACTTGACACGTACTGACTCGTCCATGGACTGAGCTCTGTATGCAGTGCAGTGGGTCTCATGGCTGTCTCACACCCGAAGAGATCCACCAACTCTCGAGGTGTGTTCCTGTGTTTAAAAACGCAGGGCTGTACCACTATACTACTTCTGCATAATCGTTAGGAGCTCCGGGCAGATCTAGAACGCCACAGCACCCGCGATGGTGGAAGGTTCATCCCTATCAACACCACAGGGCATTCGTGCCGGAGATGAGGGTTCTTCTGATGTTCTTGAAGAGCCACAGCCTTCCTTGCAAGTTTATGAAGAACCCAAACAGGCTTCGGGGTCATCTCGCGGCCCGGAACTGCGGCCCCCTGTCGCAAAGGATAGACTGGCAGCCTGAGGCGTGGACACCACAGACCACTCCTAGGCGGGGAGGTTAACATCGCAGCAGCAGGTCCTGGTTCTCGGTTCCCTCCTGCGATTTGTTACCGCAACATTGGATTCGGCGATCTTTCGATGTTCGACCAGTTTGATCCATGGCCTCGCTGGATCTGTATGCCTGATCAAATAAGCGTGAGACTACCATTTACCATTTCACGACCTAGCCCTCCTATCTGTGGTTTCAGCTGTCTCGCTACATGACAAGTACACATGGGGCCTGCGCCAGTGTACAGTACACTACATTCTTCCATTCTGCGCTTGACAACTGGACTAACCATTGTTATATGTGGATCACAGCTCCACAGACACTTTTTATTGGTGATACTCTTCAGTGGGAACTTGAACAGCTTTCACGATCACGGATCACACGTGTGTGAGTTAAGGTGTAGACCTGGCAGATGGCGCACGATAGATGACCATGTACACCCGTATTTGAGGGTACTACCTCTTTAGCAGTTTTGTGTGGTGGCTGTAGGATGCGTCAACTAGAACGGCCAAGGTTGTGCCTCCATATTGGGTGGTGCCATCCCATTCAAAGAGCTTCCTCAGTTCTTCGCCTATCTTCAACAGCCATTCACCACGAATGAATGTTCGTAGCTTTCATGGATGCAGTCGCTCGTCGCTGGTAGAGGCCATTGTAGAATGATGGTCACTTGGAATAGAGACGTTGCGTCACCATGGCTTCATTCCGATTGCATTCCGGCCGCAGAGTCCTCACCTCAACCACATGGCATTGCAGAATGAGAAACTAGCTCCCTGATTCCATGCGATTTGAATCACTCTACGCCAGTTTGTCGGCAGCCGCGACGAGACGGATAGTACTTGACCTACTCTTGTGAGAATCAAAGACTCGGAACACGTCCAATGCGTCTTCATGATCAATGAATGATTAATAGTTGCTTGTACTGCGGCTGATGACTTCTTGAATACTGTAGACTAAGCGGGTACAGCGTATCAACACACCTTTAAGTTTGTTCCACTGTTCCGTCACACCATATTCAATTGCAACGGTAATAATCAGCGGCATCGTATCCCTTACGTATGTTCTGCGGTGACCAATCATGCCATGCCAAGCGAGATCCTGTTCCATCTCCAGCGCGGCAGCAGAAGCAGACTAACGAGTACAAATACGGTAATGTGATTTCGAAAGGCCTTGGGAGCCTTCAATCTTTGGTTTAATGGTGATTCGAGAAGATACAGAATGAGGTAGGAAAGCATAGAAATCACTGGGGGAAGACACTTTGCGCTAGCTCAGCAATATCTACAAGGAGTAGAACCGCCACAATTACGAGTGCGGACATTGCAAGACAGGGTGGAGGAGTTTTTTTCTGCAGACGGATAGGGCAACTGTGATGACGGCACGTCTTCAGTCGCACCAGATTCAGCAGGCGAGCGGTATGTTATTTATGTAAGGACTATTCTTGAATCTCAAACATGGTGTAAACGTGGTCCGAGGTCCCAGGATATTAGCAGGAGATCGGACTCCGAACAGGGAACTTTGGGCCTGTTTTGGAAAGCGAATAGGCAACGAGGCCTGTCAGGTGGATATGAGATATGCGACTCGTAGACTCTTATCCCTCCGGCATTCGCGAGTAGAGGGCCAGATATCATGGTTTCTCATGTAGTGACGTTCGAACGAGTTCAGTGTGCGCCCAGTGAGGTTAAAGTGGCCAAGAAGATGTTGGACCTGACGAAGGGAATAATTGACGGTCCAGTACACGAGGCGCCGATGCTCTTCAGGCAAAACCCTGCATAGCGGTGGTTTTTCTTCGCCCTTGAGTCCTCCACCTGTTACATGGCCTCCGTTCTTGAGGTCCTTTTCAAGTTCCTGCGTATATTACGCATCGCACGGGATCACCTCCAACGCTTCCCGGGCCGCGGGGCCTCGCTCTTATCCCTCCTTGTCCGCAAGTTCAATGCATTGTGGCGTTTTTGCCTCGGAAAACCGGGTGCGTCTCGGAGCCTCAAACCAGCTGAACGACCGTTTTTTGGAACCAGGACAAGGTCGTCTTCCGAGTCAGTGTCAGGAAGTTCGGCCGTTGTGAAGGAATATGTCATCGCCCCAAGCACCATCCCAACGTCGGCAAGTCACCCGAGCCTCCACGAGCGTGTGGTGGAGAGGCAGCAGGCAGTAACAATACCAGCAATCGTCATCCCTTCCCCGACCCCCGCCAACCTTTCCGTCGATGCATCTTATACGCCGGTCCCTTTCGAAGGAAGAAACCTCGCTCATCGTAGTTCTGGGAACCTGAGCATTCAGAGCCGGGCTAGTGACAGGTTATCAATCATCACCACCTCACGGGATTCGATACGTGCCCCACTTGGCCAGCCATCACGCGCTCCCAGAGCAGCTCATCGCCAGTTTGGGCGTGGCCCAGACCCATCCCGTTCAAGAGAGGTGTCCAGGTCTCCATCCCCGATGGCCCACGTGGCCCACCCCTACCCCCCTCGCGTTGAAATCGATACGACAAATTTGCCCTCTTCTGTCAATAATGAGAGCATAGATAATCCTGTAGCTCAGCCCTCGTCTTCCTATCAACACGAGCCACTGAGTCCAGGACCTGTTCACGGGCATCGCAGGAGGCAGTCTTCGACGAGTGTGGTTGTGGCCATACAAAATCCGTCAACGGAATCACTCCCTCTCTCTACTGTAATCCATCCACCAAAATTGACAGACCAGCCCTTCGCCGTAGACTCCCCAACTGCCCACTCGTCCACCGTCTCCACCCCCGTGGATCAACATGACGAGCGTTCTCTACTTTCTAATTATTCTGCCGAGTACTTCCTACCCGAGGGTCGCTTTGTACAACTCATCCATTCGGAACAAGTTCCGAGATACACAAAAAATACCACGATGCAAGTGGTCTTTTTCACTGTCGTGTTACTGTCTCCTTCACGTCTGTTGGCAGATCACGCGAGGAAACACCTTACGATTTGAAACCTTTAACGACGACATTTCCCTAGTACGTTGTCAGTTGAATGATATAGTTCACCCTTAACAGCTTTCTCCAGTTATGCCGAGCCGACTAGTCCTGAGGAAGGCTCGCTCAAGCTGGATTGTAGCCCATGGATTCCGGCGACTCATCCAGATGGCGCCCTCTATTTTTATGATCCAGAGAGGGTGCGTGTCTCATTGAACTAAAATTCCCGCTCATGACTAATATCATGTTAAAGAGATTGTTTACTGACACCGACATGCACAGCCCAACATTACGGGATGAATTGGAAGACTTCTATCGACACTTACAGCAAGTTCTGCATGTAGGCCAATTGTCCATCCCCTCAAAGAACTATGACCTGGTACTAGACATTATGGCTACCGAGGATGAGCGGATATCGTGGTCTTATTACTATGCTTGCCATGACACACGGTGCTTGTTCTGGCTTGAGACATACGAGGCAAGCTACATGATATCTGAACTATTTGGGGTCAAGTCTCCGGCGCATGTCAGTGCGTTGACCTGTCACATTCTGTTTTCCTGTGGTTTCGATTAATTTTGTGTGCAGAGCATCGTTTAGAATCACTGTATTGGTGCGTCTGCTGTCTTCTGAAGGATTGGTGTTCTAAGTGCTCGTATTGTCTGGATAGGTGTCACTGGTCACTCTATCCCATCGATTTTGATGATCGTCGTTTTCCAGACGAGGCCTATGACGAGCTTATGGGGATCTTAGCACATGGTTGCGTCGGTAAGCTCATTGATCTGTGACTAATCTGACATGGAAGAGACGTGATATCATAGATGTACTGACCTCAAAGTCTTCGACTTTACCGTATGATGATGATACGATGCAGAAGATGATCGGACTTGTACAAAGTGCCAAACGTATGGTGGTGTTGCTGAGAAGGGAAGGATTTCTGACCTTGAAACTCAGAGGCCGATGGCGGTAAGACGTACTACACCGCTGGAGTTAGTGAGGAGATAACACCCTTGCCTCAATTCTGCTCACTAATCCACACCCAGCACGTCTTCTGTCCTTTTTTGGTAAGCGTTGTCCCGGTCGGTGACCCATGTCGGCTAACTTAATGCTCGCGTCCAGCACATTGGAGGTTCCTATACTTTCACGGACAGAGGCACGCACGCCTCGTCAGGGACCAGTCTGTGTATGACAAACCGCAACGTGAACGGTCCATACTCATTACGCTGCTGTCGCCGTTGCTTTTCCTGGCACCCGAGGTTCATCTACGGGAAATGGAGAAACTGTGGACGGATGAAGTCATCATCGAGACAGTTTGGAAGAGTTTCATGACCAAGTTGTTGGAAGAATGGGAAGATGTCATTCTCTGGGTAAGTCTTGCGCGTTGCAACATGACAAGATGGATTCAGTCTCACATGATTTCTACGTAGTCCGCCGTGATGCTGACGGCAAACGTGGGCTTCCTTGCTATCCCTGGCGTTGTTCTTTCCAATCTTAACGGGAGCAATTTGACGAGCGCGAGCCAAGTGCTCATTTTCACATCTTCATCGCAGATCGCGAGCTCCCTCTCGGTAGAAGCAAGTATAGGTAGCATTGTGATTGGTCTTCTCCTAGTTCGTCACAACCGTTCCAAGCAAAAAGAGGACCCTGCAGGCGCGGTGAGTGGACGGTCACATCCTGATGTGTGTGCAGAGGTAACATTCGGGCAGTCGGCATATCTCTTCTCGAATTCGCACAGGATCTTCGGTCTTGAGCCGATGGCTGTTATATTCAGCCTTCCTTGGGCGTTGCTTATGTGGTCGTACGTCGTCTTTATTGCTTCATATAACGTTGTTCTCAATTCGTGTTTATGAAACGCCTGTTCCCCGGAAAGGATGGTGTTATTTTTCATCGCGCTATTGCTCTTCTCTTTCACTATCTCAAATGCACCGACACGTGTCTTCGTCACGGTGGTGTCGGTTGTTACAGCTTCCCTGATCGGATGGTGTATCCGAACCGCCTGGGAAACCACTGAAGACGAAGATCTGTGGCGTCACAGTTTGGCGGTGTTGAAGCGCACACGTGATGACCTTTTTAGGAACGTAAAGGAATTTGGACTGGACACTTTTCGTTCATTTCCTTCGCGTCGCGTTCTACCAGCAGAAAGCGTCCGCAGCGTCCACTTGATGATGGGTGAACGCCAGAGTGAGGCTGGAGTGTAACGCGTCACGCATCTCAATGCCATGTCCAGCGGCGTTTATTGGTTTTACGCTTTGATGTGTGTTCCGGTGTTTGATTATGTATTACTCTACGAACGACGTGATATGTATTTACGGCCTCTACACGCGTGTGTTAGTCAGAACGGAGTAAGAGCTTGAAGATCGGGTACTAATAGGTCCCCCCAGTGAGTGCTTGCCAGTGAATACCAGGAGCTATCAAGTCCTCTGATAATGCCTGGTAGGGATTGGAATCGACGTATTCGCGCCCAAGTAGATCTAACAGCCAACGATATATGCGTGCCCTCTTACTTGGGAGATAGGAGAATCGGGAGAGCAAAAATGCGGACTTGATCTCTTCCAAAAATTTCACAGGCCTTCGAGTATGACTACTATGTGCTCGCACGTCGTCGTAAAATGCCTCCGCCGTGGATAGGGTGGTGATCGTTCCCGTCGTGTTGCCTCGTTGCTCATTTGCTTCTATCTCAAGATACTCAAACATATACTACATCAGGAAAATTGGCAAAAACGTTTTGATTTGTGAACTTTTGTTAAGAAAAGAGGGTTTTATTGTATCTCTCTCCTCCTGAAAATTATTTTGCCAATCAACTTTTTTGGATTGTAGGTTCCTTTTCGCCTTTTCTACCTTTTTTTAACTTTTTTCTCGGTCGAGCTCAGTTGAGCTCGACCGAGCTGGAATGAGTGCAAAAAAGGTTTATTCAGAAATGCTGATGTATCTTCGTCGCAGTCATGTCAGTTGTTGCGGGCTCTTTAATTATGAATCTACGAAGACGCGGATCCAAGTCTATGACACGCAAGAGAGTGGTGGTGTTGAAGCGCACGAGTCACGGCGTGATCAACATTCTAGTAGACGCTCTTAAATTTTCCCACGTGTCGCGCGCGCTGTATAAGCAGTCGCTCGGTGGTTGAATGTAGAACCCGTTTCATGTCAAATCTACCAGGTTTGTTGATCATAACGCTCCGACCACGTGTTTCGGTATTTGATTCGATACTACCACTACGAATGACATGAATTTACTACGACCTCTACAAGCATGCGTTCAAATGGGTCCAGCGTCTCAACGCAGAAAGATAGAAACCTACATTGTGCATGGGCACAGACCACACTGTCCCATCGCCTACCCTGCCGTGGTTCGCACGTTCGCTGTCACCGCGGGGACACGACCCTTTTTGGGTTCCTTGGGTGCGGGTGTTGGTATGATCTGTTCCCCTGTAATCTGGGGTGTCTGTTTTTGCGTGGACTGAGAAACCTGTCCTTGCGTGGATTGATACTTCTGTGCAGCTTTAGACGTCTCTCCCTGTGGGAATTGGGACATCTGCCTCTGTGCGGGTGGGGACACCTGTCCCGGCGTGACAGGAGCTGCCTGTCCCTGCGAAGATTGGGACGCTTGTCCTTGTGCGGTTTGAGTCGTCTGTCCCGGAATTTGTCGGGGTGGTGGGACGCTGGGTTTGGAAGGCCCCATCGCCGGTTTCTTAGGTGGTCCCTTTGATACAAATTCCATTCGCTGTTCCCTGTGTCGTGGGTTTCACAACGACCGGAGGATCGATGTCAACAGTGGGGCTTAAAATAAAGACGCAAAATGACGGACTGGCCCACTAACACGCCCCCGGTGCTGGAGCCATCGCTAGCCTGAGTACCAACACTATTCGAGGAGACCGCGATCAGATAAAGTGGGGAGGCGCTAATCCTACAGTGGGAACATTACCCTTTTTGAGCCGGACGACCAGATTCGCTACAAGGGTTGTGCCAAGTCGGCAATAAACGACCGACACCACGGCGATGATTCGAGTGATGCTCCTTACCGTCGAACACTGTCTCCGACATTACCGCCACCCCTGCTGATAAATTGAGTTGTCAGATACGCGAGACAGATTATCGATGTCCAACTACTTGCTTGTCATGCGGCTTCGATGTCCACATTGTAGAAGCTTGTATGGCGGGTTAAATACTGTGACGTTGAAGTTGAGCGCGGAAAGGATGAATAGGTTCAATTGTGAAAGGAGACTGAGTAAGAGAAGCGACCGCCCCCTCATTAAATATCAGGGGACACGGGTCAAAACTTTCCATTGGCCACACTACCTCATGGTGATGGTGCTGACATCAACCATTGACTTTGGTCGATCGAGGGTGCCATGGCTCGACCTGGCAAGAGCTTATCGCGCCGCGTGAGAACGCGGCCAGGGAAGCCGGCCAAGGTGAAAATCCGGTCACGCGGAGCCCGCGCAACCACCGCGCACAGTTTCCCAAGTCCACAACTATAAACCCGCGGAAAGATACTGCACAAGTCTACATTGCATGACATTATATGTAGAGAAGTCCACTAGTAGCCACAGAAATGACCATCCGCCTAAATTCTGCGGACTGTTGGCTGGTGTGTGAGATTGTTCAAAATTTGGGGCTGCTTTGTCCTACTTCGTCTCACCCGCACCCGCCCTCACGAGGCTGCGGAACTCTCCTTATCTGGGTTGAGCCATTATCTTCCACTACGAAATCAGGGGCGTGGGGCGTGTAACGCCGCGTGCCACCAGAGCCATGCCAGTGTCACCAAACACCTTCCCTGAACTTTATATGACAACGATCTCTTCGAAACAATTCGACCGTGCAGCGCGTGTACCTGTCATGGAGTCAAGGTTCCCCGTTCGTTCACACTTTCTCCCAGGCTCGTTTGCCTCGCCGTCCGTCGCGTGACTTTGACTTGAAATTACAAGTTCTACTTAGAACAGGTCAGTGTCCGAGTTGCTCATGTACCACTAGGAGCAATCTAGAACTCGGGTCCGTTTTTCGAGCATTCAAGCTACTGAAGTCCATCAGACCCGGGCTCGGAGGGCGGATTTAAATGCGCTCAAAAATGCACGCGACCAGTCGTCCTGCCAAGCCTCCTGCATGGATGAGGACGGTCCTCATCAATATTACAAACGTTGGAGAGGGTGGCAAAGAACCTAGGCGGCTCACACTGGTCACGCGTGTACACCACGAGAACGCCCGCCGGAGGTGACAATTGACCAGCTACTGCATACAAACTTGAAACCGACCTGGCGACCTAGAATGATTAATAATTGAATGCTAATGAATGTCCGAGGTCACGAGAGTGTCGCGCCCTGCCCCTACTGTCCTGACCGAGATAGGCATCTTATCAGTCTGTTACTGGCGCTCCGCGCTCTCAATTCCCACACTTCTTCCCAACTTCCACTAAGGGTTGCTGTCTCCCACTTGAGATGTTATCGTGCGGTTGCGTGGGTGAGTTTCTGGATCTGGGTCATGGTATCTGAGACAGCTCTATGTCGATACAAGGGAGTCTACCAGCCTTTCAAGTCCACTGGCCACTTCCTCGTTATATCGAGCGCACGAATGAAGTTCATACGTGCACTCGATATGATGAGGCCAGAAGAGCAACCTTTCTGCCTCATCATCATCGCAGCGATGTCGGTCATTGTGGCTTCCTTTTGCATGTGGTATCTGACCCTAGTTGAGATTTGGTAAAGTTAGAACCGTCTGGCAGAGCCGCAGCGATTATGAACAGCAGTGCCAGATGTTGGCGATGCCTACGTTATATAGATCCTTGCAGAGCCAGAATAGATTGCCTCCATGTTGTCATGTTTACTGTGACAAGTATTCCAAGTTCTGTTATGCCTCAGTGCGAGGACGCTACCGATGCGATATATTATTCACAAGGCTGTTCAAATATGGACAAGAGATAACTTTGCGTATTACAAAAAGGAAGCAAAGATCGTTGCGGCATAAGCACGAGATCAGCGCTGGAGCACCATCAAGGTCGCTTTTTCCCATGTCCTGCCGTGGTTGATTGAGTCGCGGTCGATGCGGGTGGGCGCTTCTTTGACCCCTCTGGACCTGGTGGTTGCTGTGTCCGCGGCGGCGGCGGCGGCGGCTGCGACGCTGGTTTCCCTTTGGAAGGACCATGAGGTGGTCCTCGAGGTAGAAATCGATTCATTTCCTCTTCCAGTCTTTAAAATAACCAAGGATCTGTGTCAGAGCAGCGACCAAAAACGAGAGAGAAACCCATACGCCTTGATCTGCGGGTTCTCATCGTCTGAGATATCGGATCCTTCCTGTGCGCCGAGCCTGGGACTCGAGAGGGCGAAAGGCACTCAGACAGGAACCACTACTGATTGTACTGCGGGGAACTTACTTCCTATGAGCGGGACGACTTTCAATTTGGTAACAAGTCAGCGTTTAGCAACGCACAATCAACAACGAGTACGCATACCTGACTGAGCCGCTGCACGAAGAGTAAGTCTGAAGGGACAATATCATAAGAAACTTCTCCGTACCTATGGTGACCACCAGTGACACCGTCTCCAGCAGGAACGCTGCCACCACCTCTGCCAACCAGCCGATTGGCTGTCAGATATACAGCTTTGAGAGCTTAAGCTACTCACATGGTCTGCCCAGCTGGAGTGGTGTACATGACAGATCGGGAAAATTTTCCAAGTATTGGGTGGCTTTGGAGGCGCGGACCTTGGAGTTGGATTGCAGAGACAGCGCTCGTGCTGGCATTAAATACACATCCATCACGCGGTCGAGGCCTCGCGCCTGACATCCAGTACGCCGCCTCATGTTGGTGCTATCTTCCAATAGATCATGGGGTTGATTGCGGCTGGGGTGCCAAACTTGGTCCAAACTCGAACTCGCTGCAACGGCGTGAGAAGGACGACCCAATAAGGGGTGAGAGAAGCAGGCGTAGGTCACGAGAGCGGAGGGCCGCCGGGCGGATCCGATTATAGTTAGCGCCCTGTGCTCCCCGGCGGTCCCATCGGAAACGCATCGGAATTTGCAAGTTGCGCGGGGTCGGCACGTTAGGTGCGAATCGACCCCGAAAGAGGGCCCCATAACTCTAATGCAAGAACTCGAACAGAAATATAGCTTACGAACATGACAGCTACTGGACTGACAGCTGGGCCCGACATGGACAACACACTACGCACGTCTCATCCAGAGAAACTAGGTACTCATCTCTAACAGGACAAATGACCAAAAACAGACCTTCGTTTCTTCATCTCCGCATGGCCTCTGTACTGCTCCACGTCCTTCTGGTCATTCTTGACAGAATACGCTTTGGTAAGCATCACACCAAACGTTTCACAGGACGTTCGGCCTCGTTCCTGGCCTTCCTTGTTCGCAAATTAGCTGCACTGCCGTGGTTCCCAGGAAAACGTAGCGCATTCCGGAAGCCCAGAACAGCTGAAGCCTCGTTCCTGGTCCAAGGACAAGAGGTAACTCAGTGTCTGGCTGTCCATTCAATTCGAAGGCATATGCCAGCACCATTCCGGCATCGGCGAGCCATTCAAACCTCTACAAACGCGATGAAAAGCAACCTGAGAATTCATCTTCAATCTACCACGATCGACAGACGGGCCGCTTGCAGTAGACCCTTCAATTGCCCATCCATCCCTTGTCTCCACAGAGGAAGATCCACCATCCGAACCGCCTCCACGTCCTTCTACGCCTTCTTTGTGCGTGACATCGGACTTTTTCATACCCGAAAATCGCATCCTCCAGCTAATTAATCCGGAACAAATACCACGGTACACGAATGATGTTACGATGTCAGTAGATCATACAATCCATTTAAATCACTACATCTGTTGGCAGGCCCCACGAGGAAAAAAACTACATTGTAGGACGCTTAACAACTACATTCCCATAGTATGTCATAATCTTGATGATTATCTTCGAGTCTAATAGGGATCCCAGCTTTCCGGAGCCGAGCGCCCCAGAGAAGGCTTCAAACACTGGCAGCCGGAACTGTAGTCCCTGGATACCAGCCACTCATCCGGAGGTGGCCTGTACTTTTACGATCGAGAGAGGGTGTGTCAATATTAACCTTGCCCGCTCCCCCTAGCCGGTTATTAAGGAGTTATCATTACCGAGGTCATTTACTGACACCGACATGCACAATCATTAATTGAGGGAAGAGATGGAAATCTTTTGTCTCTACCCGAAGAAGATTGTGCGCGATGACCAATTGACCTTCCCATCAATGATTATGACTTGGGGCTGGACATAATGCCGGCTGAGGGCAACGAATTTCCAGTGAAGGTACAATGGTTATATTACTATGCATGCCACGAGACCCGATGCTTGTTCTGTCTTGAGGATAATGGAAGCTACATGACTTATGGGCTGGATGGCATTGAATCCCCCGCCCATGTCAGTACGTTACACCCATCACCATCACATCCTCCGTTTCCATCACTATTTAGTGTGCAGAGCACCTGTTAACAGCCCTCTTTTGGTATGTCGCCTATCTCTCCAATATTAATGTTGTCTTATCAGGACCTACTGGTGTCTCTTTCCAATCGTTTTTGGTGATCGCAGATTCCCCACTGCAGTCTACGATGAGCTTCTCGGAACACTATCATTTTTCGTGTGACTTCAAGTTCCTCGACTTTTCCATTCGGTACTCATACATTGCAGAGCATACCAGTGATCAGTGCTGTACGAACAGCTAGTAAGGGTATGCAAATGTACTACAGCACTACAAAGATACCAAGGATCGCTGACATTGTACTTCAGAGGCAGACCCAAGCTCGGAGCACTGCACGGCTGGGACTGGTGAGTACGTGACATGCCCATTACGTCTTGTTGCCTACTACGACGCCTCGGTAACGCGTCTCTTGTCGGTTTTTAGTAAGATCAAGTAATAAATTGTACACGGATGGTCCTCATCCATCGATTCATCTGTACGTTTAGCAGATTGAAGATTCCTATACTTTCACGGACAGAGGCATACACGGCGTGTCCAGCACCAATCAGTGTATACTAGTAGTAAACCAAGACGCAAAAGAACTCTACTTCAAGTTATCACGTTGCTGTCCCCGCTTCTTTTCCTAGAGCCCGAAGTTTATCTACGGTAACTTGAAATCGGGAAGTTATGGACCGACGAAGTCGTTTCAGAGATAGTCTGGAGGAAGTGCATCAGCAACCAGCTGGAAGGGTGGAAAATATTTGATTGTCACGGTACGGAATCGCTCCACATCGTGTCCAGAATTCTTGAACCTGACGTGGCTACCATAGTCAACTGTGATGCTCAGCGCCAATGTGGGCTTTCTCGCCATCCCGGGCGTAGTCCTTTCTAGTCTCAGCGGGACCAATATTACAAGTGGGCCAGTGGGCCAGGTAGTTGTCGTCGCATCTCCTGCATCAATGGCGAGCTCCCTCTCGATAGTAACCAGCGTGGCAAGTATCGTAACTGGCTTGCTCCTGATTCGTTTCCGCCGCACCAAATAAGAGGAAATCATATCTTACGTAGTGAGCGGACAGCCGGCGCAGATGACGTGCCTACCGAGGTGACGATTTGGACAGTCAGTGTATCTCCGTGAGAACTCTAGCGGAAGGGCCGGCTTGGGTTCGAACCAACGGCTATTATTTTCAGTCTTCCGTGGGCACTGCTCCTGTGGTCGTGTGCCATGATAAGAGCTTTGTGTCCCGGCACGTTACTGACGACTCGGATGCTTGTTTTTGGCACCTCCCCGCTGACAGGAAGGTGATATTTCTCAGCACTTTTGCTCCAATGTCTCCACATCTCGAACCTCTCGACACGTATCTTGGTTGGGACGATGGCGGGTGTTGTGGCTGCCTCCATTATTGCATGGTGTATTCGGATCACGTGGGACTCTCGTCGCGATGGTTGCCCTGAAGGCCTGAAGGTCATACGGGGCCGGCGCGCAAGCTGGCGAGACTGGTCGAGCGCATCAAATGTGTCACGCATAGCCCTTGTAGAATGTACTGTGCATATTGTATGTCTCGTCCTCCACCTCTGGAAGATGTAGGGCCGCTGACTGCACCCAGGCCCGGATGACATTAGAGTTTAGCACCCAATGTTATGTACTTTCTGGCGCTGTGTCTGGAGTATTGTACGTGTACTGTATGTATCGTATGAAGTGATGTGTGTCATGTTTCTGTTACGATATGGAATATGCGATGAGCGCCGCGCCCATCGACATATAACACAGCAACAAGGTCCTATGAATGGCACCGCTGATTGAAAAAAAAAAACCTTACTTCTTTGGAGTTCTCGGTTTCGCTGTAGTGCCGTTGCTCAACATGACCGCAGGGGGCGTGGCTTCAAGTTTGACATGCCGTTCATCGGTGGTGCCGGAGGGCGAAGGTTCCGGAGGGCGGTGAGCCCGTGGTCGACACAACTCCTTCATGCTGGACGTATAGAAAGATCGGTTTCAAACTAGGATGAGCGATTCGAAGGATAGGAAGGAACTCCGTACGTGGTGGACTAAATTAGAGCTGGTGCCATCGGTACCCCGTGGGCTGTCCTCAGGCCCCGGCATAGTATTGTATTGGATAAGTACAACCCCTGGCTGGAAATGGGGCACTGGGAGCTTGGCACCGGTCGCGGCGCCGGCGTAGTGTAGTAAACCTAACACTAATTGAAGGCCGGGCGGCTATTGCATCGCTGGTGGATCGCGTCGCCAATCAGGAGGGAACGGCGAATGGGCTGAATGACCCGCCGCCGGACCTGGAAATTCCGCCTCAGTATCGTACGAGCGTTTAGCACGCTGGTCGGCGTTCCGTGAAGCTCGGAGGTTGCAATGGCTTTCCGCCGAGCTGTGCGAAGAAGGGAAAAGAAGAAAGGACTGGTTAGACGCAGTGCCGCGGCAGTGGCCCAAGCGTAATGTATGGCATTTCGGGTAGATTGGCACCATTGGCCATCAGAAAGAATGCTGATGGCTTTGACCACCAGGTGGTTTGTGTGGACGAATGGTTGTGGACCGCATTCAACTCGGAGGAGTTGAGAGTGTTGTGGTAAGATGGGAGGCGCACAAGCCAGAGATCACGCTGATGTATTGATGGATATAAGATTCAGTGAAATACGATACGATTGTGGCTTTGCGATTCATCTACTGACACAGTTCCCGTAGATGTTGCGGTGCACTTTGTACTGTGAAGATTTAATAAATGTCGAGCTTTGTGTTACGGTAACCAGGTCACAGCGTCTCTACAATCAATCAATGCGATGAAGACAAAGACGTTCTCATTCATTCACCATCCAAACACTCACACCCATGGGAATACGCTGTACAAGGCGGTGGTAAATTACAGACAATCCACTCGCTGTTCCCAATGCCTAACAATATGCGTACACAGGAAAAGCGATGAAAAAGTAAAAGTACATGGACTTCATTTATACGAGACGGCTAGATGACAACTTGTTTCTATTCGGCTCGGCACATAAACGGATATCCTCAAGAGAGTACTATGCATACCATTTGCCTTTGGGCTTGCCAGTAGCAGGTTTGGAAGGAGGCCCTTTGGGGCGAAAGGGAGGGGGGCTCGAGGATGCTTAAGGTGGGAAAGTTAGGATGAGAAGTGCGGCAAACATACTGCTCAGTAGAGGGTGGCTCAGCACTGAATTGAGTGAGTTTGTAGCTGTGTAGGAAAGGCGGGACACGCACGCAAGGGTCGGAGTCGAGCCACTTTGAGGAACACTGGGGGAAGATCGAGATAGATCAGAGCTTCATCTTCAGCCCGGGACTCGAGTAATACTTACCCTGCGGTGTCCTGAGTACCGGATTGTGGAGAGGAGGACATTGCACAGCAACAGGAGTAGGCTGTGGGAGAGAACAAACACAGCCGACTAGGGGCAATGCAATACAATTTTATGCTGACCCGAGTTCCCACGCTCAAAGTCGAGTGAGTCACTCCCCGGCACTTGATGAGGTCCATGGCCAGTCTAAAGGCCATGGCCAGTCTAAACGGCAACTGAGTCAAGCAAAAAAAAAATATGCTTTGATTCATGCAAGTTAGGTTTTCCTCACCAGGCACTTTGCATTAGCACTGCCCCGAATACTACCTGGACACAGACACAGCCATGGATCCCATTTGGGAAACCTCCCTCATCCCATAAATAAACCCCCTTACCGCGAGTTGGGTTATCACCTCTGCACCACCCACTTCACATGCCAGCTTCAGACGTTGACTCTTTCCCCGCCCCCGAGAAAATCGGCTATGTCAGCGAAACTGACTTGTTTACGATCCTCCCGAGTACCATCCGAGATCAGCGCTACCAGGGTGTCCTTCGGTAGGCTGCCAATACTTCCTCACCCTCGCAAATCTCTCACTGCTAGCCACCTTTATCCAGCGTGAAAGTTGTCCCGACCATTATTTCACAGCGAACCCATTTCTGTGCTGCGTGCGCCCGTTTTTCATGACAGTTACACGTGACTGTCTCGACTCACCCCCGCCCAAGGCCATCCTACCAAACTCAAAAATGGACGGTTTCCGTACACCCGGAAGGAAAACGCTATGCCCACAACAAGTTGGAGCAAGGGCTGTCGGTGGTCACAGAGGCTGATGTCGCGGACCCTGAGGTTGCGGAGCAGATCGAGGACTGGCTGAACCTGATTCTCGCTCGTGCCACTGAGGAGAATATCCACCTTTCCGACACCTCGGATCTCTTCCTCGAGGTGGAGCCGGATTCGGGCGGCTGCAATTACTGGTTTGCCGACCACGCTCAGCGCACCATTTTCTGGCTTCACCCTGTAGACACGCAGGCCGTTGGACTACCGAATACCTGCTCCAAGATTCACCTTCGTAAGCATCTTTTTTGTGGCGTCCGCTTCGGTTGAGTTGACAATTCTCGCCTTAAGAATACGCTTTGGAGGAGAATTACTGGACGCATGTCGAAATGTTCCCCGCCATTGCGTCTAAATACTCCATCACTGCACTAAATGAACTCCGGATCATTCTTCTTCACGCCCAGGCCGGTGAGTTGGAAACATTTTCGGTGTTTGACGCGTGGGATTGACGTACCACATCAGACGCCCTTACTTCGGACCTTCCAACGTTCCCGTACACAGCCGAAGAGTGTGGACGGTTTATTGGCCTCCTTCATGATAGTATAGGTGGGTTTCAAGTTCTCAGCATGCCCAACGAGATCCTTATAGCCAACTTGCTCTTTACAGATCAAGCCTCCAATCCGTACATCACAACTTACACAGCTAGGTTGTGGGTAGTGGTCGGTAAGGATAATGTTCCTCTATTTCCTGACGAGGAGTTGGATGCCAATCTTATTTACTCCAGCGAACCACCGTTTTTTCACTCATTTCGGGGAGAATCACTGCCGCATGTCGGCAGTACAACCCGTCTTGGAACTGCCAGGGGGAAAGCGTCCCCTCATATTGAGGGCTCTTTCCAAGGCCTTGTTCGACCTACCCAATGCACACAGAGTGCGCCTTGAAAAACTTTGGGTAGACGAACTTGTCTATGCCTCCTCCTGGCGCAAGCATGTTTCCGAGAGAGTCGAAGACCTGAGGTTGAAGATGATATGGGTGAGTCCAAACGCTACATATAGCCGTGGAATGCAAGCTCATTGTTGAAAAAGATTTTCGCCCTGACAATGTAAGCAAAAGCTGTTGGGACCTTCCACCGCAAACCCTGAGCTGTTCTCATACAGTGCCAATATTCTTATTATGCCCATCTCATATATCCCCACACTGAACAAGTCCTCAATTCTACTCTGCATCCTTGGCCTCTGTAACACACTTGTTCTTTACCAAGAACAACGACAACTTGTTGGTACCGGTGGTAGCACAGGGGTGAGCACACTGACACCTCTCCCAGAGTTCGTGCCTAACTCTTACCCTTGTCAAGGCTGCATACCTAGATGCCCGAAACACAAGATACGGTTTCGAGCCCACCGCCATTGTTCACAGCTTGCCTGAGGTGGCATTCGTGTGGGCATTCTTCCTTTTTACGATTCAGGGTTTTTGGATGACCTTTGGCGATGTGCCCACGAATTTACTCCTTCCCATCATCATTCCAGTAGGCGTTGTGATCATTGTAGCAGGCGTCGGTGTGTGGGTAACTCTTCGTTCGCCTGCCGAGAGGGTTTTCGAAGATGCTACGGCGCCGGTTCCTCCCGTGGATCAGAAAGATACCCCGACTGCCGATGGTATGGTATAAAAGAGGTAGCCTATTGCATTTCTTGGTATATGCCTCGTGTATTACTAGTACGTATCACTGATCCGAGACGACTGTTACGTGCACTTATGACCGAGACTCAGAATCTAGTTACGTGTTGGTTCGCAACAACTTCTGAGGCTTGCCTCAAGCTCGACTGGGTGACTTTCGTGAGGGAAATTCTACTACTCTGGACTGACAGCGTGAAAGTTTCTATCTACCGTTTACAGCTGATAGATTACGCTGCCCTTTCGCCGTACCGCACTGTCAAGTGAGGGAGTGCCTTCTTTGGGTGCGATGACCGTCGCGACTCGCTGATAGGCCCCCGGTGCTGTACGGGCACAGCCGTACTACCCCGCCTCGGCCGGCCACAGAAAGAACAATGTGCTGTGCCCCGTAGTGCCATTCGATACAGCGCCATACTTGCCTATCACCGGCAGCGGCGAGGCTGTTAAAGGGTTGCCAGGGTGGTGCTAATTAAAGCGGGTGCGGTGTCGACCCGGGTGGTGCTACTGATGTCAGGTCACTAGTTACAGCCTAATTCGTGCGATGCATGCGCCCTAACAAGATCGCGCCAAAGCATCGGGGTACGCAAGCCTCGTTTCCTCCTCGGGCCCCACGGGTTCTGGCCCTGGGTGGCGTCATTCGCTCGTGTAGATACCGAAATGGCTGCGCGTGAAAAAAAGTGTGTGGGAAATGCATTGGCGTTCCTGGGAGTGTACGCCGCGTGGCGTGCGGGCGCCTCTCGCGGAGACGTGCACTCGGTGAACCAAAGCTCCCCCCTCCTAGTTGTGGTGTCTCTCGTTTCCATTTTTTAACTCTGCTGGCTATACATAAGTACAGGCTCTCGCCTTGCCTTGGGGCATCCCAATCTTCCCCGGGGAGTGGACTCAAGCTATCCCTGCTTCTTCTCCTTTTTTCCCACTGCGTTCTATTCCCGTTTTGTCCTCAGCTGAGTCCTCAAGGCGGCGCAACACCTACATGTGTTTAGGGTGTGCCAGAGCATTGACAGGATATAAAGCCCGTGCCCGCAGGCTTCTGGGCCCTTCTTGCCTCATTGCGAGGGCGTGCTGTATGTCCGCGCGCAGAAATAGTGTCTGGGCCCTGCTCCCCCTACTACTAGCAACCAACATCGTGGTTGTGGCGGGTAAACACGAACTGGACGTCCCACTGATTGCGTAGTCCTCGGTCGGGTGCTGAAGCGTGGTGCCACTGGCGCTGACGCGGCGGCCTTCACTTCCCCGTTTACCCTGATGAAGCGGTCGTGGCGAACCTTGCTCCGGTGCTTTGGCGATGCATGCTCAGAGCATCCCATGCACCATCATGATTCGTCTCTACGTTCTCGATACTCCCACGCGGCATCGCGGCTACACGAATTCTCTCAACTGCAATACGCGCAAGGGAATACGTAGTGATGCGTAGAATACGGAGAGGTGGCGGTGGCGGGCCACACTTGTTATCACTGCCTTACACAGCTGAGTCATTTGCGCGAGCTTTAACTTCCCAGTGGTCCACTTCTGTAGGGGCTGGAGAACTATCCCAGTTTGTCTGTCAGATGGGAAAGCTCTCCAGTTCTCCACCCCTACAAAAGTGGAAAATCAGAGGACATCTTATCTCACCCTGTGCCCCTGTGCCCATATGGCGAGTAGTAGCACCACAGGAGTTTTATTCCTTCCATTCTCATACGATTGCCCCGAACTGTGCTAAGCATGCGCCACATTTGCATGGAATAGCCTCCAGGTGGTATCACTTTCCGGTGTCGTTGTCGGAACTTTAGTTAATTTCCGTTCTATTTGGCATTCTCCATACTACGTCAACTGTCGCGCCCGTAAAGACACAGCAAACATTTCCCAGTGCATTCCGTACAATTCGGACAAATTTACAGTCTGCGCGCGCAGGAAAAATTCCGTAGGCATTCGCCTGGTTGGTCGACGATCATCCCCCACGAGCCCAGGAGTGAATCCAATAATAGTTCATGACTCGCTGTTGACATAGCCACACGAGATAAACGTGACTAGGATGATACCCAATTATCCAGCAACGCGAGTTGTAATGGTGGTATAATGATACAAGCAAGATGAATACAAAGGGTTCTTTTAATAGCCGCGTCATCCCGTAGCCGTGTTGAGCTCGCTCCTATGGGACGGCGTTCTCGAGAAGGGAGGGGGTGCCAGCAGCCCAGGACCAGAGGCATCTCGAATGCCACCGCCCCGCGACTCCCTTGCATGAGCCTGTCTCACGTACGCATATCGTTGGAAATGATTAAGCGCCTGGAGAAACTGCACGCCAATCTACGTGCACGATGAGGTCAGGGGGTTATGCCGGGAGAGAGGCGTATGATCGAATGAAAAAAAAGAAAACGCACGGGAAACATGCGCAGATGCGTGAACAGATCGACCGTCAAATCGCGCACGACTTCCTGCTGGTGAAACAACCCGAAGCTTAGGGGCAGCAGACCCCCATTGTGCGGAGGGGTTTGGGAAAGAAGCTGTTGTTGCGGATGGATGGATGGGTCAGGGGTTACTGCTACTACCGAGGGTTAAACCAAGCGACGCGCAGCAGACGCACCTCCACCACTTGGTCGTACGTCCGTACGGCATCGACCAAAGTCCGCATTATCAATTCTACCTCCCCGTCTTGCATATGCTTTACGTTGCGCAGTCGCCATAGTTGGTGAGTAAGGTCGAAACCTCGGAGTGCACTGGTTGTAAGACCCCGTTTGAAATCCTGTTACACGGACGGAGAAGAGGTGGGCCAGGCTGGAGTTTAGAAACCCCATTTAGACGTTCCTAAGAGGATCTTCGTTGCTTACCTCTTGAAAGATACGATATGTCGTGGTTCGTCGCCAGCCCTCAATCCGACTAGTATTTGCCGTAACTTCCCTAGACCCAACAACATCGTCAAGAAAGACGATCCCACTACCCAATTGTGACGTATCTCCAGGGCCTTCGCTAAATGGCACCCCAGGAAAGCCGATAGTTGTTGTCCCATGGACGTCTTCCTCGTATCGAGATGCCAAGCGGACAAAACGCCAGACATATTCCAAGAAGCGGGCTCTGACCAGTGTTTCTCCGAAATGGAAGTTGATGGCTGTGATGATCTATGAAACAGGGATGAGGGGGGACGCACACATGAATATGGATAGGCTTCCATTGGCCGTCCTGTGTACTCACATCTTCAATAAAGACATTGTCGGCACTGTCCGCCTTGGCGGTGAAGTCGCTTTTTTGCGATTCCTTTTCTCGTCCGGGAAGACGGCCAAGGTCGTCTTCACTACCGATCGAGGACTCAGCTTTGAGCGTCCCAGAACGTGAAAGGGTCGATAGCGGTGCTGCTTGTACCCCAGAAGGGGGATGTGCCGTGTGGATATCTTTAGAAACAATCATACGGCCGCCAGCCACATCACACAAGAGGTCCCAGGATCCTGTTGACTCGAAAATAGGATTGGTGACACCAGCAATGTACGCCGGACTAGCGGCATGTCAAGTCAAACCATATCAGTTTAGACCACTTGTGTCGGCAGTGTTGAAAACCTTACATTGATTCCCATTCATCTCTATTGGTAAGGTTGGCATAAGGGAAAGCCCGCTCAATAAACCCCTGGAGAATGATGCCACAGCCGGACCCTAGAGCACATGCGGATAGGACGTAATGGGATACTTGCCCGGCGGGCCGATTATGTCCAAGAAAGATGATACGTTTGCCTGTCACAAGCGCGTTGAATAGCAGGATGATCGGGTGGGTGAGGCTGCCATTAGAATGGAGGTGGGGGTGCAAGGGTCCAGTTATTGTGGCGGATGAGAAGGTTTGAATGAGTTGGATAAGGGAGTACTGCATCGAATGAGTCAGGTTCATACAATGTGGTGATGCTATGATGACGATCAGGCACACTCACGTCGCCGACTTCCTGTTGAAACGTAAATAAGGGCATCTTGATCGGTAACTGGTGGCCCTTGTAATCAATCGTCGTGTTATAAAAGTGAGTGTCTTTTGTTCCTAGTCGAGGGTCGGACGTCCGCGCGTTTGTCGGCGGGGGCGCGTGTTGGCCATGGGAGGAACTTGATGAGGCATCTGTTGACCTTCGGCCGCCCTTCGCGGCCCCCGAACTCCCGTGACTTCCGTAACTGGAAGCGACGCCGGGAGAGGCAGCGTGTTCGACCGAGCCGCCTTCGTCGCCCACCCAGACGGCGCTGCCGCCCAGGGTGAACGACGTCTCGGAGGGCGAATGTTGGGACCCATTGTGATACGAGACGGCGGCGGTCCGGGCGCTCGAGTCTGAGCTCGCGCGGTCGCGGCCCTCCGCGCTTTCCTTGGTCCGTATCAAGATGCCCTCGTCAAAGCTGGAATGCGAACCGCCGGAGTTCGTTGGTCGGTGGTTCCCCCGTTCTCCGAGATGGTGGGATGTCTCCGAGGCGCGCGACGAGGTGAACTTTTCGATAAAGACGTCCTTGCGCTCCGAGTGGCGCATGATCAACTTTTCGGGACGCGTCAAGATCGGCGCGCCGGACAGATTCATCGAGTTGATAGCGTCGAAGAGCCGCGCCAAACAATCCTGGGACGGGGACGAGAAATAATCGTCGAGAGCTAGGAGAAGCACGGGCTGTCGATGCATAGACACGGGTCAGCTGCCGTCTGACCGATGTACATGAGCGCGGCACACCTTGAATATCTGGATAAAAGGATGGGGTGTACAGATCGCCATGGCCTTCACGACGGCACCTCTTTTGTACAACGTGATTCGCATCTGCACAAAGCTCCTGACGTTTATGCGTGTCGCTCACCTTCGAACGGTCTTGTCGTGCTTCGTCCGCACCAGATTGAGCACGTGAAGTAGCTCCGTCGTGTTCTCCTTCCCTTTACCGTTTGGCGTCTCCAACGCCAGCACAGGCGCGATCACGTTGAAATGCGTTTGATTCAAGAAGAAAATGGTCCAGTCCTCCAGGTGCTTCTCGGCGCCATCGGGCAACATCAAGTTGGCCAGGAGCCTGGATACATTCTGGAGGGTCAAGACGCGATTCGGGAGACGCCACGATCCAGAAAGACGACGCACCCATCATCCAGTCCTAGCGGTTGTGGAAACTGGTACGTGAGTTGTGCGCCGCGGTCAATGTCAAATTCGGCCAAGAGAACAAAAGAACAGTGTTGTTGGGCATCGACGCCCATGTCGACCTTGAGCGCGGGTATAGAGGGGGAGCGAGGGGAGTGTGCAGAGGGAGGAATGGATAATCGGGTGTACGGAGGGCTGGTCGGGTATCCTATTGTGCTGATAGAGGCGAGATGTGGTAGTAGAGGAGGGCGTGTCGGAGGGCTCACTTAATTACGGATTTCCTTTCTTGGACTAGTCCGACAACGCTCCCGACACAGACGGACAGCCGTCATCATGTCTTGTCACTCAAGGTTACACAACTACATTACAGCCCTACTCAGCGTCGCGAGCGCAGCCCTGATGTTGGACACGCAGCTCTCCAGCTGTATGCGCATCCGTTCTGTCACAGGCGATATACACGATCGGAACAAAGTACCGAGCCGAAAACGGTGTGGATGGGAGAGAGCCGAATGGGGAGTTATTATAAGCAGGGAGGACAACGATGGAATGGAATGGAGGCCTGCCTTGTTCGCTCTCCGCCTGTCCGACAGCATCCATCTCGCGAGACAGCGACTCTCCCGCTCTCTCATTCTCACAGAAAAGGCGCGAGAACACCCAACTGTTCATTAAAGCCATAATTTCGAGTTGCTTGTCCTTCAGATCTGCAACTGCCCCTTTCAGTGTCATGCTCTATCAGGCATAGGTATAGCACCGGCGCGCATCCGTGCATATAAACGCGCATACACGCGCGCGAACTAACTTTGATGAAACTCCGCGTCACGTCTGACCTCATCATCGAAGGGAGCGATGATGCAAGAGTTCCGATCAAAAGGAATCGAACCATCGCGCAAAATAGCAGCGACTGAACGCGTCTGAGATTGGTTGTTGCCTTCGGGAACGCTTCCCGATGCGATTGCGTTGGAAAGCACTGGGCTTGGTGATGAATGCGTCCTTGGAGAGACGACGGAGTCTCCCCCAGGAGATGAAGGAAAGAGTGATTCGGTATCGGGATACATGCGAATGCGAACAAGCTTTTAGAGTCTGGGAATCTACTGACGCGACTGATCTCGTGATTTTCAGTAGCCACGTGCCCAATCTCAAAACAAGACTCGTTGTATAGTAAAGAAGAACATCATTGACCCGAAAAAAACTACCGTGGTCCTGGTAGCCCAGACGCAACAGCACCTATCTCTGTCAAGCGCGTTAGGGGATCGAGCGTTCCCTTAAACTCAGGAAGGAATGTCGCGTCCGTGAACGGACAGCGCACGCTAGGCGATCCCTTATAAATCGGCGTATAACTAGCCGCGCAGATCTCAAACTCAGTGAACTCGTCATATGAGATCTCCACAGCATCGCGCGGATTGCGGTCTCCGGCGGCAATGCGTTGTCGTGCCTGTTGCTGATCAACAACAACCCACAAATTAACGCGAGGGATCACCTCACCATAGACACTATTTTTGGATCCGGATTGAGGTTGAGCAACTTCCTCGCGAATCTTGCGGCCGTCCCTGAATTGCCGGCTTTCGTGAAGACCTGAATGGCGCTGCGTAAGGCAATTTGCAGATGTGGGGGCTGGAGTTGGCAATGTGTGAAGTACGCCGCGAGCTCAAGACCACGTTTGATGTTGTCTGGCTCTTCTTGAGCAGCACGGCGACGCTCGAGCTCAATCGATACGCCGAGCAAATATTCACGAGTGGACGTTACTGTACTGCGCCACTACAACAAATCAGCATGCGAAAGGAATAGCACCTAGGACAACGGGAGGCTCACCTCCCTGGCCTCCTCGTCAGATGAAACAGCCACGAAGAGTAGAGACTCCAAGACGGAGCGGAACGTCGCCTGTGCCTCAGGAAGCTTCGCGCCCGACACCGCGCGGAGACCCTCTGATAATTCCCCACGAACTTGACGAAGGTTTTGCACCGCCGCAGGTAAAACTCGGGAAAGAGATGACTCTGAGGGGTCGCGACGGAGATGCAATTGTAGCGGGGGAAGCGACGCCACAGGTGACAGATAAGTGTGGGACGACCGGAATATAGACACGAAAAGCGGTTTAAGAAGAGTAAAGTTGACGACTCCAAACTGGCGGTTGAGCAACTAGAGAGGGGTCAATCCTTTGTACTACACTAGAATACGAATCGATCGAACAGACAAACCTGCATAGCTGACTCGAAAGATCCAGCAGAAACGTGGTCCCCAACAAATGGCGAGTTGCGTGTCCAAATTTCAGACTCGTCAACACCCGGCGCAGCGCCAGGCCCGAGCTCCTCGGCTTCCTCGACGTCCTCGTCCTCGTCGGCCTCTCCTTCATCAACACGGGCGTCCCCACCTGCATCGAGGTCCCACCCGTCTTCGTCAGCTGCCAGATCTTGCTCCTCGTCTTTTGCCCAGTCGTCAAGGGCCACAGATGCGGCTCCGGCATCACCATTGGCGTGGGGCTCAATACCAGTCTCCAGGTTCCCATTAACGAGAGCACGATCAAAGAAACTCTCACCGCCGGGTACGGTTGGCCACACAAGGTCTGCAGTTGGGGTGACAATCGGTGGGGTTTTGAAGTTCGCCTGACCGAAGTCTGGAATGTCGTCAACATCCGACTCGGTCAACCCAGCAGTCTCGAGGATCTCGACGGCCAGTTCCTCAAGACCGTTCGTCTTTGCCGTCAAGTAAGCGAGAGGGTCTAAGGAAACGAAGATATCGATAAACCCATGACACGCCGGACAAACGCAGGATAGTACGTACAGAGGCCGACTTCGCGCAGTACGGCGATGCGGCTACGTACATCACCCGCATATAGTGCGTTGTGGAAACGAGACATTGGGTCTCCACGCGCTTCCGCAATCTTCTGCATTTTAACCAGTTTATCAGTGCTTCCGGTTGCAAGATATAGGAACGAGAGGCGATCAAAGTTCTTGGTTTGCTGATAGGCCTTCTCAACAATCTGGAACAACGTTCAGATCAAACTCAGGATAATGAGGAGAGAGCTACGTGCCTTATGGTTCCCCTGTTTTAGGGCTTGCTGGGCAAGACGGTTCCAGCATTCTGGACGGTCGATCGCTTTGGCAGTCTCAAGTGCGACTTCAAGATTACCACACTCGATAGCCAGGTCGAAACGGGTGTTTTTATCCTCAACGAAATGAAGTGCAATCTATTCGGGAAGGTGGGTGACACTTGTTTAGAATACCACAGTACTGCATACCTCAGGGAAACCTTTCTGCTGCAAGTAGGCGATGATGCTCTGGCCCAGCAAATTCGAAGTGCGAATGAGGTATAGGACTTCATCGTAATTATTTCGGATGAGCGCAAGCTTGAATCGATACTCTGTGGGGTCAATGGTGATGGTACGAGGCCGAGCGGAGCGGTCCAAACAGTGCACTACTTTGCCCTTGACACGAGTCAAATAAACTGGGTTATCAAGGGTGCAAATCACCCCGTGGTCACTGTAATTGCGAAAGTGAACCGAGTGTCATATAACGGCAGAAGAGAACAGACCCGTGAGGAAGACAGTATTTGACGTGATTTAGAGTCGAGTAAACGAACACGCCCGAGTCATCCCAAGCACCAGACTTGATCCGGATAGTCTCATGAATAAGTGTACTCTGGGAGAAGGTCTTGTTGGCAATCGTGATGGCTGGGTTTAAGAGGGTGAAATTTTGTTCTATCAAATGAGATAAACAGGGTACTTACTGTGTTTGCTCAATAGGGCAACTTGGGACCCGTCCTGGCTCCATATAAGGTACTTCACCGGAGGGGTATTAAGCTCGGCGATGGTCTTTTGTTGCTGGATGTCGTAAAGAACAACAGAACTCGTGGAGCTGAGGATGAGGCTAGCCGTGCCACCGTAGAAGATCTCGTTCGTCTGAACAGGAGGCTTAATACTCCTGACCACAGCGGCGGTCACATCGCAGACTTCAATAAGCTAACATAAACGAGTTAAATTAGATGGCCCTCCAAACTTACTGCCGGCTTACCTGTGTTGACTTGTTAAGAATAGCAAACCTATTGCGGGCAACAAATAAGGCACTGTGCCCTGCACCGCGCTTCCCATCAAGCGAGGAGTCCTTCAACTCTCCAGAAATGTCCTTAGGGAGGTTGGTGAGCTCATACAGCCCATTGTCAGAAGATATGGTCAACAGGACAGCACGTTCCGCCGGATTGAAACTGAGTGTCCTGGGCGGTACATAAGGGCTGCCAAACTTGCGCACGCTGAGAAGACCAATGTCCGAGCCCGTATTGATGTCGTATGACCGCACGTATTTGTCCCGGACGTAATACACAGTATCCCCGTGAAGGGCAAAGGCCGGCCGCTCACGCTCCAGTTTGAAGACAATGAGACCATTGTCGTGACCTGTTGGTAGTGTGGGTGTTAACTCGCAGTCGAGGGTTGTAGTATACACGCACCCGCTGCGAAGAGGTTAAGTTCAGGATGTGATGCAAGGACCCAGAAGCGATCGTGCTCCCTGCGGAAAGTCTGTACGGCCGTTCGTTTGGCCAGGTCCCAGACTCGAACTGTTTTGTCTTCTCCGCATGATACGATTAGTTCGTGCTTGGGATGGAAGACGGCGCTGGAGACATTATTGAAATGACCACGGCACGCGTCGACCTCCCACGCCTTCAGATCACTCATCCTCCAAAGCTTGATTTGCCGGTCATCGGCAGCAGAAATGATGAGGGGAAGGGTGGGGTGGAAGACAGCATAATTGACACCACGGTCGTGACCTTCCAGGACATACTTGACCGTCGAGAAGTTGTCGAATGTGTCGAATGTACCCGGTGCTGTATTGGGTGTACTCTTGCGCAGACCGGAAATATCCCACACCCGGACGGTCTGGTCCATGGATGCAGAGACAACGAGATCTTCCTTGGGATGGAAGAGGGCTGACATGACATAGTGAGAGTGGCCGGTAAGAATGGCTATGCAGTTTCGGGACGTGCTGTTCCATATGCGTATCGTCTGGTCGTCCGAGGATGATATCTAGGCGATGCCAGGGAATTAGATGTAGTCGATGAAGAGACACATATGCTAGGACGCACGATCCAAGGCATTTCATGATGAAACTGGACAGTCCTAACGTAGTCCAAATGTCCATGCAGTGTGAAAAGGCACTTTCTATTTTGGGGCCTAAGGTCTGGGGAGAATAAATATCACGGTCCAGATGGAAGGGGTATCAACTCACCCCAGACCTTGATCTTGTAGTCGTCGCCGCCGGTCACTAATAGTGGTCTACTCGGGTGGATGGCGACCGCGCGAACCGGTCCTTCATCGAGGTCAGCATTCAGAGACGACGAAAACGCGTGGTGCGTCACCTTCATGCTCATCAAATCGGTCTACCAAAACACCCATGCGGTAGTTCCACAGCTGCACGCTGCCATTGTGTAAAGAGGCCGCAAGCAGGGGCTGCGTCGGGTGAAAAGCGAGGCCTGAAGAGCGTAATCAGAACTCGCAAGCGTTTTTGTGATTGCCTGTACACACCCTTTACGCGGTTGCTCTTGGACTCGAACTTTGTGAGCATCACAGACATTCTGTCGACGGGCAAGGGACGGGATTGGAAAATCGGATAAGGAGAGGGAGCGAGCTAGCGATGAGGGGTTGAGAGATGACGATGCCCTAGAGCGTCAAAAACAGCTAATTGGCTTGCTCTCGAGTTTTTTGAGGATCAAGGAGGGGATGAGAGTGGGTAACGTGGTCGATTACCAAACCGGGTCGCACCTCTTCTCACTACTTTTACAGGGGGGCGCTGGCGCATGGGCGTTTTGGGACTCACGCCATTCCTGCACAGGGCATAGTACGTGTTTCTCTACCAGTTTCCTTACTGCGTACCTTACCCAAGAAGCCCGCAGGTAATCACACAGCTACCCAATCGTCTCCAATCCCTCTCCAATAAGACTCTGGTAATGTGATTGCGGAGGCTTTCCTACCCTTTTGCCCCCATCTCACCCGTTATTTATTAGTGATGGCACGCTCGTCACACAAAGATTCCACTTTTCTCCCATGCCCCACCAACACAGGCACGTCCTAGGGTGGTATCGCCTCATCCACGAGCTCAGGGAGCACGGCATTCGAGCTATTTGCGTGTTTGATGGCGAAGAGCGGACCTCTGCAAAGAGCGGCGAGGTGTGCATATTCTCTCTATGGTCATTTTTACTTGATTAACACGACGTAGCAAACCCGGCGGCGTCACTTACGGCGCACCGATGCTCTGAGAGGAGAAATAGAATCTGACAGGTTACAACGGCTGCTCGCTTTGACAAGGGACCTGGACGCGCTGCGTTATCTTGACAAAAATGAACGTCTACTCATCGTGACATCGGTTCGGAACCAAATGTCCAGTTTGGAGGACCAATTAGTTCCGGAGCACGACCACGAGCAACCATCATACCCTAGTCATCCTCTTCAGCGTCATCTCTCTGATGCAGAGCCCAATCCAGCTCAAAGGGATATGCCTTGGCCTGACGAAGTGGACCTCGACGAACTTTATCGTGAGAGCGGCCAGTCAGTTGGTGTTAGCTTTGTCCCGCCCGATGACATTGATGCTGTGTATGTCGCGTTCCTGGTTACCTACCGCTGAAATGAACACCGCCTCCTACTGTAGGACCGGAAGTCACTACAGCGCTGCCACCGAAGATCCGGACTTTTATCACTTCGGGCAGCAGCCATTGTTACCTTCTAGCAATGTCAACCAAAGCGACAGTGGAGACGATGACTTCGTTAACTGCCTCACTGCCACAGACATTGATCTCCCTGAAGACTACCAAGAGGGTGAAAAATGGCCGAGTCTGGCATCGTCCCTGTCTGATCTGTACGCACACTACCGTCGCGGTGTGGCTAGACTTGGAGTGATGCCATCGACTGTCATTTCAGCGACCCCCTCAGTGTTCGCCTCCCAAGAGCTCGACGAGCCCGCTAACGCCCAGTCCCAACTGGACATGCTTTCATCGGCCATCCCTCTCATCTATCCCCCTTCCGTTGTCCCCTCCGTACCAGTAGATCCCGCTGACGCTCAGGTCCAAGCTACTATGTCCAAGACGCAGTATCAGTTGACCGTCGAGGAAGGTAAACTGTGGGAGAAGCTCACGGATCCCGACGAAGCTGTAGACCACGACGAGTCGCCGACCGCCGCCATCCTCGCGTCCCTGAGAGAGAAGAGCTCTTTCATGGTCCAGTCCTACCTCCGCCGCAACAACCCCCCTACCGAAACCACGTACGAAGAGAGCAAGAATATCCTACACGCGATGGGCGTGCCATGCATCGAGTCCACCGGACCTTACGAAGCGGAGGCCCTCGCCTCCTCTCTCGTCTTGAACGGCTGTGCAGACTACGTCGCCAGCGAAGACACCGTGCGTATATTGATATATATATATCCACGTTCTCTCCCCACATCCCCTTACTCACTTTTCCACGGGTTCAACAGGACGTCCTCATCTACGGGGCGCCCCTCCTCCGCAACATCACGAACAGGGACAAGTCCCTCCTGCTCATCTCGGGTTCAGAGGTGCGGTCCGCCCTCCGCCTCGACCCGCGCGCGTTTGTCGACTTTGCCCTCCTGCTCGGGACGGACTTCGCCCCGCGCGTCCGGAACATTGGCCCGCGCCGCGCGCTGCAATACATCCGCAAGTACGGCACGATAGAGTGCATGCTGGCAGAGGAGAAGCAGCACGTTCCGCGCGTCCCGCTCCAGACGTACCTCGAGGCCGTTCGGGACGCACGAGATGTGTTCGTGAAGCTCCCTCCTGCGCCAGACCCAGAGGCGCTGGAACCGGGGGAATATCGGGAAGAGGAGGTGGCTGCGATACTAGGATCACATCGTTTACAGCGCTTCCTGGAGCCTGATACGCTCCTTGATACATTACAAGGCAATTACTTCAATGACAATCCTGCAGTAGTAATCTAATTTGTCTCGGGCTGTGTGGGAGTTCTGGTGGTCCTGCCCCACATGTCGCTGGCGCGTTGCACGTGGGAGAGAGAAAACAGGTCACTGTAGAAGCCCAAATACCTACAGCAATACGGCCGTTGACGGGTCGTGATAAGCTGCTGATCGTTAAAACAATAAAAAAGCTCTACTACTGTACGATCACATCTCACTCTTGAGAATGATGCTGTAACACTGTTCGCAGAAGGGCTTATTATCCCGCAAGAAGAAAGCCGGATCTTCGAACGGTTTGTCGCAGCCCTGCACAAACGGAGTGAGTACAGTACAGTAAGGGGACGAGCGCCAACGCAGACGAAACATACAGTACAACAAAAGCACTGCCAGTGATATTTCCCGCCAAGTGCTTCCACGGCTTGCATCCCATCCCGAATGATGTCCTTGCACCTCTTGCACCTTGGAGAGCGCAGCCGGACGTGGCACGACTCACAATACGGGTATCCCTTGTACACGGTGAAGCCAACGTCGTCGTTCTCAAATTCGCCATCCCCCTTGAACGTGACGCCGCCTCCGGGGCCCTGCGCATTCTGGCGATCGACGCTGGGGGCCAGAAACGGGTCCCCGCACTCGGAACAGAAAAAATGCTGTTCGTGGTACGTGCGCTTCCCGAGTTCTGGGTCATCCAGTGTGATGAAACGTTCATCCACAATAGCCGTCTTGCAATGATAGCACCGTGGTGCGAAGCGCTAGATCACTCACGTGTGAGCAAGCGAGATCCTGGGTTCTCGGTAGAAGATCACTCACCTCATGGTAATCGAAATGACAGAACGGTTTTCCGTCGCGCTCGTAAGAGCTGACGTACTCTAGTAGGTCATTACAATCAGAACACCGGAAACACCCCGGGTGCCATCGGACACCCATTGCACTGACAATACGCCCAACAATGGGGCCACCACAGCCCCCGCACGCAAGGCCGCCCCCACGCCGAGCAGATGACGCCGGGGGGAAAACCCGCCCGCCGCCAGCAGCTGGCATGGGTCCATGATCAGGCCGCGTATCATCAATTGGGGATGGCTCGCTGTCATCCTCTAAAGACGATGCGGTAGGATCAGAAAAGGTGATTTGTGGAAGCTCAGGCTCTGACACAAATATTGAGGGATTTGTCCCGTTATCATCGACATGGCCACTAATACCACCCGTCTGCGGCTTCGTCACTCTGGTGGTCGTCACTTGTGGCTCTGCTGGAGCTGGTTTTCCAGAGACAAATCTCTGGGAAAATGCTGACGGAGGAGGGCGAGGGGCGGGGGGCAGTTGGGTACGAGGGCGCTCTGGTACTGCGTTTGCTGGGGTTACGGAGCGACTGCGATTCCCTGGATGTGTCGTGCCTGAAGCCACCTGAGGTAGACTAACAAATACTTTCTCAGGCGATGACGGAACAGACGCAGCGCTACGACGAGGTGTGACCGGCGGATCTTGGGTAAAACGTCTCTGGGGAGTTGATGCCATGGACCTGGTCTTCAACCGGGGTACAGTCCGGGAAGAAACGGCCGATGGGGAAGGAGAACGTCGCAGAGAAGGTGGTGGTGCATCATCCAAATTGACGTATTCCTGTCTCGAGCTGCGAGTACGGTTGACAATAGGCCGTTCCCCAGCACCAGGTAGGGGTGCACGGGGAGGACGGGGGAGGGTATTCGGCCATCCAGCGGGCGAGGTGGGTGTGGAGTCAGCATGTCGAGAAGATCCTGCTACTGAGGGAAGAGCGGGTGCCAATTGCACGATCGCCGACCGCGTCGAACGATGAGTGTGTTGTGCTGGGGGGTTCTTTATTGGAGTTTGAGGAAGTGTTGGTGAGCGGATAGAACGGCCACGAGGCAATTCATCCGACCGGTCGTGGTCAATCGAAGCTGGGGTCCGGAAATGCTTCGTGCTGTTGCGACTTATAACGGACCGTGATTCGGGGGGTAAATCGAGTATTCCATATTGAGGACTCGGCGGCCGGCGCCCCTTTTGAGGTGCTTTCCCATTCTGGGACGGCTTCCCATCATCATCTGATGTGGCAGGGGAAATCGGACGAGACGGCTTTGTCAGGGAGAAGGGGCGGTTTGAAAAAAGGGGGGAAGATCCAGCTGCAGAAGGTAAAGAGGAACTACTTTTGACAGGTCTGATGGGGGGCGGTGGGCTCGTGCTCGCTTTAACGGGGAAGGACGAAGGATTAGGAAGTGCCCGAGAATTTTCCCCTAGTACGCTAATTGTTGGAGGAATAAACGGAGGTTTCCCAACGGAGCCGTCGAGTGGAGAGGGCGGCAAAGGCCGCCCCCCGGTGAAGCTTTTGCTGCGATCTCGCGGTTGGTGGTCATAATCGGGGGATGCGACGGGACCTGGAGATCCCGAAACGCAAGGACTAACGGCCTCCTGCGAGCTAGATGCACTCGGTACCCGTTCTGAGGAAGGATCTGGAAGAGTGCGTTTCCAATACGGGATGAATTTGGCCTGTGAAGAGGATGAAGGATGATCGTGAGGGAGGGACGGCAACACTCCTGGAGAAGCGGAGGACGACTTGAGTACATCTTTAGCGGGACTAGAGCTCCTGGGAGCGGTGTCTGAGAGACTTCCAGTAGTCACGCGGGGAAGAGGAAGAGGCCGCCTGCCACCGGTAGGGGAAGTGGGAGAAGCGGACGGGAGTGAGGAAGCAGCTTGGTGAGACGAGAGGACAGTGCCAGAACTAGGGAGCGAGCCTGCACGTAATGGGCGACTATGAGACTGAGGCGAGGTTGGTGCTGGTGTGGGCCCAGGCGTAGGTAGAGGGTGGGCAAAGAGAGGTGAGGTGAACTGCGATGGGGGTGCGCCAGGGGTGGGCAGTGGCCTCCGAGAAGGGCCACTGGAACCGGGGCTTGTGGGTGGTGAGGAGTAGCCTACATAAGGAACGCCTGGACGTTGTTGGGGATATTGTGGACTTGGTGCAGGAATTGGTTGGTGATTAAAAGCAGCTTGAGATGGATGAGAGTGGGCATGATAGTGGGAAGGAATGGGGGAGAGAGGCGACTGGGTATGCTGAAGTTGATAAGGATAAAGATGGGAGGTCCTTAGCGGCTGTGACCCGTTCCCGTTCTGGTGGCTGGTGGTGTTTGGACGAAGTGGGGATGGCTGTTGCTGGTAGAGTTGTGCGTATTGATTAGACATGATGACGAGTACGGCGGTGTCAAAAAGACGTTGGATTGTTGCGGTCAAATGGGTTGATCATGAGATGAACGGGAGACGGTGACAGGAACTGGAAACTGGCCAATGTTGGCAAAGCGACATGATCATCACGTAAGCATCCCCTCTTTGCCAAGCCAAAGGCATGCATGAGCGCTCGTAGGCAGTGGGTCCGTCGATAAAATCATTACAATAATCATGTACATTAAGCGTTGGTTGGTGCCATGTCCTGAGAAAAAAGGGGGGCCCTTTGATGGCAACTGGCGCTCAATCTCACTCGTCCAACCCAGTTTTACAGCTTAGCTAATACCAAGCGTACAATGGCAACTAACAGAATCAACTTGGATGGCCTTCTCATTTTCGAGCAACCATTCGCCAAGGTCATCTCACTCTCGCCGTTACATTGTTGCCTTGACACCGCCACCAGGTTCCGTACGAGAACTACCGCAAAGTTTTCCGTACCGCCCAGAAGAACATAGAGCGTGAGCTCGGGGCCATACAGACGACCTCAAACGACCTCGCAAAGGATGCCCACAATGCTTTCCAAGATACACGGGAGGCTGTCAAATCCCTTGAGGGCATGATAAGCAGAGTCGAGGGCCTCAAGCGAAAAGTCAGTGCATACACCTTCCTCTCTAGGTCGCTTATTTTCCCACCTGGATTCAGTTATCCGATCTGCAAGCGACTGCAGGTTCACCCACACTGGACGTCATGCGTGAGCGATGCAAACATCTTGCCATCGTCGAGGATATCCAGAGCCCCAAAGACTCTGAATACATCCGATGGGTCGACAACCGTCTTGACAGGTGGATAGTCGATTGGGTCCTTCGCCATGGCAGGGAAAAGACCGCTCGGCATATTGCTCAAGAGAAGAGCATCGAGGTGCGCACCTGACGTCCTGGCCCACACCCCTCTCGATCACACCGGTCCGCTTAGGAATTGGTCGACATTGATTTATTCATGGACATCCGCCGAATTGAGGATGCTCTCGGTAATCATAGCTGCACGGAAGCACTAACATGGTGCGGCGAAAACAAGAACGCTCTGCGGAAGCTCAAGGCGCGTCTCTCTTGTGGACCCCCCATCCTCTCAACTCTGATCGTATGATAGAGCACTCTTGAGTTTGATTTGCGTCTTCAGGAATACATCGAGCTCGCTCGTGAAAGGCGAACGATAGATGCCATCGCCTATGCTAGGAAGCACCTTATACCATGGCAAGAAACTCACTTGATGCAAATACAACAGGCCTCCGCATTACTCGCATTCCCGCGGACAACAGCATGTAACCCATACAAAGTACGTGTGGTCAGTAAGGCGGGATATTGTAGGGTCTTTATACTTCAATCTAGCGGCTTTACGACCTGAATCGTTGGTCGAACCTCATTCAATCTTTCCGGCTCGCGATTTTCAGCCTCAACACCTTACCCTCTGAGCCCTTACTGCATCTCGCTCTGTACGGTGGTTTATCGTCACTGAAACTCCCCACATGCTATGATCATGACGTGAAAAACCGCGACTGTCCTGTCTGTGATTCCTGGCTTGGCAAACTAGCAGAAGAAGTGCCATTCAGTCACCATGTCAATTCGACTATTGTTTGTCGCATGAGCGGCAAAATTATGGATGAGGATAATGCACCCATGGCATTTCCTAACGGTTATGTTTATTCCAGAGAGGTAAGCATGAATCGCAAATTGGGTACCCCCTTGCCTAGATTTGTTTGCATCTTACTCATCACCTCTGACAAATGATCAGGCTTTGGAGGACATGTCAGCACAAAACGAGGGCAAAGTCAAGTGTCCTCGTACTCAGGAAGAGTGCGACTTTTCAAAGTTGAAGAAGGTATTCATATCCTGATGCTAGCCTCCTTGCTTTACTTCCCCGCACGACACTGTATCATAGCATTTCTTTGCATTAATTCATCATTCACGTCATTGCAATTCCAGCCTCCCACGCATTACAAAGACTGACAGCCTCCGGCAACTTCTCAGCCACAGACGCACCGATGAGGCTCTGAACCTTTTATTTGTGTCCCCGCGTGCGTTTTCTTTTTGGAGATTGTCCTTCCAATGAAGGTGATGCATCAGAGCGGAAACTACGTCGCAATCAGCGCCGTGAACATATGCAGTAAGTACATACTCCCGAAGCCCACGTGGGACTTTCCGGTAACGACGGAAGGAATGTTCACTGACACTTGCAAGCGGCGATGCTTGATGATGCATCAACAACGTTGAGCACTCGGTCCGAGCTGTTACTATTAATCTACTCCACATGGTACACCAAGGTTTGGCTCGGTTGTAATAACTTGAAAATGATCCCCCCAAAGCCCGATGTACTTGTAGGGGTCTCTAAACGGGTTCTCATTCATGGGTGGGCTAGTTTAGTTTAGGGGCAGCCCGTTTCGAATCTGCTTAGTCAGCGGATGTGTCGATTTTTCAGCAACACAAAATCAGCGCAGTCGTCAACTTAGTTAAATGAGAACCGAAACAAATCAAATGAAGTACGGCGAATTGGGCTGGGTGTTCATAGATTCATCGCATTTGTAGCTTTGGAGTTTCTTGAGTCTCTCAACACTCTTGCGGTCACACTTGCCCCACCACTTATCGACAAGCTGTGCCGATTGACAGATGCCCTCAAATGAGATATGCGGGCGCGCTCTTCTCACAACCATCATTCGAATTCAAAATGTGATCTTTTATTAGACGACCTGTTCCCAAGGCTACGACACCATTCCCTTGGAGCCCTCCCATCTTGCGTGAGCGACTCTCACATGGAGATTGAACACTACACTACAGTCTACGGTAAGGGTCGGAGGTCCCAGCGCATGGTTGAGACAAAAGATGCTTGATTTGTATTCCCATATCGGGGAAGTTATCCCGCAGTACGAACTACTGGCCGCCGGCGCAGCACGCAGTCGAGCACGCAGCCGTACATTTGCTCTATCATTTATCATCTACAAGGTAGGGTACGCGTGGGCCCTGGGCGAGCCGCAGTCCCTCGATCTGGCGCACGCTGCGCCGCGCCGCGCCGTAGCAGATGCGCAGATCAAACAAAGAAGGGCGGGCGGGGGACTAGACCATGCATAGTAGAACTCCCACATGAACATGAAATGGTGACTCATCGAGCATGTCACCGGCTCGACCGTCCAATGACAGATAATGACTCCAACCACGACGGTTCGGTCGGGTGATCTTCTTCTGAACCGCGGCACCTCGGCTACGAGCGCATTGAGCGCATCGAACGCATGAAACCGCATAAAACATCAATTATATTTGTAAGTCGGTTAAAGTGGGCATCAACATTGACCCGAACGCGTGTCCTTGTGACGAAGACGAACGAACGGAGCGCGTCGAACGAGGCATTAGTGGCGACGAAAAAGGGACTGTGCACAGCTAGTACGTACGTCCCACGAGGGAATCGTGTACTTTAAGTTGTACGCAGTAGACAGCGCGAAATCGGAAGAAAAAAAACAACCAAGCAGGGACGTACACGTATGTGGTTCCTCAGCGGTCATCATACGCCCCATTTAACCCATACCATCCATCACTCCGGCTTCCGGATGCCCATGTGTGTGGTGTGGAAAGCAGTGCCAACGAGATAAGGTCCCGCACCCGGTCCGGTGGCCACCGCCTCCAAATCCGAGTCTTTTCGCGGGAGTGCGGAGCCAGGCCACGCGGTGCGCGTTGCATGGCGCCTGCCAGTCCTATTGCATTACGCCCCCGCCTCCCACCACGATCATCATCGCCCGCTCGAGCTGTCTGCTCGTTGCCCTGTCCTCGAGCTTACTCGCGATGTGACATCAACGCGCAGGTACGGGACACTCACGTCATGCGCCGGTCCTGGTCCGGGTCTCTGGATGATGATGCCGCTGGCTTACTTACTCGCCATCTCTCCACCCCAAAGCGTTTCATCATACGCTCTCGAGCGCCCGGTCAAATGTGTTTAGGTTTGGTTTCCTTCTTTCCCCTGCGATCAGTGGTCGCGTGAGATGACACGTCGTCAGTGCAGTGCATAGCAGAGGGTCACCGCTGACTCGTTTTGGCACCGACTTGCCAGTGCACGATCATCATTCTCCGAGCCCTATCAAGCCAGGGCGTTGTTTTCCCCTTCCTTGTTTATTATACTTGCCCCTCATCCCTTAACACCGTGCATTGCCGCTCACCAATATAATGCAAGCGCATCATCCAGTTCCTATGCTGTTATTATCTCCTCCTGTTTATCGCCCTCGCGGTGATCTTGCCTTTGCGGACGCCTACGCTTCCATCTACACAGACTCAATCTCCCGTCCAGATATGAACTTCCCGCAACCCGTATATTACACTCCCCCAGCCACGGGCGCGGAGAACATGTTCACGCATGGGTACATCGGGCTCACGTTCGGACCCCACACCGAGTCCTTCTTCTCCTCTGTCCTCAAAACGTCTCCCCGCTTTCTCCAAGTGGGCTTCTCAGCGCCAGGATGGCCGACGACATTTTACATCGCCCCCCTCGACACCCTCGCGGTGTCCGCCAACGCGATGTCCTCCCGGGGAAACCTCATCATGGTTCTGGACTACAGAGCCGATCTGTCAAGGGGCATTATCGTCCCGCAGGTCCCCTGGTTCCCCCAGACTCCCAGGGATGTGCGCAAATATGTGACTGACGCGTCCCTGCGATTGCCCATTTTCCTCCGTCAGGACGACGGGACGATTGGCATGTCGCTTTCGGACGTCGTCCATGGAAACTTTCGACGGCTTACTGACTCTGTACAACCGGTGAATGTGGGTGGACGGACGTCTGTTCATATTCGGATTAATGTGAGTTCTTCTCGATGTTTTATTTTATTTTTCCAGTCGTCGTGCTTACCGACGCGCGTCCGCAGTGGCCGGGTTACAATGAATGGAAACGCCAATTCCAAACGAGGGACGAGACGCCTAATCGCAACCCGATTACTTTCGAGAAGTTTGTGAGGCACGTCGGGCGTTCTGTTGACAAGTTCATGACCGTGAGTCATCTCTGCGGGTTTAATCCCCCCCCTCCCCCCCATCTCTTTTGTTGTCATGACCGATTCGTTCATCGTGGCTCTAGGGTGTTATTCCAGAGGTGCACCAAGGTGACCCTCGGTGGCGCATCGGGCATAACGGTATCACCCGCAACGATATCATTTTGGTCGGCGTCGTGCATGTCTCGTCGGGCAGCTTGATGCCAATCTTACAGCTCAATCGCCGTCTGTACTGAGCAGGCACCCGGATTTCATTCGACCGGCAATCACCTCGTTCACCTGCAAATCTCACGGGATCACCCCTGGGGCGTCCATAACTTTGGAACGTTATCGTACCTGTGCTTCGTTCCTGTGGATCACCCTGCAACAGCACATAATCGGATCGTCAGTAATACCCACAACTAATGCATCAGCGCCTAACTTTGTTCAGTCACTAGCTACTATACACCCAGAAGATCGGACCCCTATAAATTCGCCTCATGTTATTTATTTCATCCCATACTGCTACATATATCCTTCTCAGCTATTGTTGTAACCGCAGATGCAGGTGTCCGTACAATACATGCTCGTTTAGTCAACATGCCTTTTCCCTCAAGGCAAGAAACGTGCCAAGGCCCAGATAGGAGTATCTGCAACGGGTCCGCGTGGCAAAGTCGCTCTAAGCCTGACTTGTCTTGGTTCGCGGTCGAACCCGTGCACATCACTGAACTTTTCATTTTCATATTTCAAGCTGGGCGTAAATGCAACTAATTTCGCTGCCTGCGCGCAAGCGGTGACCGGCTTCGTGCGGGGAGCGCTCATAGAAGTACGTAAAAGTTCCCGCAGGTGATGATCAAATGCGGAGTCGCGCTGCGGTTGCGGCTTGGCTGGGAGGCCAGATCGCAGCACGGGCGTAAGCAGAGAGCGTATCACATAGGGCGGTGGTCTGCTGGTCTGGCCGCCGCGTGTCGCCCGGGCCGTGTTGCCGTGCAAGCCACGTTTTGGTGCTCCGCTTGAACGACGCGACGAAGATCGGCTGTCTGGACTTAGGATCACATTTGGCTTTTTAATGGACAGATCTGGGTCAAAGGGAAGTCGCCAGTCGGTCGGGAACATGGGACGGTATGTAAGATGGAGGGGGGGGGATAGGTAGGTTCCGAGTCTAGGTCCCTCGCAGGCCTCAACTTACCCGTTGGCCCTTTGGGCCCGATCGGACGGAGGCTAGTAACCATCACATGGCCTTTCTCTGGCACCCAATGGCATCCCCAAACGGCCACACACGACATAAGTGAGAGAGCCCTTCGTCATCCATCCATCGATTCCAGGCCTAGCCTGCCCCCGCCCGCCGCCCGCCAATAGAAATTCACCAATCGCCTTCATTGGTTCCTCCCCCCCCCCCGCTGTTTGTGTCTTCTGGACTCGCTCGGGCGACGCGATGGGATCTGGCACATCTCCGACGGAACGAACGAACGAGTCCAGTGAGGATGCCCGGCCGCATAGGATCATGCGCTCGTTCCTGCCAACTCAAGGACGAGGCCCGGGGCTGATGTGTCCACGCATGCCATGCATCATGCAGCAGCACGCCCCCCCCCCCTCCGCGTTCGTCCTTTTCTTCTTCCCCTTCTTCTGTCTTCCACGCTGCACCGGCGCTCCCGTTTTCCTAATTTTATAAAACCCTGAACTGTGGCGTCTAGGTGCAGTGGGCTGGAACTGGCCTTTATCTCCGTCGCGGGCGCTCCCGTTTCGAATTTCGAACAGGTTCCTTGCGCGTTCGAAATCCAGCTGGGTGGGGTTTTTTTGGCACCCTATTCCGATTCGGTGTCGCACAGGCAGTGTTCACGCCCGTTATTTCTTTTCGGGCCCATCGCACATCGTCCCTTCTTTCTCGCTCTTACCATCACTTAAGCCTTTGACTTTGCCCCCCCCTCCCCCCGTCATCTCCGAACCACTCGTCCACAGCGTGTTCTTGCCCCCTCTACGCCCCCTCTCTCCTCCTCCCCCCTTCCTCCACGCCAACAATCCCCCCCCCCTTCCCTCGGGAGTAATAATACTAAATTTTGCTTTTCAATGACGGCGCGACGATCAAGCTACCACATCCATCCACCACCCAAGGAAGTCTTTCCAGAATCGACTCTCAGCCCTGGCGGCCTGCAACTTACCACTCTGTTTTGGGATGTGGGAATTCTATTTCATCAAGGCTCGCATGCAGGCGCCAGAGTCGGCAATAACTTTGAGGTATTCGGTTGTATCATGACGCGTGTGTTTTTTTCCCTGCCCCCCCCCCCCCCCCCCCCCTCCCTCTTCTCTCGAGCTTGAGGGCCACCCGTGCTGATGGCGAGCCATCGCACACACAGATGTCAGCAACAAATCTAATGCGGTGAGTGCTCAGTTCCCAGTCCCAGGCGAAACGCCTGGGCCACCTGTTTTGAATCGAGCCTATGTGCTAATCCGTCGCGCATTCCAGCCCCCCCATCCCACCTATTGGCGACGCATCCCTTCCCCAGGAGGTTCATTTTCCCTCTCCGGCCCAATCACAGCTTTCGCATCGGCTGCCTGCCAAGTCGGGCCACATCGTCTACACGGACGACCGCACTCGTTTCCCCGGAGTTATTCATCTCAAGTTTCACTCGCTTCACATAACATGAACGGGACGACGACGAGCGAGGGATTTCCACCGGGACGTGCGCATAGTATACCCATCAAACACGATGATAATGATCAGCTGGCGTCCTCATATGACAATGCTGTACGCCACGCATCCGAACCGGGTCTAGGGCCAGTCCAGAACGGTATCGCACCTGGATCGGTCATTGACAGCAGACAGGCGGGTTATTACCGCGCCGCCGGGCACCCCAGCGCCCCGATGGGCAATTTCGCACCCCAGGGCCATAATCGCGTTCTCCAAATCCAGAACGCCACGACGCAATCCACGGGGCACGATCGGACAGGTGTGGGTGGCGGCCGCAACGGCAACATCGATGCAGCAGACGATACGAGGCACGCCGGTGGCGTCGTTCCTCCATTTCCACCAGCGGAGCATCCGATGACCCAGCCAATTCCTATCTGTAAGCGAGAGGGATTCGCTGTCCATTCGTCGAGATGATGACGAGCGCTCACGACGATACTCAAAGCCCAGGCTTCTGGCTGAAACCGGTTGAGGCTTCAGAATTAACGTTCTAACGTGGGACTCTGGGTGGTGAATGGGCCGGGGCCGTACTACGCGTGGTGAATTCATTGCAGGGGTGTATTTTGATTACGCGTTGCAGTACTGATATTTGAGAGAGATCTCTGCGAGGTCGCGGAGACGGTTCATTTGCGCGCAGAATATCATATCCGTTATGAATACATATTCTCGTTGATGGTGTCACGTGCAACTGCATGTTTCATGGGCGCGATAAGGGGAGCTTAGGGGGTGACATCGCAATGACAATTGCGAGGGCAAGAAAGTAGGTCTAGGGATTAGAACGGCAGCTTCTGTGTCTTCTTCAACACGTTGGACCTCCTCGCCAGCGGCAACGGCTTGCCCTTGGCACGATACTAAGCGAGCAGTCAATCAGCAAAGATGTAAGACGCATGAGAGAACAAGAGTTCTAGACAAGCCAACAAAAAAAAACGCACCGCTTTGAAACGCTCCACGCGTTTGTCCATGTCGCGCAACAACATCTTGGTGCGAGCGACGCGCCGCTCGCGCGTGCGCTCCCATTTGTGTCCTTTGAACATTCTCTTCTTGCCCGCATAGAGACGGTTCCCAACGTCCGCACCGGCAATGTTGCGCTCGCGCACGGTCCCGACCCACTCCACAGGCCTCGTCCACGCAGCGTCTTTCCCTTCCGTCACCGTCTCTTCCGCCGTCACCTTCACCTCCTCCTTCCGCTTCACCTCCTCCTCCTCCTCCTCCTCCTCCTCCTCCTCCTCCTCCTCCTCCTCCTCCTGCCTCGACCGCAAACTCACCAACCCACTTCCCACCACCACCACCGCCGCCGCCTCCTCAGCGAGTAGTGCTGATGCTTTTGTTTTAGTTGCGAGTGACTGTTGCTGCTGCTGCGCCTGGCTCATCTTCGGACCTGGCGGGAGGAGATGCAGCGTCCCGCTCGCGCGTGCATGCTTGATCAGCTCGGCCTGCCGACGCAATGAATACTTGGGTGGCGCCCAGCGGCCCGACTGTGGATTCTTGTGCGGCACGAATGGGTTCTTCGCGACAACAGAGAGCGTGCCCGTGCTCGTGCTCGTGCCCGTGGACCCATCCAGTGCTGGGGAGAGGGCGGCCCTCGTTGTTGGTGGAGGAAATTTTCGGAGTTGGGATCTTGTGGTGGGTGGCGGGAGTATCTGCAGTTCGCGAAGACGAAAGCGCTTGACCGCGTGAATAGAGTGGGACATGTGGTCCTTTTCTTTTTTCGGACCCTCTCCGTCGTCGTCGTCGTCGAGATCGAGAAAGAAAGAACGCGTTGTGACTGTCACGTGTGCGCTACAAGTGGTATTACGTAACATTTGAGTTAGGGGGTACAACTTAATTATATTAAGCAGCGTCAAACGTCAGACGGTCTTCGATCATATCTTTCAAATCCGAATCCGAAGCCGTCTCCATTCGGAAACGTCTCCTCCCACTTTCCTCCCTTCTTGCCGCGATCGTGCAGTTGCTTAGCCAACGCTCAATCGTCCGCCCTTAGCGGGTAGTTTGCCTTTGCCTGGAGCGTCGTCGCACGCACGGCCATCGGAGAGAAGCAGAAGGGGCAGGGACCACACCCCTCCGCGGTCATCAGACGGGGGGGCCACAGGCTTTTTCGTATGTACGGTCGCGCGCCGGCTGCCCCCAGTCCCCAGACGAGCGGGGCAGTCGGGGGACGAGGCCCTAGGTACGTCGCCAAGATGCGGAAGGCCTCGCACAGATACGGCGAGTGCTGTCAGTGATTGATAGACGTGTGTGTAATCCGCGCACTCGTCATCGATGTATGTGTTCTTCTCGTTCTTCGCATCTTCGTATATGGGGATGAACGAAATGAGAAAAAAAACCCCCGATGAGTTTCGCCCTGCGGTCAAACCGTCCAACCGGCAGACGGACTTACCGTACTCGCACTTGTACTGCGTCCCGAACTCGTGTTCGTGTTCGAGGGGAGGCGTCAGGCCTAGACACGCTAATAAATTATACTAAGTTATCGCCGGTTGAGATCGCCTAACTTAAGTGAGATGGGGGTGGGTGGGTGTGTGTGGTGGCTCAAAATATCAAATACGAGATACGGATACAGCGGAGGTAAACTTTTCCATGAACCCACCCGTGACCCTGACCCTCCCCGTGAGTGACCTGACCCTGACCTGACCGCTGCACGACCCTCGAGCTCGAGTCGAGTCGAGTCAAGCCTCCCGCCCCCGCGTGCCAGCAGCGAGAAAGTCCACAACGCGCTTGCTGCCACGGCCCGGGCGCTCACGCCAAACTGCGCTACGTGTACAGTACAACCGCAAGAGCGCCTCGCCCCGACACGTCCCCATCGATGACGTGACGTGACGTGGCGGGGTGAAGCCACCCACCGGAGCCGCTCAGAGGCAGCGGAGTGCCCCAAGGGAGAACGGAAAAGGAAACGGAAAAGGAGAGGAGCGGCGGGAGAGGAGAGGAGAGGAGAGGAGAGGAAGGAGACCGCGCGCCACGGCCGCGGGGTCAAAAAAAAAAAAAAGTCGAGTCGAGCCTGGTCATCTGCATTACTGTAATTAATCGCATGACGGTTGGATTTTTTTTTCCCCGTGTGGCCGTGTTGTGTCGTGCCTAGCGCAAAAAGCGCAGGAAAACGGTCCCGAGACGCGGTGATGCTGATGATGGCTGATCGTCGGAGGAACGGCGGGTGGCGTGAGCATATTGGTGCCGGGATCATCGTGAGCATACTAAGACAGGTCGAGGTCGTGAGGGTCTGGCTGACGTCTGCCAGCGTGGTGACGTGGGCCCCTGCGAGAACTTGATGGTGAGAGCAAGTGACCGCATGCTCGCCTTAAGGAAGAATGACAACTGGTTGCGAGGTTCCGTGTACGTGGAACACGGAACGTGTTACGGTGTCAGTTGATCACCTCGGAGGTGTCGAAGAACGTCAGCGTCTCCAAAATGTTCTCACTCGCTCGCATCCATCACAGGCGCCAATCGTGGCGGAGGCACCCGCAAGGGCCGCAACAAGGCGTCGACAAATCGAATGTATTAGGGTTGACAACATTCATCGTGATCTAGTCGACACGTATGCTCGACACGACTAACGAAAAGGGCACTGGCCACTCCAGCCCTTGAACTAGTGTCTAGCTGAGGCAATCGCAATAAAGGTAAGGCACAAAGAAGGCGGGAAGGGGGGTTGGGAATGTCAGGGGAAAGGGTAAGCGAAAGAAAATGGGGTGATCTCCTTGTGTGTACGGTAATAAAACATCGGAGAATATAGATCAGAGAGTGACGTGCCGCCTAGCTCAATGAAGACAAGTTAAATGCACCAAAAAAGAAAAGAATATCGAAGGGCCAAAGAGGAAAAAAGATACAGGGAAGACAACGCGCCAGCGCAGCTCTATGCCTGCCCTTAAAATTACGATTGCGTCATGATGCTAGGAAAAGGGACGAGGAAAGTAGCGCAACCCAGGCCGAGGTGAAACTCATCGTTGTGGGACAGGAACCTGTCCTCGCTGGGCTGCTGTTGGTGGGCCAGTGTATTGTCGTGACGGCGTCGCACTGCCAGGTGTGCCTCCATTTTGTCTTGGAGCAGGTTGTCCGTTAGTTTGATAGACGGGTTGCTGAGGGACAGCTTGACGTGGGGCTGGCGGCTGAGGATTGCGCGGAGCAGAGGTAGGTTGTGGTTGTGGTTGTTGCTGCTGCGACTGCTGGGGAGCTTTCTGAACTGTAGGCTCGTCGATCGCGCTCGGTGCGACGTATAGACCTTTGTCAATGTACTGAGGGATCTGTTGAATCTCAGTGCCAAGTTCTTGCTCAATCCTATAGAGGTTGAAACGATCCTCATAGGTCACAAGGTTGATAGCGAGACCCAGATGTCCAAAGCGTCCGGAACGACCAATTCGATGAAGATAGGTCTCAGAGTTCTTGGGGAAATCAAAGTTGATGACGACATTGACGGCTTGAATGTCGATACCCCGGGTGAGGAGATCCGAACAGACGAGGTTTCTGCAGACGCCGTTGCGAAAGTCGTGGAATACACGGTTGCGGTGTGATTGAAGCATCTTTGCGTGCGAGTAGAAACATGAATAACCTTGCTCTGTGACTTTTTTAGCCAGGAGCTCGACGCGATTCGTTGAGTTACAGAATATTATAGACTGATTGATTTGCAGCTTGAGAAGAAGAAGAAAAAAAAGATGAGAATATCGCAAAGGAGCCGAGTGGACGTAGACCGAACCTTAGAGAAAAGGGTGTTGAGGCAATGAACCTTCTGCCGTTCCTCGACATAGGCATAATATTGAGTGACGCCGCGAAGTGTGAGTTCATCCATAAGATTAATTTCGTGTGGAGTGCTCATATGTTTGTCCTTTTTTGCATTTCAGCTCGTCATGCGGGAACCTGGACCGAGGGAATACAAGGCGCACCTTGAAATCTTTTACAATAAGGGGGAAAGTGGCGGAAAAGAGCATGACTTGACGGGTCTTGGGGAGGTATGAGAGAAGCTGTTCCATGACGGGAGAGAACTCGGGTGAAAGTAGTTTGTCGGCTTCGTCCATGACGAAAACAGGACACTCGCTGAAGTCGGCAACGGTTTTGCCCGCGAGATCGAGAATACGACCGGGGGTGCCAACGAGAACGTGCACGGTTTCGGAGAGGCGGAGAATGTCGTCTTTCAATGTGGTGCCTCCAGTGGTGACCATGACTTGGACGCTCATATGTTTGCCGAGAGTTTTGCAGACCTGGCTCGTTTGCAAAGCCAACTCGCGGGTGGGGACGAGGAGGAGAGCTTGAATTTTTGCCTTGTTGATGTCGATTTGTTGTAAAGCGGGGATGACGAAAGCGGCGGTCTTGCCAGTGCCATTCTTTGCGCGGGCGAGGATGTCACGTTTGGAAAGGGCGATTGGGATGGCTTCTTCCTGGATGGGGGAAGGTTTTTCAAAACCGGCTTCGAATATGCCCATGAGAAGCTCGCGACGGAGGAACATGTCCTCAAAGTCCAGGCCCTTGGTGGCTTTGACATCATCTGTTTGAGGTCGGTCGTCTCGTGGAGGTGGGCGGAGGCCAGCACGCCAGTTATCGGCAGGGCTTTACGGCTACGGTCAATGGGAGATCTCGGTGGAAAAAAAGAAAAGGAGATACATACGGGGCTGTGGAGGAGGAACGCGTTGATTGGGACATTTAGAAAAGCGGCTAGGAATAGCGGATGGAGAGCGCGGAGAGATATTGGTGATTTGTTATGATAATGAGATGAGAAAAGGGACGGATGAATAAGCGAGGCGAAGTGCGTGCATTCACACGGGCCCATCATTCTTGTGTACGACTTTCTATTTTTACGGTCTCTCCGCCGGGCCATACCAAAGTTTATGAGACAAGGCTGTGGCCGAGACCGCGAATTGAGCGGGGATTGACTAGCGAGTGACACTGTGCCTGTCCCATTAGTCCAAACGGGAATAGCGCCTGTTCTCACCCCCGACCTGGCCGTTCAAAAGGATGAGTCCGCGCTCTGCCCTCCCTTTTGGCGCTGTCCTCGCTCTGTGCTGGCTCATACAGGTTCGTTTTCCATCCCTCATCCCTCAATCATCACCTAATACCGCTGCATTCACAAAGCACGCTGCCCTTTTTCCGTGGTGACCTCTCTTGGACACTGATACCCTAGCACACTCGTTTTAAACTCACACTCTCTTTTCTATTCATGTTTACACCTCCTCCCTCTCCTCTTCCCGCGCGGTTTGGATCACCTCATGGCACCAACCCATCTCCCTCTCCCCCATCATCTCCGCAGCAATTTCTGACTCCAGGTCTTGTTCTCGCCTCACCTCCACTAAAGAGCGGTGCCCGTCGAAGAAGGCAACAGGAGAGCTTGCCGTCCATTCAAGATCGCAAGCGTCAGATCGCATGGCGCACTCGATCGATGGTCATCATCGTCCCACTGATCCTTGTTCTGCTTACGCTCCTGACGCGCTTTCCTTCGCGCCCTCTCCTCTCGCGCTTTCTAGCTGGCCCTTCCCCAGTCCACGTGGCCACTGGGATGGATGGGACGGTGCACCCAGTACATGTGCGTCATCGGCGACAGACGGGCACGACCACGATGGCTCCTGACCCATCCTCGTCCCCTGACGCCTCCGAGTTGATCTTCCCGACGATGACGATGACATCCACTACCTCGTCAAGTCCCTCTCAAACTGTGCCTACCGTCCCTCTAGCACCGGCGCTTCCCACGCCGTTTCCTCAGGCCTTTGACACGACGCTGTCCGACAACTTTACGACCGACTCATGTGCAACATTTTTCACAAACATGACTGAATCCCTCCCTTTCCGTGAATGTCGAGCATTCTCCTTCCTATCCCAGACGTCCTCCGCTTTCTTGCAGGTCAGTGGCCCCCTCGGCTAATTCATCCATCCCGATGATATTAATTCGTGATCAGGCACAGTCAAACCTCACAGCGCTCAACATTGATGTTTGGGGTACCTGTAACACTCCCATCGACGCGGATCAATGCGCAGCCAACATGGGATGGTTTCTATCACAGTTGCTGGACGCATGCTCTACGGAGAAGAGCGAGAATCATGCAACGGTAATGCAAGCGCTTGCCAGTCCGTTTCTCTTCGTTTATTCAATCCAACGACTTTTGTTTCTCACACTGTTGTCGTCTCTTTCGTAGGTTTGGAGTCATTCTCTCTGATGCGAGATGTGGCCTGTCTGGTCAATCAGAACACCTCTACTTACTGTTATGTCGAGGCCACCGGTAGTAACAACCCGTCGGATCTATATTTCTACACACTACCGTTCGGGTTGGCCCTTCCGAACGACACTACACTGTCGTGTTCCAGTTGTACCAAGGACGTGATGGCTTTATTCAGGTCGCAAGAAAACGTAACCGATGGCTTGAAGCAGACGTACAACGCGGCGGCGCGTCTCGCATCTTCAAAATGTGGTTCAACTTATGTGTCGGCCATCGCGACCTCATCTGCGTCGCCTTGGTTCGGGGATACGCCACCATCTGGCTGGACCTTCGTGTTCACTCTAGGCCTTCTTCTAATAGGACTCATATGATAAATTTTTTTCCCTCAATGTTCTTTCCATGTATCGATACCGGATATCATCTTTGACATCATCTATATCCATTTCTCTTTTGGCATTCGTTTTTTTTTTTTATCGCCAACAATTATTTATATACAGGAGGCTAGAACAAATCACAAGAACGCGCACAGTATCCTAATTCATAGTGTTGTCTGTTGTGGGAGTCTGTCGGCTGGCGGGATGACGTGAACACACTCCACACTTCTCTCAGCCCTTGACCTGACATGTCACGGCGGCAGGCACAGTTTGACGCCCGCCCCCTCGGTGGCGGTGACGGAGAACACTTCCATCATGCCATCAAGAAGGCATCTCTTGCCCTTTCGCGCCGCGCACGCTACGCTGAACCACGGAGGCCAATGCATCGTCTGCGCGTCGTAGCCGGGTCATCCTTAGACGCTCTCGTGCCCATCACCGTCAACTCAGGTGTGCCGCACGACATCGTTTCGGACGCCTTTGAGGGGCAGATAATCGCGTATATTAAAGACTTTCCGGACGATGAGGGGAATGCGTTGCCGAGCGAATACTTTGACCGCGAGGATCGGAAAGGCGTGACTTGGAGCATACAGGTACAAGGTATGTCATGTGTGTTCAGCTGTCCTTTGCCTGGCCTACGGTACACAGGAAGGTTCCTTCGCACCATCTCCGCGGATGACGTCCTTTTCGGAAACACGTTCGACCGTCCCCTGAAACTGCCCTGGGGCTCCAGCGCGGCGCTCAAGTTCATGTAGTAAGCAAGGATCGTATCTTCCCTTTTCGACAGAGCTGACGTTTATGTTAGCTTTATTGACCCGGCGTTGGAGCACGACCTTACGTCCAGCACGAAGCCGTGGGCTCTGTCCCCGCTCATCTCGACGATGCCGTATCTTGCCCACAGCCGTGTGCACGTCCCATCTCGATCATCTTCACCCTCGCCCTCGCCCTCGCCTAAAGAAACCCGTTTGCCTGCCGTCCACGAACCAGCGTCACAAAAACACGCGATCAACCGCGAGGCCTGGCAGCCCTTCCCATCTCTGCGATCCCTCTGCGATGACACGACGCAGCTGCACCTCGCTCTGAAGAGCCGGAGCCCAACCCCCTCGCCCGACCCTTCGCCGCTTTCCTCGCGTCAGCCAGTCACCCCTCCCGAGGAGCCTGACAGCTCCGTTCCGGCCTCAGTCACCAAGTTGGAGTCGGCCTCGGCCGAGGCATCGTCCTTCGACCTCGGCAACGACGACGCGCCCGCACCTGCGTCCGACAGAGACCACCCGTCGAAGAATGGCGGTGACGACGGCCTTTTGTCCGTCGCGTCCGTCCTATCATCGCTCCAGTCTGCAAATCGTTATGATGGGCAAGGGCGCACGGAGGGGGAGGGGCAGGAGGAGAAGTTTGCCAGACGAGCGCGAGAACGGGAATTGCGAGGACTGAGCACCGCGGCGCAGCGGCGCGCTTACTTTCGCGATGCGACGCGTCGACGAGAACTCATTTTCGGACCCGAGGTACGCGCGCACGGCCCCATTCATTCATTACTTCTTCCCCCCCCCAAGATAACGAGGGTTGACGCGTCTTCGTTTATTCCTGCCCTAAATTTTTTTTTTTTTTTGTTTTATAGGATCTATTTACGATCGACTTTTGCTACGGCTTCATCCAGTTCACCCCCACGTTGGCGCTGAACCTGCCCGGGGGCATCTCGTTTGACCTCATGCGGTATTGGGACGGACAGCCGGTGCGGTTCGTGTGCTGTGAGCGCAAACGAGGGAACGAGGACGGTGGGGCGGGTGCAGCGGATTCGGACGTACCTTGGGGTCGCGTGTTGTGGTCTATCGCGATAGAGCTCGTCGCGGAGGAGGATGAGCAGCCCCAACCCCAGCCCAATGCCAGGCCGGGTGGCTCCCGTCCACCCAATGCGGAGGTTAACGAGGCCGAGCATCACCTTCAATCAGGTGGTGGTGATGGGCTAGTTGGTGTGGATTAGCCCTGCAGCCTGCGACAGTCGAATGGTTTCCTCATTATCTTTTTTTAAAAGTCCCTTGTGCCGGTCCACTGACCATTTGGACTCGGACTTGTAAACTTGTCTCTGAGACCACTCGTATTACTAGACATACCCAGGGTAATTGCTGCCTTCGGCGGCAATTCCGGGGTTTTCGCGATGGAACCCAAAATGGAACCCAGTGTTTTGAGCTGAACACCTCGTCATTAATGTGTCGTGTATCAACTTCAGTTATCCTCATAATCATCAAGGCATAAACAAGTTATTTTACTCTCGCAGTCTCGAAGCTTCCCCCAGCCCTGAACCTTCTAAGACGCCCTTCTCTGCCTCCGAGTCACCCGAGCAAATGCAACACTGAGGTACCATCCGCGGTTGTGGCCACAGATTTGGTCACTCAGCCAAGTGACCTCCTTTGCACCTTATTCACCACCTCAGGACGACTTGAGCCATCATGTTCCCCCTTGTTGATCCATGGTACGCCAACTGGAGCTCCCGAGAGTCTGAGGTCAAAGTCAACCAGTATCCCGTCCATCTCACAACGCCTACTGCCCCCTGCGAGAAGCATGACTGGGTTGACACACTCGCAGTCACTCTTCTCCATATACATGGGTCTTGATGCCCGTGTGCCGGCGATCGATGGAAGCGACGAGTTTTGCCTCTTTATGGATCTTCGCGCTGAGTAATGATGGGTCTCGTATAACATGAACTCCCGGAAATGGCTAGCTGCAACACATGAGTTCAATTCTCGATTGGAGGCACTCAATGCATCGAAGAACATTGAGCACATCCCAAACATCCTCGGGCGCTCATGGAACAGCTCGGTAATGTGGAAACAAAGATCGCGACACGAATTGCGTGCAACGACTTTACATGTGTGTACATTTCCCACCTCAAGTTGCGTCTTTTTGACACATTGTGACTCTGGGTAGCAACAGCGGGCACCGACACGTTCTGGAGGCAATATTGCTTTGTCGTCTCACTCGTGAAGCCAACTGGTGAGAACAATTTGGCTGGAGCAGACGCAAAGTCGGTGCGTCCACTGGCAGGCCCAGGACTCCTCCACCTTCCCACTGCTTTTCTCTGACGCTTCTTGGCTTCCCCTCGTGCAAGACAGCCATCTGTAGCCCTGAGAACCACAAGAAGGGTTGTTGCGCAGACGGTGCCCGCCAAGTGAAGAGGAAGGGCGATGATGACATCCCTGACTGGCCACAGCCACAGGGAGTCTATGTGAAAGGGACACACTTTTATCCCATCGAATTCTTGAAGACACTGCGGGACATGTACGGAAAGGGTTGCAGTACGTGAAGAGAGGAGCGCCGATCTCCCTGTGGAGTACGAGGCTTTTTGGAAGGTGCTCCAGAGGAGGACGAGGATCGATGAGGACGGCAGCGTGCTCTTCAGGTTAACCTGATGACCTGCTTATGCCGCCGTCCACTCCTGACAGCCTCATGGTGCTCCACAACGGACACCAGCACTTGCGTCTCTACTGTTTGCGGGACAACTGACACTCACACTGACTCGGATGGTTAACGCAGTTCCGAGTCCCACTCAGAAGGTTTGGGGCGACAGGTGTTCCCCTGGTCTGTTGTCCCATCGTGCTTGTCCCATCGACACCTGCCACCTCACTCGACGGTGGCGGACGGGCCGGGGTCACGTGCATCACGTGCGCTGAAATCGGTCTATGTCGGTCTTAAGAGTTGCCCACCCATCGATTAGAGCATGTCACGAACACAATGGGAATTTTGGACAACTGCACGGTGAAAGATCTTTCCAAACAAACACATCCAGCGTCTTTCTCTATCGATAGTCAACGCCTTTGACAGAGACAGAATGGTAGTAAACGGCTCCCCTCCCCAAGACTACGATCTTCATGGTGTGATCCCTTTGTGTTTCTTATAGTTCGAATGCTGAAGCAATATAGTCGGCCTAGTCTTTAGTGGCTCTGGTAACATAGGGACCTCCCCTGACGCCTCGGGCCACTCTCAGCAAGACTCTTATCAAGGTTCGGTACCCGTCCAGAGCCCAGCGTCAGTAGTCGGCGGTGGTGGTGGCTCAAGTGGTAATTCCAATGTTAATATCACACTCGACGTAAATTTAGACATGGAGGGATTTTAGGACTTGACAACTGCTCCACAGACCACTCAGCTAGACGTGTCCAACAGGGGGTTGATCGAAGAAAATGGGGCACGGCGAGGTTGAGCAGAGCGACGACTTGACGTCGGCAGACAGGGCTTCGGGCGACGGATACGTCTCCGGTGCGCGGTCGGTATTGAAGGTGTAAGGAGGTCGAGGCGGTAAGAGGGTGAGGGGAATGGGAATGTGATGACCTCATGCGGTATTGGGACGGACAGCCTGTGCGGTTCGTGTGCTGTGAGCACAAACGAGGGAACGAGGACGGTGGGGCGGGTGCAGCAGATTCGGACGTACCTTGGGGTCGCGTGTTGTGCTCTATCGCGATAGAGGTCGTCGCGGAGGAGGATGAGCAGCCCCAGCCCAATGCCTAGGCCGGGTGGTTCCCGTCCACCCAATGCCGAGGCTAACGAGGCCGGGCACTGGCATCGCCTTGAATTAGACGATGGCGGTGGCCTAGTTGGTGTGGATTAACCCTGCAGCCTGCGACAGTCGAATGGTCAGAGTCTGGCGATCTCTCTAAAGGACCCTTGTACCAGCCCCATCCCGAGACCACTGCTATTACAGTAATACTACACGCTTTATTACGTTATTGTGGTTATTGGACGACGGGGCCACATGTGATTGCGTATTTCCAATCACAAAGCACGGGCAAGGCATGCAGGCGCAAAACTGAAATGAAACAAAGAAAGGAGCGACCCACATCGATGTGCGAAAGCCGGATAAGCAACACTCAATTACCAATCAAAGCAAGTTGAGAGAAATGACTCGTGTGATGAGGAACAACATGTGGATCGTAGCAGGGTGCTTCATATTGCTATCCACTATCCACTTGCCGCACCGCCGACCACCGGGCTTGAAAAAGCAATGTGGTGTGTGGTGTGGTGTGGTCGGAATAGAATGACCGACGACGCTTTGTGTTGGCGCGACAAAGATCTCGATTCGATTCATCGTTATCGTTCTCGTTCAAGACCAAGAAGCCCCTCAGCTCCGCACCCTGACCCGAAGGCGTCACATCACAAAGATTGCTAAGCTAAGAGGAAGGTAGCGGAACGGACAAGGACAAAGCTGGGCGGGGCGCTACGAACGAACACTGGTAACTACAGTAGTGATTCGGAAGGATGAAAAATGAGCGTGGATGATATGATCGATGAATCAATGAATCAATGACGAATGCTCGTACGTTATCAATCAACCGAGTCGGGTACGGGTACGCGAGGTTCCCACCGGGAAAACAGGTGTCATTGCTCGAACTTTTAGGGTTTTCAAGTTGGAGCTAGCGAGGCAGTCGGAACCGAAACCATCGGGAGGGTGCGGGTGCCGCAGGGACACAGATATGTTTGATAACGTGTATTATTGATTTTGTCTACTACCGCGCCCGAACAAGAGACGCCCTCTTGAGCTCTACATACAATAATGATTACAAACGAACAAGAAACACTGTGGCAAAATACACTAAGTACGACGATGTGGTGTAAGCAGAACTTGCAAGTGATATCAGGCAGATATGTGGCGAACGATTACGTGTAATTATTATAAGTGGTAACCGGAAGGAAGAAAGAGTGCGAGAGAGGGCGCTCATTGCCGCAGGCATTTGATGAGCTTGTTCACGCCATCAAGACCGAAGCCTTGCTCGGCGGGGTAGCAGACATACATGGGCACATGCTGCGAGTGAAATTTGTTCTGCGGGGCAAAGTCAGCGCCACGCTCGACGATGCCAGACGTATGAGTAAGGAACGTACCCGGAAGTCACCGCGGCGCGTCAGACCAGTGAGAGCAATAACCTTGTTGTAGGTCTTGCTCAGCCATGTAATTTTCCACCCGCCCAAGTTGTCGACGGGCGTGAGCGTGTCTGATGCCGTAATACCGAACGTGACGGCGACACCGCTGGGCCGGAAACCGGAAGGTGTCGACTTGCCAGACGAGCTCGAGGAATGGGACGGGGACGAGCGGCCAGAGCTGTCAGAGCTGCCAGAGTCAACACTCTGTGAGCGCGAATGACTCGAGCTCTCTTTGATCTTGCGGGCAACTTCCAAGTCTGTCTTGGTCCACACAAGCGCACCGTCTTCCGAATTGCGCTCCGAATCGTCCGACGAGACGCCCTCGTCCTGAATGTGCGACATGGCACGATAGATGATCATCTCCGAAGTACCGCGAGGTGCATTAGGAAATGACACGGCGTTCTTGATCTGGTATTGTTTGCGTTGAATGCTAGTGAGGACGAGAATGGCAACGATGTTCGAGTCCTTCTCGGCAACCCAGTAGCGACGGTGCTCAAAGTCGAGCCATGGCTTGAAGGAAGTCTAAGAAGCGAGACCATGTAAGGGGCTATAAGAGATGGATCAAGTAGAGAGAGAGACTTACGGAAGCAATTTGGATGCCAGTCTTGCTCTTCTTCCAGTTGGCAATGCCTTCCTCGACCTGGTGCTTCATCGCGTCGGTCCACTGGGCAGGCAACACCTCCCGGACTTGAACATTCTCGCGCTCAGCACGGCGAAGGTTCTTCTTGAAATCCTTGACCTCAGAACCTCCACCGTGAGAGTGAGCAAGCTCGACGACGGAGCGTGGGTCCAGGAAGTCTTCGACGATGCAGCTGAGAGCACTCCAACCGAACTTGGAGCCCTGAGCGCCAAGGACCTGCTCCATCTGACCGTCGACACAGAGCCAGATCGGGCGGAGCTTTTGAGACTTGGCCCAATCGATGAAGGCGGCGGCTGTTGGCTCAAGAGCAGCAGGGTCGGAGACTAAGGGGTTACCCCATGCGAAGACATAGGGATCTGAGCGGAGATAGCCTTGGACGGGAGGGAAAGATGATTCAGGGATGGGAACTTGTGCAACCCACTTCTGGTAACGACCGTACTCGAGCCATGATGTAGAGGAAGAGGAGCCGTACAAGGCGATCAAGTCAGCGAGACCAACCTTGTCTCCGGTGGCTTTGTCAGGCTCGACGTCGGCGGGTTGGGCGGAGGAAGTGGAAGGTTGTTGGAAATCAAACACCTCACTGTCGAACGACTCCTCTGCCTCGGGTTGAGGGGAAGCAGAATTGGAAGCGGGCTCGCTCTGTGGAACTTGAGTAGGCTGCTCCGGTTGTGTGGGGAAGGAGGTAGTCGACTCTGGGCGCCAGTAGTCGTTGATCTTGTAAAGAGTATCCTTGGAGAAGACGGAAGTGTCGAATGGGATGCGAGAGAGGAGGGTGGCCATTACGGATGAGGGGGAAGTGTAGTAAAGAGATACTCGGACAGAAGGTATTCGAATTAGAGTGGTCGAGTGATGGGTGGAAGTGGGACAGGGACAGGGACTTTTATACCTGGAGCACATGTGGGATTGAGACTAGACCAGGCTGACATGTTGGCTAAGGCGAGCAAGGTACCGACACCCGATAGCGGACAGACACACGAGCTGAGCTGAGCGACCACGAAGCTATGACTCAGCTGATGACACAGCCACTATCCAGTCGGCCCCGCATTCACCCCCGTTCCCGACCGATTCCGACCACATCCCAAGGATCCCGGGATGGAGTGGGACACCACTATCGGAGTTGGCGTCAATCCGATTCGGGTGAAACCTGCGTGAATCCGAAAATCCGGAACATTTCGGTGTGATGATGATGTACTAATCACCTGCCTGTGCATGATCGGATTGAGAGACGCAGCCAGGCGGGGTCAGTGACTACAGACTCCTGTGGGCTCAGGCTGTTGGTTCCCACATTCATATTGATAGAGGCCCAAGACGCAGACATCCAACCGGTGAAATGATGATCTGCCACGTACGGGTGTCACGTGCATGGCTCCAATACCCCTGCTGCGCATTTCTGTCCATGTCTCTGTAAACCACGTCGCAACTGCTGTCGTCCCCACTCTCGTAATGTATGACAAGACTCCCGTATACCCTCACCAACAGCACCTTCGTTGGGCCCACGAGCCATGGAAGTCTATCTATGTCTTTCAGCGCCTTATGACGACTGTCCTCCTTGTACCCCTATGGGTCATCTATTATTCAATCCTTCCCCGCTCTTTTCGCCCTCGCCCTTCATGGTCTATCACACAGGTCCTCATTGTCAAATTCACCAAGCGCGTATACAGGGTCACCGAAGTAGCTGGTGTTACATGGGCAACACGCGATCCCACACAGGGACTGGACGACAAGTCTCTCAGGGAGACGCGCTTTGCCTGGGTCCCGCCCCTCCCGGCAGATCTCCTTACAGGCGTCGTGAACGATGATCAAGTGCCGCCCCACAAGGTTGGCACGTTCATCTGGCCCAAAAGCCCACCTGCCAGCGCGCGCGTACGCGGCGTAGTCTCGGGGTCCGATGTCGGATTACATGAACGTCTCTATCTCAGAGAAAACACCTCCTCCTATGACCCCAAATCGGTAGTGGTGCCGCCATTCGATGAGGCCCCTGACGGTAGCACAACCGTCACATCTACACCTGCCTCCCAATTTAAACTACCCAAGATAGACGCACACGTAGCAGAAGCGCTTTCCTACCGGGCGGATGCCACCAACAATCCGGATGTTGAGGCTGACGCGGCCGATTCTCCCCCGCCCGTGATTGGACTCTACCTTCATGGTGGCGGATACTGCCACATGTCCGCCCACGAGAAGTCTGGTACCTCCCGTATTCCGCGTAGGCTCATGAAAGTTTGTGTTACGCATGGTTTGGCCAGCTGAATGTGTCATGCTCATTTACTCCAATAGGACAATCTTTTCCGGGAGATACATGGTGTGCTATTTGAGTTAAGGTCATCCCCTCAACGTTGACTCTTTACTGCAGCTGTCGAGTATAGACTCTTGCAACATGCCCCTGTACCTGGAGCACTTCAGGACGCTGCTGCCGTCTATGCGCATCTCGTTACGCATCATCTTGGCGCGCGCAAGAGCTCAGACGGCAAATATTGTTATCCAGACTTTGCCATTCCCCATCACGGACACGCACATGATCCCCTATCAGCCTCAAATGATGAAACGTGTCTCAATAGTTCTGCAATTACTCCAGACACAGTGCTCTCTCCTTCAGGTGAAACAGCACAAGGACTTGTCGAGACTATTCAAAGACATGATGATTCGAGTGATTTCGTGGAGCCGATAATTAGTGGAAACGATGCCACCCCACATCTACCCATCAGCCCTATTCATTCGACACACCGGAAAACCGACCCGGTTACTGCGACACATCGACCACGTATTATCCTCATTGGTGACAGCGCAGGCGGAAATCTTGTGTTGGCACTTGCGCGTTGGATCAGAGATGAGGGTGTCCTCCCGACCCCAGATGGGATGATCCTGCTCTCACCGTCTTGTGATCCTTGTACGTGATGACTAATTGTTCCGTCTCGGAACTTCGCTGACGTGATCCGATTGTGTCAACTAGCGCACACGCTTCCGCAGGTCCCAGCCTCTCGTCGACCTCGGCCGCACGCCGATACTGATTACCTATTAGACACCCCCGAGCCACGGGCCTTACTCTCTCGAACGTTCCTAGGCCACCATCCAATCGAGATGGTTTACTCACCGTATATCTCGCCGGCGAGCGAGTGGGTACTCTCTGTGTTTCACGGCCAGGATGGCTTGGTGGATCTAGAGCCTCTTGGACCGCATCAAGATTCGCGTGATTACCGCGACGAGGGCATCAAAGCATACGATTGCGCGGCCAAGGGCGCGCCTTCGTGTTCAGATGGTCGCTCCGCAGCGAATAACCCATACATCCGTCTGCCACCAGGCATGGGCCTGTTCACAGACTTTCCCAGAGCTCTGGTCGTGGTAGGTGATGCGGAGCGGCTCGAGCGTGAGGTTGCTGCGCTAGAACGAGCGCTGGAATACGATGGTGTACGTGTGCGGATGGTGTGGGCCAAGGACGCGGTTCACGACATATTGATCATGGCTGCATGGGACGAGCGAGTCCGCGAGGGCATATGGAAGGAGATTGGTAGGTGGATACATGAGGTTGCAACAGAGTAAATTGGCACCTGCGCGTTAGACTCAGAATCGGACTGGATATATATTGCGGACCATTGTATACAAGAAACGTCATTAATGTATCAGTATTTAGACTACACGGACACCAAAATAATGTGATTTGATGTCACAATCATTTTGGCGTCGTGAGGGTTAAAGGTCGCAGTCTCGGACTCGCGGTGCCACAAAGTTGTCGGGTACGGCTCATAGACCCAAAGACCGCGAATGTCAGCACATCTGGCCGCACGCGAGATGGTAGGGGGCCATCATGCATCAGCAACAAACGATCGAGTATCAGAGGTCCTTGATAATAAAAACTATCGATACGCACTGCGAGACTCTGGTCCAGGGTCAGGGTGAAGATGCAGTGCAGAGGGCAGTACCAGTGGGGCGTTGGGTGTTGAGATGATGAAGATGAGAGGACGTTGGGGGTGACCGCATGCCGTTGTAAGGTGAGGCCAACGGCTGACCTCGGAACGAGCGATCCGGAGCGCCCACGCACACGGATCTGAGCCCGAATATCTAATCTGCCATCGCCCCTCGCCTCACACGTCACCACATCGATTTGTCAGCCTTCGCCACATGTTCGACTTGTCCTCCGTCTCCCACCTCCTCTTCCTCTCGACCCTCGATCCCCGCTCTTCACCCCAAAACGACCACGCGCCGAAGAACACCCGCATCGCCCAAGCCCCTGACAAGCCGCCTCGATCGAACTAGCGTCCAAGCGTCGCCAGGACCCACTACGCCGGAATCCCGAACTCGCGGCCGTCGCCTTCCCTGGGTTGTCCCGCTCGCACTGGAGAATTGTAGATAATGAAATTCGTACGCCCGTCATCCTTTAATTCACTTTTAGCCCTCTTTTCCTACGCTACCATACGACACCACTAGCAGCCGACGTCCGAAGGCTCGACATGCCCACGCGGCAACATTCCTCGCCGACAAATTGCATACACTCTGCGTCACTTATACTTTATGCCCGCTCGTCACCCCAGAACGATACCACGCGTCTCGCCACCTCCGTAGATCCTGTTTAGATGACCGGACATGTATTTAAGCCTCAAAGAGCCTCGTGTTGAGGCAGGCGATTTTCTGCTAATTAATTCCCCTCTCTTTCCTCTCTTTTCTTCGCGCGACTTCAAGACTCTCGTCCCTCTTTTACTCGACTTCGCCTCTCTCGACTAGACGACTTCGGACGCCTTACCGCGCCGCCGTGCCGACTCGCGTCTCCGTCATCTCGTCTTGGGATAACCTGTCTTTTTCCCCTTCCCCTTTTCTTCCCTCTCTCGCTTGCGTTCTCGAATCTCCCGGACGGCGATCAGATCTCAGGCAACAACGTGGACCGCTGAACCACGCCCGACCCATCCGATCCGACTTCGGCAACCTCAAATTATCACCCTCGGAGCTCGACTCTGCCGAACGAACTCACAAGCGCGTCAACACGACGCTTCGCGCTTACAGTAGGATAGAGGGCAGAGGGCAGGGGCAAGGGTGGCGAGGGCAGTATTAATATGTGAGTTAGCGTGGGGTGGAGAACACGCCGGTCAGGCAAGGCAAGGGCGAGGACGCGATCTTTGGGGGAAGAGGCCCGAGAGCTGTCTGTCCGAGACCAGCTCGGGCTAGGTGGCGTCGTGATCGAAGCGTTTTCGGCGATCCGACAGTTGCGTTTTCTCGCTGACGAGGCATCTCTCCGGCCTGAGAAGGACCTCACCTTGGCGCATACCGTAGCGCGTTCAAGCCAAGAAAGCCGAGAGAGCCAAGAGGAAGAGAGGGGCATGGACACTGATAAATGGGGCCGCGTTGCAAGGAGAAGCCGAGCGAGGAGTCTCCTTCCGATTTGATGAACTCGCGACGTGGAGAGAAGCGATTGCCAAGAACGAACGAACTACCATTCCATATGAGGATGGATGACATCCTGTTTTGGGCAAAGAGCGCACCATATGTTGCGCGCCGGAAGAATCCGGCGGCGCGGCGTGACAAGACTCGGCAAAAGTGGTTTTGCCAGAGCTACAATCGGCGGGAGTGGTGGTAATGGGGATGAATGAAACGTAAACATTTGGACGTGGAGAAAAGCAACGCTTGGAAGACGACTTGCGACGCGAGAATGCTACGCTGGCGGGCGAGGGCGGGCATGACGAGAGAGACGAAATTTGAAAATAATTTGAATTGCATGAATGACGGCGATAGGCGCCGCCGGCCAAGAAGGGAGGAAGAGGAGGAAGGCCTTCCCGAACATGATGGATGCTATGCGAATGCGAATAACATCGCAACTGCAGCAGCGCAGTTTCCTGCTTTTCCTTTTCTTTCTCCTCTCTCTTTTTCCTTTTCATCTTTCCTTCTCCCATCCCCATCCACCCCCCTCGTCATCGATCGTCTCCCCATGGCCCGCGTCAGCCCAACCTCCTCCATGCGACGTTTGCCTCCCCTCTCGTTCAGTTTCCCCCGCTCCCACTCATCCAAGCGAAACTCGGATGCTTTTCGGCCCAAATTCCCCGCCGATCCTTACATCGACCTCGCCTTCTTCCAGCGAGATCCAGTTGTCTTGACCTCAGAACGTCTCTACCTCGCTGCGGCCTCACAGCCCCCGCGGGATGTCATCCTTGTCCTCGGTGGTCAGTCCTCTTTTTTTTCTCCTCTCTATTTCCCTGCCTTTCTGCCTCCCCCGATCCTAAAATGTTTCAACACAGAACCTGCCACCCCAGACCTTGCGCCTCTGCTCGATGCTGAACGCCTTGCGTTTTCCCTCGTCATCATCGCGACGCATCAGCCCCCGCCCATACCTCCCAAGGTACAACCCGTAATCCGCATCCTCCGTCTGGCGATGCCACTCGCCACGGGGCAAGCGGGTGCGATTCATCTCGTAAATGTTTTGGAGTGGGCCGAACGCGTTGCCCGGACGTGGCGAAAACTGGGTGGGATCGGCGTCAGAGAATTTGACGAGTCTGACCAAGAGGGCTTTGGCGCCCTCGTGCCTCCCCAGAATATTCCTCGCCAGCGTTCCGAAAGCAGTCCATCCCCAACACCATCCACGTCGCGCCGGAATTCCTTCGCTCCCTCGCTCTCCACGCTGTCCTCCTTGGACAAGCTTCTCATGCGTGGTAAGCGCGACAATCGCCCTGATCAGGTACTCCCCTCCCCGGATCCGTCGCAGCGTCCATTTGACGCACTAGTCAACTACCTTCCTTCTGACATATCCGACAAAGCCCTCCTTAAGTACTCTATCCTCGTGACGACGGTCAGCCGGCCCTTTCTCGTCGCTGCTGCTCCTCCATCCTCAGCCCAGCAACGAACCTCGAAACAGGGCAGCTTCTTTATGCGCAAATCTATATATCAGATGCCACACGCCCCTACTGGCTCTGTGGATTCACTGAACAGTCTCGCGACCGTTTCACAGTTTCCTCGAGCTCTGCCGACCAAAGCACACCTTGTGCACTTGCTACCCCTACGCTCACGCAGTAAGGCTGCGAGCCGCCTCTTGCCCAGCATCGAAACCTTCCTCCTCTCTTTCTTGTCTCCACCAACCTTGGAGACGAAAAAGGCGGATGCGATGGAGGCCGCGTGCCCATATTTCCTCGAGTCGACTGCGTTTACCCAAGTCGTCGGCACTCCTCCTTGCCTGAACGTGAATTGGACCGTCGCGGACGTCTTGCTGAGCGGCTGTCTCGACGATCAGCCAATGCTGCGCGCTTGGTTTTCCGGTGCTTCGGACATTGTCGTCGCGGCGGTGCCGCCTTCGCATGCGGAGCCCGCATTTCCCTGCCCGGCGCACCTCCGCTCCAGTAGGTCGCCATGTACAGTCCCCCCTCGGTCCAAGTCGAGTCCTCTTATCAACATGCTCCCGACGCCGCCTGACTCGGAGGACGCGTCGTCACGCCACGGGCTTCCTTTCAAGACGGCAAGGGATAAGCGTCTTTGGGGATGGAAGTTGTGGAAACGACGGCTTATGGCCGCGCCAACGCCGTCATCGAGTCGGGATTGAATAGTCGCCGTCATGTTACTTCCTGGCATGAGATGACCGTGCTCCTTGTAACTTTTTCTATTTTATTTTCTAATCATGACCCTGTCTTGTGGCCTACATCGCTCTGTGGCCGCCCAAAATGACCGTTGATATCTGTATCCTCCCTCACAACAGTCTCGTCTCATGCCACTATCGGCCCCTTGGACAATATATTTTATTCCGGTGACTTTTCCCGACACATCTGTATATTTATGTTTCTGTCTTCATCAGTGAAGATCCATACAATGCATATATTTTTTTTTGTCTCAGCCAAATTCATCATTCACTAGTTAGATACCATTCCAATTGTGTGTCGAGTAGGCAATATCTGATAGGAAAGGTCATCGGATGTGTGCTTCTTGATGACCACGCTTGCATGAATAAAAAGGCGCCCGCCCGATGTGCAGTACTCTATCACCACGTCGTTCCGGTAAACGCCTTGGGACGTGCAACTGCAACCCTGGGAATACGTGGCATCATCGTTCAAGCTTTAACGTTCAGGCGATTGTTACACGTGCGTTGCAGCTCGGAGCTTACCTGACAGGAGGAAATCTACGGCAGAAGGGCATCGGCGAGCCCCGGGGGGGGGGGGGGGGGGAGAAGCGTGTCTTGTATATCTCGTATATTCAAGTTCCCTGTGAGGTCAAGCGGATTCTTCCTCGGCCTGGTACGGCAAGACAGGCCCCCCCCCCCCCCCCAAACGGTAGGTGCCGAGTTAGAAAAGGGATAGATAGATTAGATAGATATCGCGCGGCCTGCCAAAGATGGACGCTCGTTCTAAAGAAGTAGCACGTCAAAGCGGAAAGGGGGGTCGTGCGTGTGTGCGTCCAGGCGGGAACTCGGCGGCGGCGGGACACCCTTGAGGCGGACGGCGTGTTGGGGCGGGCGCAACGCCATCCCATCGGCGTCACGCGCTCTTTTGTCCTTTGTCCTCGTCTCCGTCCAGTCTATGATATTTGATTTGATTTTTTGATGGGGCGAGCGGAGTGTCGGAGAGGGCAGAGGCGGAGGTCGGGCCGAATGTGATGATCATGAGCTTGCTTGATGCTCGATGTTCTCTCGATCAGCTGCCTAGCGCGCAGCTACCATACTAACACTGGACGGGGTGAGCTTGATAAGCGACTCGAGGTGTCAAGTTAAGCTAGCCGATGTCAAACTTGGAACACAACGCAGGCAGAGGAGCGAGCGCCGCAGGTAATTTCACTTACTGTAAAGACCTGAGAGTCGTCAATCAGAATCAGAATCAGAAACCCCTTGAACCATCATGTGACATTCTGCGCGGACTTCTGGAGCGAGTAAAGGAGGCAAGGAAGGACGCCACGAGGGACGTCTTGGCCGTGCGGCGCAGGGGCAGGGACAGCAAGTCGATAAGCAAGGCCGATGCCCTATCGAACACATCAAGAATATAATGAGGATTCGTTTGCTTATCTCTGTCTGTCGGGTGATAAAAACCCTGAGAGGAGAGCCGGAAAATAAGGATGCGGTGACGAGTGGTGTATTTGTTGAAAAGCCAGCATGCGACATGGGACACCTTGGATGGACCGCCCGAAGGGGGCCAGGCGACATTAAATAGAGACCGTAGAAGAATGCACGGAGATCTCAGCCAGGTGAATTACGCGATGGTAACGAGGCGAGGTGTAAACCCTCATCAGCGGGCTACTAGTATTGTCCTGTGTGAGTAACGGCACCAGACCTTTACGACGGAAAGTAAAAGGAGAAAGAAAGATGTGAACCCGAACTCGGAACACAGAAGGAACGAAACAGATCGGTCCGGTTTTGTTGTATCATGTCTCATTTCGCGTCACATCGTTTGCGAAACGCACAGGTCGAGGTGGTTATAAAAGGAAAGGGTTGAAAAGACTACGAGCACGAGGCCGAATGTGCCTGTGCCACGTATGGCACGCGCAGGGGACGAGTCAGCAGTTGGCAGAGCGGAGCGGAACGAGGAAGAATAAGATGCAAAACGCACGAGACGGCGTCTCGCAAGTCCGAGTCATGGTGGATGGAAAGCGCATAATACATGTGTCGTCGTGTTTCAAGTTTCCGAAACCGAAACCGAAACCGAAAAGGTCTTTTTTCTTCTTCTTCTTGCTTGCGACGCCAACAACGCGATTGCAGCCACAATTAATGCAACCGCCGGGTGCGGGTAGGACGTCGCAGCGCCGACACCTCATTTGATAATGCGTTCTCGTGCTCGACATTTTCACTTCACAACACGAAAAAAAAAAAATCGTTGGGGACAGGACAGGCGATGTCGCAGCACACCGCACATCGCACCGTGGCGACCGCATTTTGATTCATTTTTCTTTCCGGAACTCGGCGCGATCAAGCCGAACCCTCTCATTATCATATCATCCATCTGTTTCTCTAAATCTCGGCAGCTTTTTTTATTTATTTTCGCTGTCATTAATGCACGAAAGCCTGAACAGCCTCATCAAGTCGGTGTGATGAAAACGCCCATGTGCTAGCCAAAGAAAAAAACCTGGAAAAAAAGGGAAATTTTTTGAAAGGAAAGTAAGAGATGGCCCTTGTAAATGAACTGCCTGACCGACGATGTTCTCGTCGTCCCTCGACATTTGCCTGATTTGGAAAGTTTGTCAGATGAGATACTCTGCATCGAATGCCGCGGGAGAACGCCGCGCTCTTCTCATTTTATTATTATGTACGGTGTACATTGCTAGAGCCGGCGATGAGAGGGTGAGGGAACCCTCGTGCCACCCTCGGTCGTCAAATGCCGCGGCGCATCATGTCTGGGACGACGGGTTGGGGTTTTGAGAGAATTAAATTAAGGTGAGATGAGGTTACATAGACGTTCTCTCTTTTCTAGGTTTTTTCTTGGTGGCTCGGTCATCCCATTCGGGGCTTGGGATGGATTGGAAGTGACAAGGTGAGAGTGGGCGTAACTTTCGGACGTCCGAGGGGCTGACGGTGTGCTGTCCGAGAAGTACGGCGTTGCGGCATCCATGCATGGCATCATGAAATCAGGGAGTGTCACGGATCATGCAATGCATGGCCTGGTTGCAGAGAGATCAAGGCGTGCTGCGTACTCTTGCTGCGGCGGCGGGCGGCACACGCCTGTGGCACTTCTCGTCCGCTTTGCGCCCGCTGCTGCCGCCACGCCACGCCCACACTCAGGGGTTTGACTTGCTTCTGCTCAGGTAAACTTACCGTGCTTCTGTATCCACTCTCCCCGCCTGGGATACTTGCCTACATGCCATGCATTTCTCATCGCCCGTGGTCTTCGTTCTTCCGCTTTCCCCCGCATTAGAGGGGTCTTTTTTTTTTTTGAAGTCATCCATCATTGTCATTTCTCGGTATTTTTTTCCCGCGCTTACAGTAAACTCGACAGATTCACCGTTCACCCATTTGGCAAGACTTGAAACTTGACCCGCGCTTGACACCACAATCCCAGGTTTGATCTTATATACCCTGTCCCGGTGATTGATCTCGAGCGAGAGCTGTGCCACCCCAAAACCTTACGCCTCTGCCCCAGGTTTAGCGAAAACTCGTTGGGAAATCCCACTTTCTCGATGATCCACGGGACCTTACTGCCCCCGCTTTGGGTTGGTGCCGTTCATTTAGGTCCTACTGCGGGGTCCTGATGAGGATGGGATAGCGAATGCGTCTTTTGGAGAGGATTGAGAACCTACCTGCCCTTGACTTGTCCCCATAAGTCAATGAGCGTCGACCGTCACTCAGTTCCAGTCTGAGGGGAACCCCCGTAACAACAACCCCCGGATCGCATAACTACCCCTTGAACGGAGGTTATTTGACCGTGGTTATGGCTCGCTTTCGCATGATTGCTATGTCAACAAACAGCGCAACAGTTCACGGGATCGCCCCCGGGCCATCTCGTAACGTTCATCGCATGTTCTCTCGACTCGGCTTAGATATGTTGGCAGAGATTTGGTCGCGGGAACGAGACATCAATCGAACCGCCTCTTATCTTGATATCTCGACATACGATTCATAAGCTCGACATAATATGCCAGCGCTCGGCCTTGCAACTAGCTGACTGCGCGTCGCCTAGCTATAATTAAAACAGACAGCACAACACATCAGATGGCGACATACGAAGGCGCTACGGGGTTCGTAACAAGGGTTCGAGATGGCAATATGTTCGTACAGCTTCGAAAGCAGCGTGTCGAATTTGTACTGTCACCCTACATTTCACGCCTCGGGTGACAGGTGTGCGAAGGCGTAGAGTGATGCTTACGTCCTGTCTTTAAAGAAGACCCTCACGAGGGCGCCAGTCGCTTATCTCTCCCAAACCTCGTGACGCGGGGTGGCGCCGGCAGTTCATCCTTGTTCCCTTCTCCTGTCTTCTGCCTTGAAGAACTCACCGCAATTATGTTATGTCTACAGCGAGCGTGCCTGCATCTACCCCCTTTCCTTCTGTCTGCTTCTCCTCGGGTCAATCTTCAATTGACTCCTGTCCGTCCCAAGAATCGGTATATACACAGAGATAAGGATCACATGACCATATCCAGGATGTTTTCGTATCCAATTTCATTCCGACCAGTTGCCGTCCCGAGGAAAAAGTCAAAGTGGTGCTCACGTACTAACGAAATTTTTACGAAATGGGAGCAACCTACCTCGTTCTAATCGACTCGCTCGACTTAGATCCCCGCTCCGGCTGGAGACAGGCACCGGGTCGTGCGCAGCAGGGTGCTTGTATTTTGTTCGTCTTCACCCAGCAACAAAGGGAAAGCCTAATTGCCCCTCTCAGATTTCGATCTGGCTTTCCTCTCATGTGAGCGTGAGATTCCAGTCGAACATCGAGACGCTCCTGCATTTGTTCGAACAATTTTACTGCATGCGTCGAGAAAGGCCGCGGGCGCTGGATACATATCGAGCGTTACCTGCGGTTGCAGCCTGGCAGCCTGGCGGTCGCACAGGTTGGTAGATTCCGCGACTGCAAGTCGAGGCAAGCGCGCGATCATCCTTCGAGGCCTCTCGTATCCCCGTCTTATCCATCTACGTTGAGTCGGCTGTGCCGAGGTGCCGTCGCAAGCTTTAGGCTCTGTGAATGTCCAAATCCACGAGATGAACGAACGCCTTACTTTGGCTTAGTGGTTCGATCGGCCTTGCGCGTGCAGAAGGTGAGACGTTCATTGTACCGGCGCTACCTTGGAGTGAGTTTCGTGCGAGGTCCTACGGTTCACATGATCCCAACATGCGCTCGGGTAAAGAAGCTCGGGGGTGTTTGGGTGAGCGTTCGGCTCCTGCTCCACCTCTTTCCGTATCTCGAACATCAGACGTACCGCCGTTTGGAGCCGTTGGATAAACTGCTGAGTGACTTGCCATTGCAAGGCAGTGACTTGCCCCTTAATCTATTGGGCGATGCCGGCAGAAGAACCAAGTATGCCTGCCGACCGAGGATGAGATGGTGCTCGAGAGAGAACTCCAAGTAGCTCTGGTCGAGGATCGCAAACCCTATACTATGAGCGTGCTTGATATTCATATTCGAGGGGGAAAGTGAACAAGCGGGATTCCCCGAGACCGGTGCTAGTGAATCCCCTAGGGCCCAGCACGACTCTAGGCAACTTCGATATTTCCTTGCGGACCGAGAGCGCGTACACGACAAATAGAAGGGATTCTTCGAAGTGGGAAACAAAAAGGGGAGGGTTTTACGGCTGTCCGTGCATTACGTGGAATTCCCTAACGTCCGAAGGCCTCGAGACCGCTCTTTTCTAATCTAAAACATGTCAGGTTCACGGGGCGATTGCTCCACGACAGTGGGTCCCGCCGCCTTGCGAGGGGCGAGGTTATGAAGCGCACAAACACGCCCTTGACGGCTGGTTTCCGGCGTCGAATTCCTTTAGACCATGGCCTCGTAAACTTTGCGTAATGGGCACCCCTCGTTTGCAAAAACGAGCCCATCTTGGGGTGAATCAGGCCGTAGGGCAGTCCAACGGCGGCCCGGATGGGTTGGCAATTGGTGTCGAGGTCGAGATTACGACCAAAAGGAATCCACGCGGGCCCAGACTTTGCACTCGTTTTGCGGCATGTTATCGAGAAACGGCCCAGATTATCCATGATCCGCAACCCAGCCTGTTGACGGTGCGGTATCAAGGGCTGCCTGAAGGACGACGTGAGGCCCAGCAGAAGATGCGAAATGAGGTTGACGAGGATTCTGTTGCAAAAAACGTCGGGACGGGACGGACAGAGGCCGGACGAGGAGGTGAAAAGGCCCGATGGGTGCACGCATACCGCCCAACACCGGTGACCACCACCACAACGCAACACTGGCGTCTACAGGGATCGGGACGTGTCGTGTCCGATCCGGAGAAGAGAACAAATAAACGGTTCAGCGGCAGCTATACCAGATGCTTCGATGTAATATAAACCTCTCTTGGGTTTAGCCTGGTCAACCTGTGGCTTGTGAGTTTGTGACTGGATTCGGCTTGGAATTCCATATGTCCGTTTCCTGGCGTCTAAGGAACATCAGGTGTCAGCACACCGCCAGTATGTGGTATTGGGCGTCCACAAGCGATCAATCAAGCCAGACCCGCCACTCGCACGGGAACGATTTCAACTGTCCAACGTCCAACCACCGAAAACTCCGTTCTGCCGGCCCTAGCCGGATGACAGGACCCACGTCACCATTCAAACTGATTAGGCATAACCCTTATCCACCTTCAAATATGGTGTTTATTGAAATTGATATCGTGTGAAGTTAAAAGTGCCGAGCTCATTATTTCCACATGCATCTTGATTTCAGGTGGATAAGTCTATATGAGAGAATCATGCAGAATGGTGACAAGGGTCCCGTCATCCGGCGACCAATCGACCGAGCGGAGTGGTCCAGACTCTCTCTTGGCGCTGGAGTAAATTCAAGGGGTGTGTTCCGATTCCGACAAGGCATCGACTGCAGGATGCATGTAGGACCATGCGGACACTTGGACAAAGGGGAATTTGATAGGCGCCAACCTGTCGCACTCATTGCGCTACGTTTCCAATTCTACTCGAGCATGATCGCTGCGACGTGGAACCGGTCGGAAATCGATTACAAGGCGCGAGGCGTCCTGTGTCGGTTCTAATGTTTAGGCTTCGCCGTAGACAGAACTGGCGGGTTGCATATATCGGTGCATGTTTCAGCGTCTGTAGGTTGATGAACCCGGCCGGCTCGAAATTTGAAAAGAAAAAACAGAGGGTCGAGACTGTCCGGGAGCAGGGAGGGATCGAAGAAGCGCGCGGCTCGCCAGCCCAGCGACCATTCGGCCGCCCAGGTTTGACAAATGCGACCCACCAAGATGCTTCCTTACCGAGATCAACCTGAGAAAGGAGGGGCAGCAACCTCAGACGGTTTCGTACATCCGACCGTTAGTCATCGTCAATTCAATGGCGCTCGATCAACCAAGCCGCCCAAACCAAACACCCAAGCAGCTGATACAGGCACTCTCCACATGCACCAAGACAAAATAGCTCCTCTGCCGAACAGGGGCTAGAAAGGTTCGAATGTGCATCCGCATGCAAAGGCAATGCTTTTGGCTCTTGGCTGGACCGGGGTGAAAGCGCCGGAGGGCGAGGCTGTTCGGTTTTGCCTTTGCGGCAGTCAGTAAACATCGGAATGAGTTCATACCGCAGAGCGCGGAAAAAGCTAGAAGAATGGAAAGACACTCTACTGTGGACTGGACTGCTGAGGGAGCAAAAATAGACAGGCACGTGGTCGCGACAGGTGAGCATAGCATAGCAACCTGATCGAGTCAAATGGTTGCAAAAACTCGGGTCGAAAACAGATGAAGTACAACAAGACATTTTTTATCGATAATGATCAGGCATACAATTAAATTTTTTACGAAAGATGGACGCATCTGTCGGAGTGGATGAGAAGCGATGGAGATTGGATAGGAAACCGCAACTGGATCATGGCCACAACGGCATTCAAAGGGGCTCGGGCCGAGGAAGAGGAGGGGGAAGAAGAGGAAACAGATGAGCTGAAATGGGGGGAGTTTTTGCAAATAAGGAATGGGCTTGCATCTAAGCTGGGAAAGAAAATGGGCGAGATCCGCGGGGGACATGAACCGATCGCTCAGCCCGGATCGCGTTGCTGTTCAGTGCTTTTGACCAGGCGCCTCCGAGCAGGTCGGCCTTGGGGAGAGTTAATTTGAAAAGTTCGGCTGATGGACCAGATCCCAGTGGCTCCCAGCTTTACTGGGATAACACCATGAGGCAAGGCGACAAGTTGGTTTTCGAGTTCCGGGAGCGTGGCGAACTGGGCACTACTAGCAAACTGATGTCAGTGTCAGACGTCGTGCACCCGGGATCAAGCCTGAGCCACCGCTGCTGAGCCAAGCCTTTCATCTCCAGGCCCTCTCACCCCTTCCGGCGTCTTTCCGGCCCTTCCGTTCCACAACCTTATAAATATCCCTGCTCTCCGTCCCATCGCCATCTCGACTCGACTCAGCCCCGTGTGCCTTTCTCCCCTGCCAGTGCAATCCATTCCATTCCAACCACACTGCCTCCTCCCCTCTCCAACAATCTTGCTATTCCGCTCTCCACCCTCCAATCGCCAATTGTCTGCATGATGCCTGCAGTCGTCAGAGATGCGACGCGAATCTGGGAGCTCAACATCCACTGGGAACTGTTTTCTCAATGTGGCGTCTGGGACCCGAAAGGAAGAGGTGTTGATATCTGGGAATGCATTCGTGCCCGTACGTCTTCCTACTCCGTCGTTCGTCGCTCCCCATAGCTCATTGGGTGCCACCACAGACCAATCCACTCCAGGAACTCAGGTCAGTCACCTCATCATTGTCTGTGCCGAGTGCTTTTGTGCTGACATTTCCCTCCCCCTCCCTTTCCGATCAGCCACCAAACGGTGCTTATTGGCGTTATGTCGCTCGGCGATAGTTTTCCGCGTATCCAAGCATAGCCTCCAGTGTCATCACCACCGCGCCATCGACTTGACCGGCTCCTGTAACCCTGAAACGCACGTGATTTGCGCCCTGAACCCCTTTGGGAAGGAGAATGCCATAACGATGGCGCGGATCATGCAATCTATTAAGTTGCCTCTGGTCCCGCACGCAACGAGCGACCGAGCGAACAACGGCGCACTGTTCCCCCCTCCCCCCCCCCTTCCTTCCATCCAGCCCCCCCATTTTTCATGACTACCGCTAACGTCACCACATCGCATGATCACCCTTCTCGAGACCAAATTCGGACGTCTCCCCCTGTGGCCCGTCGCAATGTCTCCATGTCTTCGTTCCAAGTTGCAACTTTTTTAAATCTCTTTGTGATGTCCTGGGCCGAACGATTACGCCGTAATATCCGTAACCATGTCAAGTGGTGGCGGTGGAACACAAACCTGCGTGGCATATCCGCGGCACGGACCCGGTTTCCATCGCGTGCTTGTTGCTTTTCGCGAATGCTTGTTTTCGTCTCTCGCCTCGCCACGAGGTCGCTGGTCTATGTATGTAACTTTGCCGACCTGTCTCTTGGTTTATTATTTTGGGCTGTTTCGTACTTTCACATTGACAAAAGCTGCACGGTTTTCTCATCCAATAAATCGCACAATACCCCCCACTCCTCACTTGCCCATTTTCTCCACTCATCGCGTACGCTACAGGGTCGCACAGGATACGGTCTCTTCTTCCCCATCATCGTCATCATCCATCACGAACGTCATTTTATGTTTATTCATAGCACCCTACTGTACCTATCACTAGATGGCGTAATTCCAGAGGCATTTATTTATTTGTGTATATGCAATATAATGGTAGCTGCGCGGATTGATGCTTGACGATTTGATCGCACTGGAGAGTGAGGCTGCAGCTGCGCTGGGTCCTCGTGAGAAATATTGGGCCGTCCGTGCGCGTTTGCTGGCAATCTAATAAGGCATCGGAACGAGTCATGATTGAATGATTCATAAACGGGGTTGCATCGTGGCAACGTCATCCCACACTAAGATGGGGAAGAGACTTCCTTCCAGTCCTGCCCAAACTGACTAATGGCTGCTGTCATCAACCCACCGTGCCCTACGGAGGACGTACAGTACAGCGCACCATACCGCGCGGGGTAACGGTGTGTGAAAGTTCTAGACCAAGCTAAGCAGGAGAGGACCGAGGCCGGCACACGACGCAAAACTCACTCGAAGGAAGCGCGGCGCGATCCGGTGGTAGGTCCATATACATCCTAGTACTGTGGGCACTTTACTTCTGTGTCGTGTCTGTGTGACAGCAAACCCAAAAAAACACACGCCCATTCATGCCGTACATGTACATGATACTTTGGGTTGGGTCAGAGCGCACGTGAACACAGCCCCCATGATGATGGTTACAGATGAGCAGCATTTACGATATCAGTATCAGTATCAGTATCAGAAGCAGAAGCAAAAGGAAAGGCCGCGGAGGGGCAGGAACGTGCCACACGAGCCAACGCACACACAGACGCACCCCAATCCCCCCACCCCCGCTCCGCCCCACCCCATCCCCACCACCACCCCGCAAGGCAGTTGACGTCGAAGGTGTGTGGGGTAGGCTACACGTGTGCGGCGGATATGGATGGTATGACCGTGAGACGAGGGGGGCGAATGCAATGAATCACCCCCCGCCTGTCCTGTTCCATCTAATTCGCTTCGAAGGAGCACAAAAGCAATCAAACCCCATCTGCGTCTGCGCCTCCACGACCCGCGCGCGGCCTGTAACGCCGAGGGCCCGGCAAAATAAATAAATAAATAAAGGGGGCCATGAATGGGGCACTTTACGAGTAAGTATGAGTGACAGCGGCACCAGAAAGAAGTGGTGCGCCCAATGGGTGGGTATTTGGGAAAGAGAATTATATGCTGCGGAACATACATACATAGGCATCGACGTTATCTGCTTATCATATCATCTGTGCAGTGCAGCAGTCTCAATTCAATCAATCCCATTTTTGTTCCTTCGCTTGCGCTCGCTCGCAGAAGCATGTCTCCGATGTGATGCACAGGGGTGAAAAGGAAGCGAAGGCGAAGGCGAGAGGAGGGGAATTGGTGCCAGTGCGTGTGTTTGTTTTTGGGATGATTTGGTGACCAACCCTCCGGGATGCGGGTCATGGGGACCGAGGCGTGAGGCTGTGTGGCATTAGTGGCGTGATAAGGTGGGATTGGCTCGGGGTCGGCGCTGTCCGAGTTCAGGCGCTTGGCACCCGTCCAGTCGTCGATCGGCGCGCGCGCGCGCGGAATAACTTGGAACAGGTGCCGCAGTGCCGCAGCAGCGCCAACAAAAACCACCCTCAACGGGAGGGAGCGGAGATGATGAGAAAGCCGGATGCGGACGGCGGACGGACGAACGGGAGAGCAAAGTGCCTAAACACTTTTCAATTTTATAAAATACATTTTGATCCACGGGAAAGGAATCGGAAGCAGCAACGACTGAACCGAACCACGTACTACCGGCGGCATCTCGGGATCCCGCTGCTTGCGGTGACAAAATGCGCGGGTTGTCTCGAGGATGGATGGAGAGCAAATGTCAATTCCAAAGGTGGCAAACCGCCCGGAAAACCGAGGAAGGCCGAGAATCTAGCGAGAAGAACCATCGTCCGTGTTTGATTTTGCGCCAATAATAGATGCACCGTTCGAAAATGAGCGTTGGCGTCTCACGTCTTGTTACAGGTTTCCGTTTCTGTCTAGTCTTGTCATAAACAAAAGGCCTCGCAGACATTCGAGGGTGATAGCTTTTTGACACAGTAAGTGTGTTGTTGGCGGCATCCCCCGAAGAGTTCTTCTGGGGGTGGGGTAAGGAACCCGTGCGGCGCGGGAAACCTGGGAGCGCATCGCATCGAATGCAAACGTTGGTGAGCGGGGTTCATTTCTCCCAAGTGGCGCTCCGTAGGCCGGGGCTTGATCAGGCGCGAGAACTGTGCGCGAGGCGCTTCACGCGGAGACCGGGTAAGAGTGTGGAGAGATTCTCAACAAGCTTACGTGAGAACAACGAAGTCGAAATGTCTCATCACTGAGAGAGAATCGCGGGAAGTAGTGAAAGCCAGAGATAACCGAATCTACGACATGTCGTTATAAAGCAACGTTCGGAGAGAAAACCAGGCACAAAGTCTGTTCGTGAGAGATTCTTTCGACAGAAGTCAGTCATTCAGTCGGTCAAGAGATCTCCATCTACCAGATACGGGGCCAGGCATCAAAGCTCTGAAAGGAGGACGATCACGCCATAAATTTTTTGATCTTTGACAGAATTCGACGAATGTGGACGAGCAGCTTTTTGTGAGAAGAAAGGCCTTTGGCGGCCGTGGTGTGATGATGATCGACAAACGTTGCTCTTAGCGCGCGCGCCAAGCATCACAGTATCTTGGAGCAGCGATTAGAGATAACGATTGGGAAGCAAGCACGGTGTAAATCGAAGCCGAGAACCTGGAGCTGGGCATCTTATTGGAGAACGATGTGAAAAGGCGCCTCAACAGGGTATTGGTAGGGGCGCGTGACTGCGGTCGACTTTCCGCAGCATGCTATGCTATTCGCGATAGAATATGCACTTTTTTGATGGGGTCGCCAAGTATAGAAAAACGAGGAGTGAACCCTGCAAGGAGCGGACAAATTGCTTGAGAAAAGCGGACCTTTCGATGACAGAACCGCAAAACATGACAAGCTGCCAGAACTCGAGGAAAGTTCCCAGTCACATGGACGAGAAAGAAGCGGCTGAATTCCCTAGCCTCCGGCTCAGTAACCTGTTGGAAATGTGCAAGTGGAGGTACGGTATAGGACGGTGGGGCACGTGATCGTGATTGCAACACATGGGAGATATTCGGATTATTTGATCCACACGACCATGAATAATCCCAAGAGTGTGGTAAGTTCCCAAAGATACATTCCAGCAATTGCTTGTCAACGGTGACCCTCATCCTACCTGTGTCTCTCTGCAGGTGCTTGGTTGTGTCAGTCTCGTCACTGCAGCTGGAGTGAGCTTCTACTTCGCAAAGCAGAGCATCAATGAGCGGCGCCGGCAACAAGATTCCACCGGTGAGTGTTTCTCTCTGTTCGTGGGCGCCGATCTTCTCACCTGCCACAGGGAAGGAGCGGCTTGCCCGAGATGAGGGGCAAACCCAAACTGCGTGCGCAGGCACCCAGAAAGGAGCACAAGGGGCACAGTAATATTGAGCACAGTCCAGTCCAGACCCAGACCCAAGGAGCCCAGGAGAGGCCGGGTCTCTAGGTGGTCGTGTATCCTTGGCCAATGAAATTTACTTTACCCCTCCTTCCATTCCGACCCTGGTCATCATATGCATCATACCTGACGTCATGGATCCCCCGAGTCTGGACACACTCTATGTATTCCACCTCTTGACAGGTTCACCATGTCGACAAATTCTGCCCGGATTCGCACTAGTACTAACCCCGTAAATGCAGTCCCGGTCCCGGGTCCACCTTCCCGGCCTGGCAGAGTGAGCCTATCCTGGTCATCATCATCTACGTCCGAGTCGCTGTCCGCTCACACACACAACTACTGTATGTGTATGTAGATCCTGCTGGGCGGCACTGCCGTCATCGGCGGACTATTCGCCGGCGCGTGGCTCTACATGAGCACGAAGCAAGCTCGCAAAGCGAGCCGCGATCCCGACGAACAGGGGGCGCTCCCGAGCTGTTGAGCATAACAACCCGTCCTCTATCTTTCTCACGAGAACTCACGTATCGCGCGGCTGGCTCATCTTCATCGTCCACCCGCACACCGTCGTTCTTCCCATGTGAGTGCAGGGGAGTATCGAATTCTGCACGCCGTAGACCCCGTGCGCAGCGCGAGAAAGGGCCCCAGCGCTGGCCCCGATACGGTGCGCCCAAACGCGCGCCACGCGGATACGGTCGAGCTGCGCACGGTACCGCCCGACGCGCCCAACCGTGATCCGGATCGCTCGCAGCACCGCGCGCCATCTTTGGGCGAGGAGGCGCTTCGCGCAGAGAACGGCGCGATGATGCACCCAGTCTCACAACGGGACCGCGGCGACGGGGCTAACATATACCAAACGGGTGAGTCGGCCACCCAGGGCCCCTCATTGCTTTCGGGTTAGCTGATATACCTTTTCAGTACCCGTAAAAACTACCGCCGACGGGTGAGGAATGGAAGTGTACCCATGCCGGTGTGATTGTACGAATAGTTGGTTTTGTGTCGATGATTGTGATGAGAACGCGTGATACGAACCAAAGGATGATGGGCAATAGGACGGAGTGAACCCACCAAGTAAATATATATAACATGGTATGCAATGAACTAGTCCTGAAGAGAGAATTGCGTGACAGCGATCAGCAATAGATTATGTGCTCGCCGAAGCGGGGTTACATGAGCGGGTTGATCAATAAAATGGCGTGCGATGGGTAGAATACAGTGATTAAGAGTAGTGATACAAACCCTGCCAGCCAAAGCCCGGTGATGGCGGCCAGACCACGGGGATAATAGCTGACTGAATGGGACAATAAGCAGTCAGAAGTCGGAGGATTCCACGTAGGCGGATATACTCCATGTGGTGCACAATTACACCTCTACGTATTCTCGATGTGCGTCGATGTGGGATGAATAGCAGTACGAATCATGAAGTGAAGAAGAGAAGAAGATTACAGGCGTGGGTCGTAAATCACGTGGCAGTCAACGAATTGAGTGCTGGTTCCGCTTGTTGAATACGAGCGCGGCGCCGTCTACGACTGAAACGAGGTCAAGAAACAGATGAGCGCGCAACGAACGCAAGCGAAATTGATACCGGACGCACCGAGGAAACAAGGGACCCTTCGGCATGGGTCGCTCATCCAAGTCCTGCGCAATATTCGCTGCAGCCTGGAAACCCTGCACAGCACACGGACCATGGCCATCCGATCCGTCAGCATCGGACTCTGACCATGAGGCCCGAGGGCCAAAAAAACGCACCTCGATCCAATCCACAACGCCGGCGACGTCGCGAGCCTGCAGCAAAAACTGCTGTCCCTCCATGCGCACGCGTATCACGTTCTTCCGCTTGAGATAGTCGCTCCCCAGCCCGCTCTCCGCGCTGTGCAGCGAGTACGCGTGCAGGAGGTCCTGCTCCTGCGGGTGCGGCACAGTCGGGTCGTCGACCCACAGGTGCCGCCGCTTCGTGCGCGGCGCGCGATTGGCGCGCTGCGGCGGCGAGCCGATTGGGAGCGAGGGCGAGGTGAGCCCGTCCCCGAGCACGAGCCCGTAGGAGGGTACGTTGGGGTTTGGGCGACTGGCGGACCTGGCCTGCGGGGCACCGTAGTCGCCGCTGGAGCGAGAGTCTAGCCCCATGTGGCGCGATGAGGAAGGGGAGAACGAGGAGGAGGTGGGCGTGCCAAACTCGGAGGTGCCTGGTGTCAAGGCCCCGTCGTGCGAGGCGCGGTGCTTCCGGCGGAAGTTCGACGGGAGCAGCCGCGAGCGGGTGGACGACGACGAAGACGGACCCCCGAGGTCGTTGGGTGACTGCAACGATGAGCTGGTGGTGGGAGTCGTATTAGGTGACGGTATGGGAGGCTGTGACGACGTGGGAGATGACATGGGGGATTGTGGCGGGGCACCATCCGCGGTATCCGATTTGATCCTCGGCTCGCGTTCACGTTCGCTCTCCCTTTTCGGCTTGGTGGAAGATGCGCCCGCCTGATTGGAAGACGCAGCGATGTCGCCCACGCCGACCGTTTTTTCCCACAAGTTCCCGATGAGACCCTTCCCGGAAGCAGTCGGTCGACACTTGTACACCCGGAACGCGGTCCCCTCTAGAATGCAAAGCGTGCGCCGCCACTTCCGGTCGCGCGCTTGCACACCCGGCTCGGAAAATTCCATCTTGCGTGGCATGACCGCACGTAAGTAGATGTCGTTCGTGTACTGTGGGAGGGGCTCGCGGCCTTCCTCGTCGCGTGGCTGGATCGTTGGACCATGCATACCGAAGCGGAACTCCGGGTATGGTGGTGGCTCAGACGAGGGCCCAAAGGTTGGCATCGAGAGCCGCCGCCTGAGTGATGGCTCTAGTTGTGCGTCTGGCTCCTCAGTGTCCACAGCCGCAGTATTGATTTCTAGAGGAGGATCACGTAGGGAGCTTTTGGGTGTCTTAGAAGCCTCTTCCGGTGTGCGATGTGGCGGTCTTCGTAGGATCGCGGAGAAGTCACTCATGCTGCGTGAAGCCTGGTGGTAAATGCTGGCACGTGCATTCATTGCGGGAGAAGTCGGAGTGGGCAAAACTCGCTGTGCGGAGGTCGCCCACGCTGCAGCTAGAACACCGGACGGCGTTGAAGTGGGGAGTGCGGGAGTGGTCCTCGCAGACGACCAGGCGGCCGGGAACGGCCGGGGATTAAGCGATGGTGTGTGGCTTGTCGGATCGGCAAGTTTCGAGGTAAAGTAGTCGCCGATGGGGAGGGTTTTTGGCGTGTTGTCCGATTGATTGGTTTCTCTCGTGTTGACATCAAGGAAGGGTAGGTGTAATCGGGAAGTGTCGATTGTCGGGAGATTGCCTAGGCGGGAATTCTCGGAGGAGGGAGGGCGAGAAGCACTTTCGCCATCTTCGCTAGCCGATTCCGGGTGCTCCACCTCCGCTGTTTCTTCCTCGGCGTCTTCTTCCCCGTCAACGACACCGTCCTCTTCTTCGTCGAGTTCGTCCAGCATCGCATTATCATGTTCAGCAGGCTCCACGTCTTCTGGTCCCTCCATAGGCAAGGCAGGCACGCTTCGCAATGACCGCGAACGCAAATGACGAGAATCATTTGTCGGAATCGATGTGGGAGATATTGGAGGGAGGGACAGTATGGGATACTGCGGCTGTCGGGTGATGATGGCTGGGGAGAGGCGCGCAGAGACACCCTCGACAGAGAACCTGGAAGGGAGAGTGAATGATGTCGAGACATGCGGACGGGAAGGAGAAAGTCCGGGGGTCAAACTGGCGGGGAGAGTGAATGATGTCGAGAAATGCGGACGAGAAGGAGAAAGTCCGGGGGTCAAACTGGCAGGGAGAGTGAATGATGTCGAGCCATGCGGACGAGAAGGAGAAAGTCCGGGGGTCAAACTGGCTGGATGATGCGTCGGTCGTTCGATGGGAGGAAGAGGAGCATCAAGTCTATTGGTCGAGACGGTCAACGAACTGACATCCCAGGGTTGCACGTGTGACGGAAGGTGATGAGGCGTCGTATTGGATCTCTGATGACAAGAGGAGGAAATACAAGTAGGTGAAGGTGAGTGGGATAACGCGTCGAATAGCTGGGGTTTGGCGGTAGGTTGTATAGTTGAGTCAGCCGCCGCAGCGCAGGCCGCAATTGTCGCCGCACAGAACGAACTAGAGAATGTATCAAGTTCGAGCGCAGCAATTGACGTACTCGTTCGTGAGCTTGCGATAGGCGTGAGGAAATCAGGACTACTTGGATGACTGGGCGACACAGGTTGAGCCATGGAAAGACGTGATGGAAAAGTGAAGGGGATCGAAGTCGTTCTCCGGCTCGGTGCAGTGGATTCATGCGACGACTTTGATTGTGTAACCGCGTTTGGAGTTGCTCGGGTGCTGTGCTCGGCCTCTGTATGCGCTTTTCCTTTTCCTTTGGCCCCAGAATACGTACACCATTCGCACGCGGGTCGGTCGGGGCACGGAACGTGATGGCCCCCGTGAGAACGTGGTTCGGGAAGGGAACCCATGGACAACACAGCCAGTTGCTGTGTCAATTCCGTGGATCGTGTCGGTCTAAGCCTTGCTCCGATTCCTCTGGCCCCTCCGGTCTGTTTATTCTGGAACCGGAGTAATCAGACGGAAGCAGATCGGAGAGATGACAACGTACGGGAGCAGGAAGTTGGGGAGATGCTGGGCTGGGGTCCGAGGTTGCGTGGGTTGTTAATCGGGACTTCATGGTGCTTGTGCACTACGGGAAAAGAGGGACGTGGCAGCGTTTCGACGGTTGGGCTCTCGCCAGTGAGGGTGCCGCGGACGTGGACGTATTGGCGTGCGAATGAGGGAAGCGCCGAGTATAGTTGGTGCCGCAGCTGAGCAACTACGAATCGTCGTGCATAGGATGAAGGCTGGGTGGTCGAGTTTCGGACTCGTCACCACATACCATGAAATGCGGAGACAGTTCGGTTGGTTTCAGCTCCCCTGTCACCTGTCGGGGCCTAGACGACTCGTGGCGTTATTCACCTCGTGTCGAGACTCGGTTTTGAGACGATACGAGTACAGAATTTGCATAGGAATCACAAACTCCAGCTTAAGTTCCTTCCTGTCCCTCCTGGCAGCCTACCTGAATCTTTTGCCACGTTCTCAACTTTCTCATCGCATTCAAGCTCGAACAGGCACGAATTTTCTGGTGATAGGTAACACAATCAAATTCGGGCGCCACCGTGACATCGCTCGACGCTCGACGTTCTAGTGTTCACCATCTCATTGGCCCATTGAAATGGGTCCTGCTAGCGAGGAACATATGCCCAGTCCGAGTCCAGGTTGCAGAACGTATACAGACTTGTACAATGATCTGCAGGGCGCGCTGTCACGGTGTCTTCATTGGTGCGCTTCGCGCTCTCGTTGACAAATCTATCGGTGGGCCCTGGACCCTCTCTGCCTACTACACCGGAAACGTAGCGGACTTCTCATGGTCCCACGACACACAGCTTCCAGGTACGTCCCAGTCCACTCTGTCCTACACCAGGCCAGAAGCTATTGTTCATCTTGCTTTCTAGTCCCCATGCTATCTATTCTTCTTCGTTATAGCACAAGCTGCACAAAACATTCAAACATTTGGAACACCTACCGGAAGTCACTGTTTCATACGTACCAGCTGGAGTGAAACCCGACTCTATGACAATGACCATCTCACGGCCCTTGCAATTTCCCTTCTCGTGCGCAATTTCATCTAAGAGCAATAGCCCTTTCTCTTGGACTCCCACCCCATCCAGCAAGATCCCACGCTCAGCGCCGTGAAACCGGTTGTCACCTCAATCGTACGTAGTCCCGCGTCGTCGTGGCGTGTGCAAACGCGGATTGACCGTACCAAGTAGCATCTAAGCCTTACATTGACTAAAACATGTGCCACTTGGGGAGCACAGCCCGGTCGACTTAAAGCTTGTTGCATGTTGACCTGCCGCTTGTTCGATCGCACACCGTTTGTGTGACCAATACACTTCTAAATCTGCTTTAGGATGTTGGCGAATTGATACGAACAGCGGGCGCCCATCACCACGTCCAAACCTGGCCCGGACCTGGGGGGCAAGATACCTAGGCATTCGCAAGACAGGATTCGTCCCCCGGCATTTCCCATTGATACAGACACCCAACAAAACACCTCAAGTCGACGGAATCGCGACATGCCGCTTGACCGGTCTCATAACAAAGCGCCGAGGTCCGCTGTCTATTAGAGTGGATGTGCAATGGCGTATATAGTCCCCATCAGGTAGGGCGATCTGCTGCCCCGAGCGGTCTACCATGCCTTCTCTCCCCTCGGTATACTTCGCAGCTGCCATCATCGGCGCGACCTTTTTCGGTGGGTATCGCTATTTTTCGCGCCATATTTCCGGTGTGCTCACAAACTTGTTTTTGTGTTCTAGGCGCGTACGTCGTTCTGATGTTCACGGCCCTCTACTTGCTGTACGTCGCTTTTGATCATTCCGGGAACTGGACACAGCAGCTTATGCATTCTCTCCACAGCTTTCAGAGGGAGAGGACAAGCACGACCATTGTGATGTCTATCCTGACAGTCGTCATGTTTGGTGTCTCGGCCGCCTACTTCGCCTTGGACATATATCTCTACGCGGATGGAATCCTTAATCCACACAAGTACCCTGGGACCGTCATTAATGTGTCCGGACCCGAGATGACCACACAGATCGTCCTTCAGGGAGTAAACGTACGTTATATGCATGATCCCTGGCAAACAAACTCAAAGAGCATATCGCTAGTCTATCCTCGGTGACTCCATTGTCATTTGGAGAGCCTGGGTTGTGTGGGGGCGCCGGCTCTACATCATAATCGTTCCACTTGTCCTCCTTGTAGGCGTTGCTAGTATGGAACCGAGCGGTTTCGTCTCTGGACGTATCACGCTGACTCACGTGGTAGTTTCGTCCTTTGGCTTGGCTTTTGTACAGGCTCGGGCGGGCCATGACCCATACTATGCAGCTGCATTTCCGAAGTACGTGATTGCACTTCCCAGCCTCACGCTTGCGACAAACGTCGCAGCCACCGGCCTCGTGCTGTCGCGTGTAGTGTACGTCCTCCGGCCCTCCCCCCTCCCCAAGAGTTCTCATTGACACACGTGCAGCGCACTGCACTTCTCAATGAGAAGAGCAGCGCGTTTCGATCGCTTCGGTCTCCTCACTGGCGGTGGCGGAGTGCGGTACCGACGCCTGCTGAAGATCCTCATCGAGTCGGGCGGGTTGTACTGCCTGACGTGGCTGATCTTGCTCTGCCTCGTCCTCAAGCATTCCGCGGCCGAGCACATCTTCTGTAGCATCGTCGGACTGCTAACGGTGCGCCACTAATCCTTGGTCGTCTAGGCTATCTATAATGGCTGCTGATCTACTGACATTGTCTTATTTATTTTATTTATTACCCCACCGGGCATACTAGGGCATATACCCGACACTTATCATCGTGCTTGTATCGCTGAATTTGACCCAGGACCGCCGGGGTGCTCGGGCTGCACCTGCGATCGAATCGGGGATAAAATTCAGAGCTTCGAACCATGCTCCACAAACGTCGTTTTCGCGCACGGTCAGCTTTACGGTCGAGCACACCGTGGGCTCGGGCTTCAACGGCGAGAGCGACGGCCACGGCGACGCTGAAACGGGCGTCACGATCCTGAGCGTCGGAGACAGATATGCGGAGGTCCTCGACGACTCGGATGCCGTCGCAATCGACAAGGTGCCAAATTACGAGTCCGACCCTGAGCTGATGGATTACATCGTGCCTTAGGTTGTCTGATCCACTTGACTTGTGGGATGTGCTGAGGGTGTTTTGTATTTGTTGTCGTAGCGTATGTGTAAAAAGATGTTACAATATTTGATACCAGGTTTCAAAGGTTCTGGGACACGCACGTCCCCACTGTGGCCCTCGAAACGAAAACTCAAGTAGAATAGTTTCAACGTGTTTCAAATGTTCTAAGATATTTACGATGTCATTAGAACCTGGAATGGAACAAAAATGATGACATGCAGGGTCGCATGTATTGGATTTGCGATATCTCCTTACTACCAGACGGCCATCAAACTCGCCAAGACGGATGGCGTCCACGAACCCTGTGGCACTCGAAATGAGACCACCCGACGCAACACTAAATAATGGCAGAAAAAAACGGAGTACATATGATACTGAAGAAAACCTTTACGACCTGCCGAAACGCGGACGCTCGATCAGCAGCACGATGGATGACACAGCAACAACACCTGTCGCCAGCAGTAGGCCCCACCTCTTAGCTCCAGCATATCCACCACCGGCCGTGCGGGATGGTACCGATGGGTATGTGGTCGAAATGAACGATTTCAACTTCTTCTCCTGATCAGAAGGCATCAGTCAAAAGGTCCTAGCATGCATCTGCATGTCGGCTTACGTTGTACGGTGGGTAGCGTGACCACAAGAGGTGTTCCGTGCTAGAGAGGGAAAAGTTAGGGAGCGTCCACCTGCCAGCAAAATAAGAAAAAAAAGACCACGAACAAGCTGGGATTGTCGAGCGTCGAGCGAAGGTGCGTGAACATATCAAATGAGTATTTCCCGGTGTGATAGCCGGCTGGGGAGAGGATGAATCAGAAAGCAGCGGCGAGGGTCATCAGTGGCGAACGCACATCCGCTAGGGCCTATGCCTCCAAAGGGCAAGCCTTCCGCTGGTGGGAGAACATTGAAGCGTGAGTTGACTAAAAGACAGCGAGTCCACGTAGACGAACCGACGGTTTGGATGAGCGTGTCATTCATGGCCACACCTCCACTTTGAGTGTTCTCAGTAACTACGAAAGATGTCCATAGTCGGTTACGGTGATACGAGAGGCTCGGCGCGATGACGACGAACCTTTCTTTTTGAACGCACTGTTCGCGGAGAATACATATACTGCGAGGGGGTGATCGCTGGAGTTTCATTCAATATCGAGTCAGATGACCGGGTTTGTACACTCACCGGGCGTTGATGAAATCAATCGCTTCGTCCACATCCTCAACCTCGATGACTGGTAGGATCGGCCCGAATATTTCTCTTTGGGGATATCGTTAGATAGCGCTCAACCCCACACTTGGACATGAAACACTCACTCTCCCATCAGCGAATCAGTGCCCTGGACACCAGTGACAATTGTGGGCTCAATGAACTTTGTCTGTGGGTTCGTCTTGCCGCCGTACACAATCTCTCCCTCCGTGCGATCAAGCAAGGACCTAATCCGTGTGAAATGTGATGAAGAAACTATGCGAGCGTAGGAGTCCGAGGATTCAGCACCCTCGGGATAGAAGTCCTTTAATCTATTCAGGGGTAAGTGTGACTCAAGTTATCGGGGACAGTAGAGATGCCTACACTTCTTTGCAAGCTTGAACAAACTGAGCTACAATGCTCTTTGGAACCAGGGCATAATCGGGTGCGACACAGGTCTAAATCATACGTGAGGACTAGATGGTAGGAGAAACACAGGAATGCGTACTTGTCCCGCGTTTGCAACTTTGCCCCAAATCAATCTCCGGGCGGTCAACTTTAGGTCACAGTTTGAGTCTATGACTGCCGGACTCTTGCCGCCAAGCTGCGGAAGATGTCACTAAATGAGTGCAATGTGTGGATTCCCAATTACCTCGGTTGAAACGGGGCTTAAAGTTTTAGCAGCCGCAGTAAGTACGATGGACCCGACGCGAGACCCTCCTGTGTATAGAACTATTGTAAAGAATCAGCGTCAATTCGAGGGTAAAAAAGCGCAGCAACGAACTGTGGTCCCACTGAAGCTCCAAGATCTACAAAAATGGCGATTAGCTTGCTCACGTTACGCTGAGCGCCGTTAGCTCACCTTCGTAGTTTCCGGAACGGCACCGTTTATAACTGTATACAATCCGGGGTCGAGGTATTTTGGAAAAAGCTCTGCGAGCAAAGCGGAGAAAGCGGGTATCAGCTCGGAGGGTTTGACAGCGCAAGCGTTGCCTGCTGCGATGGCCCCTGCCTGCAGCAACATGCGTTAAACATCGGCTTGGTTGATGATCGATGGATTATTACCAAAGGACCAAGTAGTAGCCACAAAGGATAGTTGAATGGAGTGATTATCAAGACCACGCCCTTGGGTACTTTATGGATAGTTGGCTTCATGGTAAAATAGTTGAAAGACCAGGGAGCTCGCTCTGATTTGCTCCACTTTGCGACATTGTGGTAAGCATCCACTACTTCTGAGAGCGTAGAGCCGATCTCAAGGCTGGAAGGATAGTATATGGGTTGAGGAATAACGGGACTTGAGCTGGGTGACTTACACGTTGGTTTCCAAGTGTGGCCTTCCTAGATCAGAAGCCAGAGCTCTTTGGAAATGAGCCACATTATCCTTGATGAGGTACGTGAGGGCCAAGAGCTGTTGCTTGCGGAACTGGATGGATTTTGTTCTCCCCGTCTTGAACTCATTCTTGAGACTGGTTCGGATCTGTAAAGGGACCGGGTGCCAGTGAGCAGCGAATGTCAGTGGCGAAATCGACATACGAGAGGAATCTGATCGACAGGCGTTGGGATGTAAGGAGGAATCCTCAGGTCGGACTCGCTGCTCATTGCGCTCTGCTGTGCTCGTCGTCGCCGTAAAGAGGAAGTGTCGTCACTGCGCGCTTACGCCAGGGGCCATCTGCCAGTCCTTGACAACCCCCCTGTGTGCTCTGCTTCATACTTTGCTGCTTGGGACGGCGTCGCTCCTCAGGACCCATTTCTTTCTCGCAAACTTCTTTTTTTCAGGTTTGCCTAGACTATCCCCATGGGTCCTGCTTTCTATCAATACCAACTCAGCCTTCTCGCCGTTGTTTGCACCGCCCTTCTCATTCTCGAGCGTTACCTCAAGTCCAAAAAAACGCAACCCGACCATGTTAAAATCGAAGAAAACATTGAGATTGGCCACCCAGCTCTGCAAACAAATGGCGCAGCAGTCCCGCTGGCCACTTCGTCTCGTGCCGGAGCGCTTAACAAACTAATGGGCAAATATCTTACCGTCTATGCTATCGTAATGGGTCAGTACACCGGCCTATCACCTATTCCGAGTGTTCATCTCTCCCAAAGGTGCCGATTGGCTCCAAGGCCCATACATCTACTCTCTTTATCGCGATCAATACGACTTTCCCGAACGGTTAGTCGCCGTCCTTTTTGTGACAGGCTTTCTTAGTGCCGCCATCTTCGCACCTCTCGTCGGCGCCTGGGCAGACACATAGTACGTACTCAGCCCGGAATGGCAGTATTCTTACTTATTCCTCTGACGCAGCGGGCGCCGGCGTATCTGTCTTCTGTTCTGTATTCTTTACGCCACGACGTGCGCCCTTCTTCTTTTCCCATTCTTCCCGATACTTCTCCTGGCCCGCGTTTTCGGCGGAATATCGACATCAATATTGTTTTCGGGCTTCGAGAGCTGGCTTGTGTCCTCAAGCTCAAATGACGCACTGCAAAGCGAAGACCTGAGCACGATCATGGGCCGCGCGACCCTAGTTAACGGTTTTGTCGCCACGGCAGCTGGGGTATGTTGCATTTCCGCCCAGTGTTGTCACACGCCTGAGAGCATGTAACCCAGATCGTGTCGAACCAATTGGTGGAATGGAACGACGGGGGTTTCCGCTCACCATTTGTCGCGAGTGGATGCTTGCTTCTCCTTGCATGGGTTGTAATCTCCAAGACTTGGTCCGAAAACTACGGCGGTGGTGGAGGCGCAGGTCCGGCACGAATTTCCGGAGACATTTTCCAAATTCGACGACTGGGGGCCGCGTGGAAGATTGTTGCGGCTGGTGCGCACGCTCACTGTTCGTCTCGTTCATGTGTTTGGGCTTACTCGTAATGCAGACCCCATCCTCCTCGTCCTTGGCCTGACGCAGACGATCTTCGAAGGGTCCATGTATCTTTTTGTCTTCATCTGGGTCCCAACACTGCAAGAATCGTCCGATAATCCAGCCAACCTTCCACTAGGTTACATTTTTTCTGCTTTCATGATTTCAATGATGCTCGGCTCCTTGCTGTATACCTTTATCACTGCCCACTGGTTCCCCCCGTCATCCACATCGAGTCCTCAAAAACACGCACGCTCCGCGTCCATCTCGTCAACGCACGGGGACTCTTCATTGGTGCTACATGCTCAGTTATCCTCTCTTGTTTGTGCAGCATCTTCCATTGCGTTTGCTGCGTGTGTTAGCATCGGGAAAGGTGAAGATGAACATTTCAAGTTCTGGGCCTTTTGTCTGTTCGAAGCATGTGTTGGAATGTATTACCCGGTGCAAGGCATGCTTCGTGGATCGCTGATAGCGAACGAGCACCGCGCGACAGTGAGCCTTTTACCTTTGGGATATGCGTACCAGTGCTGAGCGTATGACCCGCAGCTTTCCTCTCTATTCCGTGTGCCACTGAACATATTTGTTGTCGTATCGCTGATGACGGGCGTTTCATCTGCCCGGGAAGCGGTCCTCACGACTTGCGCCGTCGTTCTAGCCATGTCGTCGCTCACAACCGCCTTTGTTGTGATTCCCCGTGTTGAAGCCCCGTTGCAGAGTCGGATCGCATGATTCGGATAGAAGCGAGGCCACTGCGAGCATACGTCGGATATTGAAAAGCGGGCTGAAGCATCGTTGTTTTGCTCGACACACGGACACTCGATGTTGGTGAGATGTCGATCTGGTGCATTGCAGAGCCCCCGCAGTGTGGCCTGGGAATGCCGCGATTGCCACTAAAAGGTCGCACCTACCCTACTGAGCTGTTTTATTCACCCCTAGACTACTTATACCCCTCGCCAAAGCAACTGTCTCTCTGGCACTGTTAATCTCATTATTCTGGGCGTGGGCGTGAACTCGAGGGACCTCAACTGGTGCAAGTTCTGTTTCTGTCAAAGTGTTTTTGTGCCCGTGTTGGTAAATTGATCTCTTTGTTCCAGTTCAGTAACCTTGGAAACCCGCGTAGTGACTACTGGCTAGCCACCTATAAGCGTCCATATGGATCAACAGCTAGACAGCTCGCTGACAGCTCGTGTCCCTGCGCGCCCGATACAGAGCGACAACTGACCTTAAACCTCACACAGCTCTTTTGTCACTCATTGAATGTCTATGGCCGATTTACATCATATGGAATCCCTTTGTCTCTCATGTCTTGTTTTTATGAACTGCTTGCCAGCGAGACGTCCTGATATCACCCAGCCCCCGTACCACCCCAAAGTCTCCTCCACTCAACACGCCCAGATTCATAGCGCAAGGCCATCATGTCCGCAGGCGTCTCGACAATCATGCCCGGGGCGTCGCAGAGCGTCGACCTGCCGAGGCGAGAAACTTCGTCGAATACGCAATCGGCGTCCACGTCACGGTTTGGTCCTAGTCTCGAGGCTAGTCCACGGTGTCCAGTGGCAACAATTCCGTCTCCCCAACTTCCGCTCGCGCCTCCTTCAACGCAACCCAACCAGGTTTCTTCGGGGCCCTCGGCCATCGAAACCGTGACTATCTTGCCCACAGCCCCTCAGCCACGTGTTCCAAGTCGACTAACCGATCGCGCGACAAGCGATGAAACACGAAATCGCCTCCTTTACGAGTAGGTCACCCCAAGTATAACGAGATTTTCATGTTCATGTTTGTTCAGAGACGATAAAGTTCACCCGGAATGGGTGGAGTATATTCACCTGGATGGAACGACTTACTATCGCCACACGAGTGGCCGGATTCTCACACCCGACGACGTCACTCAGCCGCGCATCAGGGAGTGCCTTGCAAGGCTGTATTCGCTGACCGTGTCCACTCTGACGGAGCATGATCTCCTTGCGGACCTGCCGCAGGACTTTGAAATCGTCGCGGAAAGGATGGACCCCGAGGTCCCGGCGGTGTTCTACTTTGTCTCGCAATCGCTCAGGCGCGTTATCAACTACGCGTACGACTGTCCCTGTAGCCCTACTAGTACTGGCACTCATCCACAGGAAGAGTGCCCAAATCCGAAACTCAGTATGTGGTCCCCTCGGCTCACTCATCATTCACAAGGCCTTACGCTCCCCTTCCCTTCCCTTCCCTTCCCTTCCCTTCCCTTCCCTTCCCTTCCCTTCCCTTCCCTTCCCTTTCAGGGTTAGAGAGGACACTGGGAACGCGCTTCTGGACGCACCTGGCGTCGTACCCGATGCACATCACCGCGCTGCCTCCGCATACTGAAGCCGACTTTCTCAAGGCTCTGACGCAAGGCGTGAATGGTGCGTGGGCCCCGGCTTCATTACCCATTCCCGTTAGATTTGAAAGCCTGTCCTCGTTTACAGAGCGCATCCTCGACGAGCGCAAGTCGATGTTCCCATACACGGACCAGCAGGCGCAACGGTTCATGCAAGTTTACCGCGATCTCAAATGTAAGCCCCTTCCCTCCCAACCGCAAATCGAAAAACGAATTTATCTTTTTTTTCTTTCTTTCTTTCTTTTCTCTGCATCTCATCTACGATGCACGCACACAATCCGACCAAACAAAAACGCACCGGCTCGGATCGGAACTTTTGGAACAGGCGTGCCATACACCCACGGCCGACACTCGGTCCTCCCCGTCCTCGCCTGGCACATCTCGCGCGTGATGACCAAGATCGAATCCGTCCGCGAGCGGTACCGCTACGGAACCAAGGACGCGCGGCTCTACCGCGACGTCGCGATCGACGCGCCGACCTGGCGCGAGCGCCTCCTCGACGTCCTCCTCTTCTCCCTCTTCTTCAACTCGCACCGCACGTACCGCGACAGGCTCGCGGGCACGCGTCCAAAGGGCCACGTCTACCTCCCCGACTTTCGCGAGTTGATGAGCGGCTTGCTCGTCGAGTGGTCCGACTCGAACCTCCTCGCCACCGTCTTCCTCTCGTACGTCTCGCTCGCTCGCCCCAACTCACTCACGGTTTTCGCCGCGCGCGTCTAAGTTAGAAGCGCGCGGCTTCGTTTACGTTTACTGATCGTGTGCCATGCCAAATCGTTTCATTCATTCATCCATTCATTCACCCATTCCTTCACAGCGCTAATGCCGCGTTCCTCGCCGTGCCGGTACGTCCTTAGTCCCTCTTGTCAGCTCCTCGTCTTCCGAGAAAGTAAAACGAAAGGGTTGACTTATCTCTCCCTCTCTCCACGCCACGCCACGCCGCCCACCACCCGCAGAACATCGCCGCCCTTCCGCAAACCGCCTCGCTCTGCTCCATGCTCTTCTCCATGCTCTCCCTCGTCATCGGCGTGCACCACGTATGGCGACACCGCCGACGCGCCAACGCCGACGAACACGAAGCCGTGCGTCCCCCCTCCCCCTCCCCCTACCTCTCTCTCCTCTCTCCTCCCTGATAGCTCCTCCAATCCCATTCAGAGCCAGTATCTCCACCTCCGTTCCCACGAACACCGAGGCTCCCTCACCCTCCTCGCGTGCTTTCTTGCCCTCCCACTCGCGGCGCTCCTCTGGGAAATCCTCTCCTTCACCGTCGCCGTCGCCGCCCTCTGCTTCTCTTCTGGCGCAGGCGCCGACGTGCACATGCGCCCGTTGTTCGCGGGCATACTCGGCGTGCTGCTCTCGCTCGCGGTGCTCACGCTGCTCGTCTTCTGGGACGCGTGGCGCTCTCCGCCTATGACCGAGCCGGAGGAGGACTATGCGCGCTGTCTTGATGCGAGAACGAGGAAGATGAGATCCGAGCGCGAAGGCTGGTTGCGACACGCCCGTCGACGAATGAGGATCGTGCGCGACGATGCAAAGGATGGGATGCAAGTGAGGATGAAGAAGCTCGGGACGGTGGTCAGACGGGCAATGACCTCGAGGAAAGCAACGAATCAAACCACCTCGGACGCAGGGTCAACAAAGAACGGGTTAGCGATTGCAGAAACCAGACCTGAGAATACAGCAGATGTGTAGCTGAACGAGTCTATACTAATTCAATGACCTAAGGCATAACGAATCTACGTCAATAGCTCCCCACACGAATAAAGTCGATATAGATACAAGAAAAACAAGGAAAACTCAGAACTTTGTGAGTAACATGGCGATTAATGCATATGCTACCATGGCAGGAGGAGCAACAACACAATAAGACCAGAAAATAGTCCGGCTAACAAGACGCTCAAAAGTGTCGCTAGAGACGGCTTGCGTGATCTAAAACAGAGCGAGACATGCTCAGTAACAGTGAATTGCTAAGAATGATAAGAGGGAATACCTGGGCCAGTGTCAACGCGGGTGGCGATGCAAGTAGAAGCACATTGCTGATAATGAAAACGGGACTGCCAACATAGGGTTAGGGGAGAATGTGATATTCCGTCAAGAGGGCTTACTCTTGAAATACGGGGGGATGGCTCATGAGCGCGCCGACGGCTATCACCGGGAGGAACAAGGCAGGCACGACGAACATCCGTGCAAGTATCGCCACAAAAATCGTCTTCCCTTCACCTTTTCTTAGGCGATGCCTTGTACCGGACGACTTGTCCTCCTCCCGAGCCTTGAGGCGGAAGATCTCGAACAGACTACTCGTAAACGAAGCCTTCTGCCAAGTGCGATCGTTGGAAGGGGGAGATTCGGTTCGTTCCGGAGGGCGATGGAAATACGCGCCAAGCACGACGAGGGTGATGGGGATCGAGCAGTTGCCCGCCTGCGTGATGGCCCCCTGAAGAGGATGCATGTGCGCTTCAAGGGCGTGTTGTAAAGGTCGAAAAAGGGCGACGATAAGCGATATGATCGACGCCCAGAGCGGTGGTGTCAAAAAGTTCGTGACCGTTCTCCATATGGAGCGCACTGACCGCCCCACACGTTGCAAGGATGTGGGGGAAGGACGAGTCCAGGTAGGGATACGGAGCTCATCCTCGTCAGAGTCCGACTCGGATTCAAAGACAGAAGTGACTTCAGAGTCCGATGGTAGCTGGAGGTTAGAGAAGTAGGGTGTGCTAGGGAAAGAATATAACATGTTCGTTGTATGCCTGCGAGTAGGTGGGCGTGGGAGCCAGCCCTGCGATTGTGCGAGTTGATCGCTGAAGGGCCCCAAGGAGGGCAGTGGCTGTTCTGCGCCTTCGGTCGTCGGCGTGGTTTCGTCATGGGACCCGGATGTGTGCCCTATCTCCTCCAGTGGATCGGCCTTGGAGAGTAGGTGAACGCCATAACTCCAGCGAATCTATGAACGCCTCGTCTGAACTGCAGGTGGCGAACTGAACGAAAATGGTGCGTACAAACTGTCCCATGGTGCTGCAAAGCAGCAGATAGGTGAGAGCACGCCCGATAATGGCGTCCTTTGTGTCGTCTTCACCCCACTTGAGATCCGGGACGGTAACAGCGAGGGATTGCAAGAGGGCAACGGGAAGGGAATTCGAGTTCATGAATGTGGCGGCAGCCATTGCAAAGTTTCTGTGAAAAGGGTGAGAACATCATTTGCAACACGAGGATCGAGGATACCTTTGTGAAGGTCTCAGTTGGAAAAGGTTGCCGAGTAGCCAAGCTACCCCTAACGAGACACCAGTGACGAGCAAGAAGAAAATGGGAATGATCCATAGTTCTTTCAACTTTGCTGGAAGAAGGATGAGCTTTTCGTCAGATGGATTGGGATGGTGGCTTACCGGGGGAGAGGAAGAACGCGACCTTGGAAAAGAGGAGACAAGGAGTGAAGAAGTTGACATTGATGGCATTCAGTTGCTGCAGATAAGATGAGGTGAGGTGGGGAGGATAAGATGAAAAGGAAGATGACCCTCTGTGTGGATTTATCAAGAATGCCTCGTCTGGCGAGGACGTAACCGGAAATGCAGACGAGTGTGACTTGGACGATGGCCTGGGGAGATGAATGTTGGGGCAAAGATGAACGACAGAAAGAGGGAAACGCACACCGAGAACGGATTGGAAGAGGAGCCATGTCGGGGAATCGTCCGTGGGTGTCATTGGGTGAAGGGGGATCGAAGTGGGATCAGCGTGTTGTGATTACCACATAATATACCCAGCCCAGGAAACTGCCGGTCTGCGCACAGCCCAAGTTGGGCAGTGTCAAACTCGTCTTTGGCGATCACAGCCAAGAACGCGGATCCCCCAACCAAGGGCTATTCGGGCTCACGTTGTCCCATATGGGGTCTCTTCCTGCGGTCTTAAGAGTGCTTGCCTTTCTCCCGATCCGCGGGTCGGCTGCCTCTGTTGCTATCCGAGTACTTCTACATCTCAGGTGGCAGTGGCAGCGCTGATATGTCGCCGCTCCCAAATGATCAAGTTAGCATTTGTGCTATTCGCTTGGTATCGTTAACCAACGAAGCGGATGACTCGAAGACCGGCAACTATCACGCCACGAGTAGCTTCTGATCTGACCCGTCCTTCCCATCAGCACTGGTACTAGTGCCGCTCACAGATTACAAATTCATATGCAGGCAATGATGCATCGATGATGGCTTGGCGAGGGCTGCATCGACGACCTACATGCATTCGATCTAATGAGAGCTAGGCTAGTACCCAATCCAGCACATGCTGAACCTGAACCGAATAGAACCCACTCTTGCTCCGCCTCGCCAGTCAGCTGACATTCCCTGTTTTGCAAATGCAAATGCACCCATCCCGACAGACGAGCACACGTCTCACGCGTCGATGCTTGGCGGGCGCACCGTCGCGCCTGTGTCCGATCCGCGGTGGTGCGGAAGTCCGGGTCCCCGCGCCGGACACTGCCTTCATAACACCGCTCTACCCGCTTACCCTTGCGCTTATATATACCTGGACACGCACGAGAAGACGAGTTCTGGGAAGATATGCGGTTTATCGGGTCTGGGGTCGAGGGCTAACCTTGAGTGGGTGTGGGTGTGGGAGCATGTGGACATGCTAAGAGATGAGATTGCGCCTGCTCCACACGTTCCGCAGGCCCGGGTGGTGAAGAAGCGAAAGTCGTGCCGTGCGGCTGCTTGATGTCGTTCGATGAGCGAGGCGCGCTGCTCTCGCTGTTCAGTTGGAGGTTGACATCCATACGTCCCGCGTTGCAGACCCAACTTGTCAAGAATATTTGGAGTCGTCTTTGGGTGATTACGTCATGTAGAGGGTAGTGAACGGACAGCGATCATGGCCTGGTCCTGCAGTGGCACTACCAACGCTGAACTCATATCCAATTTAATACGCAATAAACTGATCAAGTCGGACGCAGTCGCCGCCGTGCGCGCACCTTCCCATTTGAACCGGCCGAAATGTCTCCCTCACGCTAACCTCTATGATGTACTTACCCTACAGGCAATGACTGCAGTCGACCGTGCAAATTACGTCCCCGACGCTGGCAAGCGGCATGCGTACCAAGACTCGCCCCAGTGCGTTCACTTGCCCACTGCCCTTCTCCTTCCATCGCGGAGGAGAATGATGAACCCTGACTGACCGCATCGTGCACGTCACGCAACGATGACCGCAGACTGATCGGCCACGATGCCACGATCTCTGCCCCACACATGGTGCGTCCATCCATCCAAAATCCTCCCGAGCCGGCCCTTACCGCTCTAGCACGTCTCACATGCAAAACAAAACAAAAATAAAACAAATACAGCACGCACACACGGCCGAGCTCCTCCTTCCTTATCTGCGCGGCCGTCCCGACGGCCGCAGCGCGCGCGTGCTCGACGTCGGCGCCGGATCGGGTTACCTCACGAGCGTCTTTTACCACCTCGTCCGCGACGGTCGCAGCGGCGGGGGCAGCGGGGGCGGCGGCGACAATGACGCATCATCTCCAACAGATGCACAGCAGAGCGCCGCACACGTGGTCGGCATCGAGCACATCCCCGCTCTCACCGCGCTCGCGCAGCGGAACATCCGCTCCGACGGGCTCGGCGACGCCCTCGACTCGCAGCGGATCGTGCTTGTCACCGGCGACGGGCGACTCGGTGCGTGGCCTTTTCCCTCCTCCTCCTCCTCCTCCTCCTCCCCTCCCAATTCTCCTCTCGAAAAGACAATCCAATCTCAATCTGATCGATCCAAATGGTGGCGTATCGGTATAGGGTATCCTCCCAAGGGCCCGTACGACGCCATCCACGTCGGCGCGGCGGCCGCGACGATACCGCCCGCGCTCGTGGAGCAGCTCGCGTGTCCCGGACGGATGATCATACCCGTTGGGACGCATTCGCAGAGGCTGATGCAAGTCGATAAGGACGCGCAGGGAAAGATCACACAGAAGGATCTCTTTGGTGTTGTGGTCCGTCGTCTTCACCCCAGCGCTCGCGAGTGGCTAACGGTTTTCTTTGCTTCTTCGCACCCCGCGGCTTTTAGTATGTGCCACTGACAGACAGACCAGTGTGAAGGATTGGAGACGAACGACAATCGTGATCGTGATGATGAGCCATCCCATGTATTTTCTATCAGTCATGAAACAAAGAGTGACGTGCTGCCGCACCAAGGCAACGAGTATCCAACGAGGCACAAATAGGCATACATCACAACGACCCTACCCAGCCAAGCAAAATTGTCTATACTTCATTCAAATCGTGAATACGTGAACGAATGGAAGCGGAGGAAGAAAGCAGTCAACAACAACAACAACGGCTGAGGACAAAACTAGGGGAGGGGTATGCTACACATATTATGGGAGCGGTATAGATATCCACAAACAGACTACCCAAGCCAACGACAGATGCATCTTTACTTGGCAAGGCCATAACCCTTCCGCGTCATGCCTATCAGCAAGCCTTTGCCCTTGACCATGCTCGAGAACCAGTTGCCTAGCGTGATACCGCCGAAGAAGCCCATGTAAGAGACACCATATTTCTGCGGGAACAATGACATGTCAGAGGCAGAGAACGAGGTGAACCGCGTTGAAAGAACCAACCTTGCCGTTGGTAAGGACGATCATCTCGGGCTGGCCTGAGTAGGTCTTCTTGGGAGCGCCGCCGTTGAGCTGGCTAAGAATGTTGTCGGCGGCGATCTGCGCATGCTTGGGAGCTTTGGCGGCCTGCTTCTGCTCCTCCCAGTCTGTCACGTCACCAATCGCGTAAATGTTAGAATACGATTTGAGCTGGAACGTTTTTTCGACTTTGATATGCCCGCGCGGGGTGAGCACGTTCGAGCCGAGCGATTTGACGAAGCCCGTTCCGGGGGCCGCACCGTACGTGGCGACCTATGCCACCGTTGGGGTTAGAGAATTAGCTCATGGACGCAGTGTTCATGAGAGGAACTTACGACGAGATCGCCGTCGAGCTGGCGCCCGGAACGCGTTTTGACGGAAGAGGAGTCAAAGTCGTCGACGTAGTCGTTGAAGACGATGTTGATGCCACGGGCGGTGACGTCCTTCTCTGCCAATTTGCGGTATTTCTTAGGGTAGGTGGCGTTGAGCAGCTGGGAGTCCGAATGGACGATCGTGACCTTCTTGCGCGGATAAGCGTCCTTGATCTCGCCCGCGGTTTCTGAAGGGAAACCCAAAAAAACGTTAAGCGAACGGATAATAAGAACGAGCATGGAACAGAATATCGTACCACAACCGACGGCACCACCACCAGCAAGGATGATCCCGTTTGCGTTCTCAAACTTGCGGCGCCAGGACTTGATGTGCTCGAGGACGGCAGCGCGATCATCGGGCAACTCGAGGGCGCCCTTCCACTCGGAACCAGGCGCGAGAACGAGGTAGTCGTAATGGATGCGTTCACCCGTGGATAGAACGACGGAGCCGCCCGCGTGGCTGTCCTTCCCAGCCTCGATGGAGGTGACGCGGCCGACTTTGATGGTGCCGTTACCGTTGACGAGAAGGCTGTCGTACGGAATGAGGACGCTGTCCTCGAGCTTGCCCTCAGAGGTGGTAGTCATGCGAATGGCGCCAGGAAGGTGAACGGCGAAGGGACGCGCGGTAACGAGGGTAAGGGTTGTCGTGTTACGGTCGAGTTTGCCAGAGAGGATGCGAGCAATGGTCGCGCCGGCTGCGCCACCACCTACGACGACGACGTTCTTGCGGGACATTTTTGAGTGCGAACGGAAACGAGGGGTATGGGTGTGGGAGAAGGGGATAGCAAGGCGAGCTGGGGATGAGAACCCTGAGCCGTGTCGACGCCTTTTATTAATCGAAGACCCAAGGGACAACAGGCGTTTCTCACGTATGCTTACTAATGTGGTGCTAATGTAATCAGGCGGAGCCAGACCGTAAGCGCATTGACAAATATACCCAATTGGGAAACTTGCTCGCATAAACGTCGATGACAAAGGCTGCCCGCTAAGTGAGCCATCGACTCCTTCGACATTGGCTGGCTGACGTAGGAGTAATAAGCCTCTACTGCCTACTCGTATTCTCTCGGATCGAATTGGAATCAATGCGGTCGCCCCTTCCCACAGTCACTCTTCTCATGCCATATACGCCAATGTGATCACAGCGTTCGTACAATCACAGAGTATTAATTCCGCTGCTTCTTCAGCCAAACTTAATTATCGCATGACTCTCAACGCTCCACCTCTGGCTCAATTCGCGATGCAAGCTCGTGACTGTCGGCGGGGCGCATCACTCCTGCACCTGTTGTCGAATAGCACATCGTCATCGCTGTTTTGCTATTTTTAGCCACGTGAACCGTATTGACCATGATGCATGATGCATGATGCACGATGGCTCACTCAGGCCGTTTCCGCGGCGCCAAAACTGCCAATCACGCACCAGAATTTCTGCATCTCACTCGACCCGGAATGCCCACGATCCGGAAGGTCATGAAGCCATATCCTCCGATTCTGCAAAATGACAGACCGTCCTCGTTGGCGTCTCAAACATATCAGCGATGTGGTAACCGTGCTTAGAAAGAGCCAACACCTCATCAAGCTCTTTGACATTCAGCGCCAAACTCGGCGTATACACCACTCCGTACCTATTATACTATCACGCGCTAAGGCAAGCTTACTAGGCTCGTACCTGACGACTTCTTGCTCTCCACGAGCAGAATTCTATACAGTACTCGAGGAAGGCTCGCCCTGTCTGCAAGGAGGTTTCGTTCCGCTGTCCGTTGACGTCCTACTTGGTACCGGAGCCAGTCACGGCGATGCCATCGATGCCAACGTTAACATAATGGCGAAGCATGGAACAAATCCACGCTAACGCCGACGTCGAGCCCATGGCTTTGATGGGCGACAGGAACAACACGACCTTGGCGATGTGGTGCCACGAGGTGTTGGCCAACCGTGACGGGCCCTTATGATCAATGTGGGAGGCGCACACGCGACGGATCTGCAGCAGGAGCGGTAGCGTGAGCGTACAATATCTCCACTTAGTATAGCGTGACTCGGAATTACGAAACCGGGGAAGGCATTGTATCCAGGGGATCCCGTACATTTACCGAATCGGACAACAACACGCACGAACAACGGTTCACTGTACGACACCACCGACTCAGGGCGGGGCCAATTAGCATGTTGTCGTACGTCATCAACAAGCATGGAGCATGGAGCTCGATGTGTCCTTACCTAATCATATCAGGAATGGGCGACGCCCTTGTCAGCCCGTGTCACGCCTATAGGCTACAGCACACACCTCGATTATTTACTTGACCACACGCGCACACTGTAGTCCGTTAGAAATCGTCCCCCATCGTGACGAAGCGAAATTCCGAGCTTGTCGCAATGGTCAATAATGCTGTGACGGTGGTCCGCATTATCACCCTGGCACTGTATTCATCGTCTGCTAACGCGGTTCTGGGCGTCATGGTGGCTTGAATCTGGCAGTGGCCCCAAAGGAGACGTAAGCAAATCAGTAGATTGTCCTTGCTGTTCGGACGGTGCCCTTAAACACATCCGAATTCGACCGTGCGCGTGCGCAGGTGGGCTATGCTATCATTTTTCAGAAGGACGGTTATATCCAGGGTCACGGCGTAGTACTAGTCTTGAATATCCAAGTGCAAGTAAATCATTGACCCTCGGGGTGTACGGGCCGGACATGACACGTGTGGGTGTGGGCCGATTACCAAAGGACTTGCTACGTCCAGGTTACCGCAGCTCTTGTATCATCCATCAATACAGTAGCGATAAGCCACAATTCGGGTTGCTCGGTCACCGGTGACCTTACGGGCCGTTAATGAAGGCTCCCCGCCTGCCAGTGTCGGGAGCTGTAGAGCGAGTCCCATGATAAGGACGGAAAGAGTACGACGTACGTCACAGTGGACCGCCCTGCGGGCACAGTAGCTGGCCTTTCCTAAAGGTGCGGGGTTCTGCTTATGCAACCAATAGGGCGGTCAATCAAAAGTAGTGTAATGGCATCAACCGAATGTCGGACCTCTACCTACTACTATCGTCTGCTGTCGGAGGAAACCATACACCCTGAGAAGTTGCTCCGGCTTTGAGTGCAGTTCCTCTCTGACGACTATCGATCATTGCCAGTTACTGGTTGATACTCAGGCTGTTCAAGTTGCCGCCGCTTATCTGTCACTGATTCGATGAGGACGTAGAGGTACGGATGACATCGCCCCCACACAGTAGTCGAATTGTTGCGTTGTCTAGCCGGACACAATCAATTTAATCTACTATAATATAAAGTGGTTGCGAATCTGTAATTGGTGATTCAAACATCAGACGGGACATTACCCCAGTTCTTGTGCGCTTGTTTCCTCGTGCTTTTCTACTTTTGACTTTTTTACCCGTACGAGTCAAAAAAGCTAGTGGTAGGCCCTGATATAAGCGTGAGGGTCAATGCTGCCTACATAAGAGGTGTCGTAAATTGTACCAGGTTCAAGGCATGATAACACAGAGAGACGGGATCGCGGTAATGGCAGAAAAAGCACTGTAACTAGCGTCTTCAATAGTCGAATGACGGCCCGGGACGATTTCAGGAAGAGAGTAGAGTAGATGCCAGAATTCATCGATCCTCGAATACGGATTATGCTACCTTCATCATCCCCAACGATTTGATGGCCACAGGGTGACCGGAGAATTGTCGGGTAGCAACGAATGGCATCATGGCTTCCCGGGTAGGTGGTGATAACCAGGGCAGTACGAAAAGATTGCGTAGCGCGGGTAACACTTCAATTTCCCTTTCTCCGGAAAGCCCTTGGAGGGCACCACCGACACGTCGTGCGGTTTGATCCGTAAGATAGAGATTCTTCACAGCAGTGAACGGATCCAGAAGTCCCAACCATCGAGCGTTCTCCATCTCGCCTTTCCAGTGTGATGATTCAAGGAATTCATATTCCCTGATTTCAAGCTCCTCCAAAGCGGAGATGAACGGGAAGGATGAACTACAGACCTGGGCGAGAGACGAAAGCTGCCTGTCTAATTCTCTGCAATAGATTTCCAACTCGAGCAGCCTGCGGTGATGGTGATCGACTACCCCTGTTTTGGGATAAAGGCTCAGCTGAATTAAGGGACTGAAAATCGTGACTTTTGCGTGGTCGAAAGTCTTGAACTCTTCTGTGTGACCGATGAGCCTGTGAAGCTGTGGGACGTCAAAGTCGGAGTCCATGAAAAATATGGTGCGGAGGTGGTAGAGAAGAGGGGCATCGATTCGGGCCAGAAAGTCCTCCAAATACTGAAAAACACCTTTGAATGTAAGTTGGGTGAGAGCGGGGAGGACAAAGCGTGTGGGCGGAGACAGAGGTCGGCTTGCTGGGTCGGGGTGATATCGAGGGAAACGGAATCCAAGATGAAGGGCTTCGAGCCTGGTCATCACTGTGAGGGCAGTGGCCACCGAGTCGGGTGAAATGTAACCAGAACGGGGAATGTTCTGAAGGGAGAGTGTGACGAGGCCATTAGCAGATAAAAGTAGTTTCGGAATTGATGGAAATGGAACGCCTCTCAAATTGAGTGTTCGCAGACGTGGGGCAGATCCGCCCAAGAACGAATCAGGAAGGACTGACACCGTATAACTAACCACCCGAAGTTCCAGATGTGTCAGCTCCGGGAATGGCTTCTGCATCGCTGCTGCGAATCCTTCCCAGCGCAATTTGGTCATACCCGAGATGTAGATTTCAGAGATGCGACTATAGTGCTCCGACTCGAGTGCAGCAACCTTGTTATCCCACCAGCGGTCCGACTTTAGAGGAAAATCGCTTGATGTTAGTATTACAGGCAGAACTGGCCAGGCGTCCAGTACCTCCGACATGGGTCGATATCCGCGATACACGAGTCGTAGGTTGAGGTGACGCGGTGATTCAAACACGAGGTATCTCCATCTACGACACACATGGACGAGTGGATGCCACGTATTGTGTAGAGAGTACCACCGACGGTCAATATTTACGTAGAAGTTGAATATTTCCACAAGCACATCGTCGGGGAGCATGTCGATTGTCACCAAGCCTGCATTGGAAGGGTCAGCGTTTTTTCAGGACACTGTACAAAACGGCATACGGCGATCTCGTGCTAGACCAGACTCTTCCCGGAGGCGTACAGAATGACCGCCTATCACGAGGCCTTCCAATGAAAGGTCGTTCGGAGGAGGAGTTGAGCGGGAGATGCAAGGCAATAATGACTGGACGAAGCCAGTGAGTAATGGGGGGACTCGATGGAGAAGACGACTATGGGATTTGGTTAGTACGGCAGGAATGGTGAGAATGGATCTCGCTCTACGTACAGGAGAAAACTCATCAGTGAGGATACAACGTCTGAGGGCCAAGTGATTGTATTAAAAGTACCGCAAATGGGGCGGGGAACCAGAGAACGAACACGATGAAAAGGCACGTGTCGCACACGCCCGTACGATTCACTTATGGGAACGCTAAAGGGGGAAAGTTGCCCTCCGGAGAGAAAAAAGGGTGGATAACGGGTGGTGTTATAGCCCGCTATTCAGCGGTTGATTTACAGTATCGCCCTTTTAAGGGGTAAAATTCACCCTTGGAAAACACAACGAACAAAAACGAGGGCATTTTCTAAATCTATCGGCTGATTTTCGGCTCTTGACACCAATTTTAGCGAGTGAAAAACACACAGGAGGGTGGTTTTCGCCTCTTGGGATCTTCATAGGGATTATAGCAGCTAAGTCGATTGGTTGTAAACCCTCCGAGGAATCCTTTCCAACTTCTTCACGGCGTCTAGTTGGATAGTGGCGCACCCCGCCACCTCCTTTTAGCCGACTTCATTCTCATCTCTGAAACGAACACCCACAAGCTAGTGCACCACCACATGTATCTCTTCAAGTCGCGAGTTCTTCGCGGCGCGTGTCTAAAATGAGGATAGTAGTCGAACTGTGTGTTGTCCACGCCCTTTCTGAACTTGCTCCATCCACTTGCAGACCTCCGATCCCACCTGTCTTGACGCAAACTCTGACAAATGTCTTTCAACCGTAGCGGAAGATCCCCTTCTCCTCTGTCACTCCAGTGCCAGCGGTGAAATTAGTCAAGGTTTTGGTCCCTGCCTGCCTATTGCTAACTTATTGTTCTGCATCTCCTCGCGCTCATTTCAGTACCTTTCGCACCGCCACATCGCTAAACCTCATCTAGCATGTCCTCTGTTCACACACCCGATCCAAAGGTCACCAGTGGGGGGTCTGGGGGGGGATCAAAACTGTGCTTCTTTGGTCCTGGGAGACGCCAACTTTGCGCGTGTTTCTTTCCGAGAAAGGGCGCTGTGGAGTGCAGAGCCCCGGGGTGAAGAGTCGCGCCAGGGCTCGGTGATAATTAATATTATTGTGTGCGCCAGTTTGCACTTGCCCTGGCATCTGCTGCGGTCCTGGTCCTGCTGCGGTCCCGTTTTGTCAGCTTGCGCGCCGTGTTTCCGCCCGTCCTACGCATCGGCGTTGATAGGTTTCCGTGTCCTCGGGTTCGGGATGCGTCGTGTCACCGCCGTGACCCTATCTCGCGGTGGCGACGGCGCAGCACTTGAAAGGGTAGCTTTCGGTTGTTGGTCACTGCGAGGTTGAAGTTGATCGCAACACAACGAAGTACGATAAGTCCATAAGTACCAACGAATACGATACGACATAAAACACTTCCTGTAATATTACTCTCTGGCTCGGATCAAATCCCGATCATTACTAGTTCACACATACACATACTCATATGATAGATACGCATACATACGTGCGGTGCACAATGTTCACGGAAATTCCAGAACAAACAAGGCCAGTCTTCTCATCCAAGTCGGAACCTAGCAGCGCACGCCGAAACGAAACGTCACCTATCTCCAACACTCAGCAGACGACCGCCACGACCGCCCTCAGCCCTTTCGTCTACCGTAACTCACACCAGTTGAACTGCTTCTGATGCTTATCTGGGAAGTACGGGACCGGTTAGCAATTGCCACTGGTGCAGGGTTGGATCCCGACCTTCGTCACTCTCTCATGTCGATCACATGACAGTGGGATACTCGCTGAAGCGCACGCGACGAGTGCTGTTCACAGAGTCAGCGTGGCCCTTGGCTGATTTATGATACTCAGAACCTGGTGCCCGAAAAAAAAAACCGATAATAATCAACAGTTTTGTCCGTGATCTGTCACCACCGGCACACGTACCCGTCCTTGGTGTAACTCCGTTTACGCTCGACGACCCCATGCTCGGACCTGCGTACGTATTCCCATTGACAAAATTGGCTTGGTTTCGCCGGCCGTACGCATCCGTGCTTGGGTATGGCTCTTGATAGTTGAACGCTTCGCCTGGATTCAACGCCCCCATAGAAGCCCGGCGCTGGCGCTGTGGGTACCGCTGGGAATCGCGCCCGTCCATGCCTGGGTATGACCCAGGGAACGAGCCACTATATGGCTCTGGACGGTAGGGATTATTAGAAGACGATTGGCCCGTGCCAAGAGGCTGGGAATATGTGGTTGGAGTAAAGCCGCAGGCTGAACAGCGGGTGGATGATGGATATGGTTGTGTCTGTGTGGTCGAATATGGGTACACATTCGGGTAGCTCGCTCCTTGTCCCGTGTAGTTCCCTTGGCCCGCTGCCGTATTCTGCCATGAGGACACGCCACAGTTCGGGCAACGAGATGATAGCGCGGTCTGAGTCCGGCGTGTGCTATTGCCGACGTTTCCGGGATAAACCGTTCGCCCTGCGTGTGGGGGCAAGTTCTCGTCGCGGTAAGCTGTTATTCGTCCCCGGGGTTGAGAATGGAAAGGTAGCGAGTCATCGTCAGTTCGCGGTTAGGTCAACGATGAATCAGTTACATACGTCCTGCAGGTTGAAAAGACCCAGGCTGTGGGTATGGAGCCCTATATTCGAGCCCGTCGCCATCTGACCGCCGCAACGTGCTAGAGCCATAGTATGGAGGAGGGTCCATCTCTGGATAGCCCTGGCCCCGGCGATGCTCGTCAGAGCGGTACGGGTTACTCGTGCGAGTCTGTTGTTGTTGCATACTAGGAGGGGTGGAAGAGGTTCTTGCTGGCCAGGGATTCCCTCCAGTCGGTTATGTGGGTGGAGACAATTTCACGAGGTTGCATCAGGGGCTGTGTCCTAGCCTAGGACAGGTCCCCCCGTTCCCCGTGGGGCGGGCCAAACCTTATGGACATCCGTGGACAATCATACAGTAGGAAGGCGCAATCATTGGAGTGATTGAAAGGAGTCAGGGACGATTGTTCCCATGATTGGCTCGTCCTACGAATGCTGCACGAAGATGGTTCAAGAACTTGTGGGTGTAAGCGCTCGTTCAAAATTTCTTCAAGGCGCGGGGTGGATTACGTGGTACACTCAGCCCTTCGAATCATTCTTTTTTAGAGGAGCGTTTTATTCCTAGTTTTGTCTACTTTTTACAGTCGACTACTACTAAGAATAAGTGCCATGCCGCAGGAGACGATCATCAGCCCTGCACGGCCGCTAAAGCCGACCACATGGGACGGTTGTGAGGGAAAATGCTGTTATGCACACCCCAGTTATGGGGTAGTGTGGGACTCAGGTCATGGTGCCACCCGCAGAGGGGGGTGACCTCCTACCCACTAAAACCTCACGGTGTGTTTTGGGATGTCCCTTCTTTTGCTAGGACCTGTTCCCGGGTATTCTCGTAGAACCCTCCTTTCTGTTTCACTTTGTTGTGGTAATGTCGTGTTATGTTGTTGGTTCATCGCGTTGGGGCTGGGGGGGGCTAGGTGGCCCGTCCTGGTGTAGGAGTCCTCTTGGTGTGGTGTAGAGGTCCCCTTGGTGGGGGGTAGCATGATGTGGGGGTGGATGACGATGCATCGCGGATGTGCTCCTTGCCCGGTGGTGGTAGCGGTTCAAGGAGCCCCCCCCTGAATCATACTTTTTAAGACTGCGAATCCTGCTCGCTCGTTAACCTCAGCTACACCTCAGTCTCAGTCTTGTATTTAACAGAGGTGGTGTGTCAACGATAAAGAAGTACATACGCATGCCAGTTAAACCAATTCAAGGGATAACAATCACCTATATGTAGCTGAAATTAAAGCCCAATCGCCTTAAACGCCTCATAGCACTTCAGAATCTCACGCCTGGTTGGTCAGAGGCTTCATCCCTTCATCATGGCGACGAGCAGGACGAGGGACAGTCGGATAAAAATATGTCACACGGGATTCCTCTGGAGGGTAGGTTCCATGGCGAATATGAGTCGACAAAGTCTGGGTGACAGGAATCTTGAAGAACGCGGGCGACGTGCCGACCATGTCGATGCCGGGCATGACCTAAGGCAGAACAACATCTTAGGGAAAGAGTCAACAAACCCATCAAATAGTTCACTCTTTCCTCCACCAAGGGAGGTAATCCAATTGCTTCCCTGTGCGCACTATTCTCTTCGCACTGACGGGCTCTCCTGGTTCCAGGAGAAGAATATCGTTCTGAGAGCGATCGACGAGACAGACGTTGCGTGCCTGAGTTCGCCGTAAATGAGCAGAGGGAGGATTTCCATCTGATTGAGGCTGACGTGATACGATTCGAGGTCATTGCGCGTCCAGTCGCCGCTGGACTTGGGCGGACTGGATGAGGCTAGCCATAGCCATAATGAAAAGTAACGGACCTGGCGGCGAGGTACGACGTGTTACGCGTCACTACGGGTGTCGTGTTTTGGCATCTGAGGTTGATCTGATACAACATACTGTAATTCAGCGGACTGTCGACCGCAACCAAAAATACTACATGTTGCGTGACAATGGTATCTCGAAGTCGAAATCTGGTTCTCGCGACGTCCTCAAAGCCATGTACTCAATCTCGATCCTCGACCAACCAGACGTTACAAAAGCACATGTTCCCGTCCCGAGCGGCACGGGTAAGGAAAATATGCTGCGCTGAGACCAAACTGGAACAGGGGCCAGCGAAATCATCTTCAGTTCTCGCATCTGCCAGTGCTGATCGAACTTGATATTTGACGCGTGATCCACTGGCAGCAGCTGTACGGGAAAAGTGGAGGTGCTATTAGGGGTATAAGGATAAAGTGCACGCCCCACAAACTTCAATCGTCGTTCGCTTGTGCGGGGCTTCAATTGGAACTGGACCACCATATTATCACACCCGCGGCGTCAATCACCACCTGCCACTTTCGTTCCCATACTGGTTGAAGGGCATGGGACGAGTACTGTTCACAGCGCGGGCGTTGGCTGCATTGTGGTAGTACGAACCTAGTAGGCAAGAACAAGACCGCCATCAAAAAAAAGCAGACCACCATCCACAGGAATCCGTCAACACTTTGTCCGTGATCTATGATGACTCGCAAATATACTACGCACCTGTTCCTGGCATCACGCCGTTTCCGCCCCACATCCCCATGCTCGAACCTGCGCGGTGCGTAAAACCATAGAGAGAATCGGCTCGACTTTGGTGGTCGTGCGGATACATCGGCCCCGGATAGTCGTGTGCTTCGTTTGCTTTGTACGGCCCAACAAAACCTGTCTGGCGTTGTCGCTGTTGGTACCGCTGCTGTGAATTATACCCGCGCGCGTCCAGAGCCGGATATGGTTCATCGTCGAAGGAGTCAAAGGGCTCTGGACCGTAGATATTATGAACTGGGAATGGGCCTGCGCCAGTAAACTGGGAATGTGTCATTTGAGAGAAGCCGCAGGTTGGACAACGATGTTGTTGTATCTGTGGGCCGGGACCGTTTGGGTATCGGGGGTACATCTCATAACTCGGTCCTTCCTCTGTGTATCCCCACTGGTTCACTGTGCCCTGCCAGCCTGAGGACGACGTGCCACACTTGGGACAACGAGAGAGCATGCTCTGAGCCCGGGCGCTATCGCCATAAGTTCCCTGATAAACAGCTGCTCGCCCAGCGTGTGGGTGCCAGTTCCCGGAGTAGGCTATTAGTCCCCAGAGTTGGTCATGGGAGGAAGCGGGTCATGGTCAGCTCGCGGTTTGGTCGACGATGATGAGTTACATACGACCCGCAGGTGGTAACGATCCGGGCTCTGGGTATGGTGCCCCGTACACACGGCCGTCGGACCAGTTGCCGTCTAACGACTGCGACATACCAGCAGCATATTGATACGGGGGAGGGTCTTCCTCGGGATAACCCTCATCCCAAGAGGACTCGCCAAGGCGGTACGGGTCATTCGTACGGGGTTGGTATCGTCGCATACTGCGGTAGGAGGGGATGGTCACGGTAGTGGTCCTTGCAAGTCAGTGTCTCTTCCCACTTGCTTATGTGGGTGGTGTCTCATGAAGAGCCGACGTGCCGAGGCTGTGTCCTAGGATCGGCTCCAACGGGGAACTTGTTTGGCCAGTCATACGATAGCGCAATCACTCCAGTACCCTCCTTGCTCGATGGCAAACGTGCATCAGGGTGCCACTCTCGGTGTATTGCAAATGTCTGCCTAATACATAGTTATTGCTGGTATCAACCCTGCCGGCTATACCTTGATCCATTGTTCTGGGCAACCGACCCACGTGCGGCATTGCTCCAGGTGACAGGGTCAGCATTGGGGACCATCGAGGGCGAGCCGAAAGTCGATGATTGCCATTGCTGGTACTGCTGGTGCTGTTGTTGACGTTCTTGTTGCTGGCGCTGCTGTCGCTCCTGTTGTAATCGCTGTTCCTGTTGCGCTATCCATATTTCGCAGACGGATCCACAGAATTGGCTGTTGGCACGGCGTGGACATGTGTTACATGCAGGGCACATAGGAAAACCAAGGTCCACAGCGGCCCTGATACCCCAGCCGCGGGCGATCTTCGACATCAGGACACGATCGGAGCTCTGCACGATGACGACGAACCGCATATGTTCCCCTGAGCAGTATTCGCTGAGCTCATTCGTTCTCTCATCCATGGTCACCGGGTAGTAGCAGTTCGGATAACGACAAATTGGGACAGTCGACGTGGCTGTGGGATGGTGCTGTGATGCCCCGCGAGTGGCGGACCCCGTGTAGACAGCACCTTGTGCGCGCCTTGGTGTATCTGTTAATGACCGAGGTTGTGAGCATACGTTACACGATATACATAAGAAAAGCACACTTGAGATATGCAACGCAGTCTGTGTAGGGTACCCCCACTCGTCGGGCATCTCCAATTCATTGGGGAGGGTGGGTTGATAAGACGCTACGTATTGGACTTGAGTATGCGTCTGCAGAGCTCGATTTTGGCGCTGTTGTTGAGGGGAATAGTAGGCATCCTTGAAGCAAGCGGCTGTTCAGACATCTAGAGACGGTATTGAGTTCCCTGACAAACGTATACCTCGTTGGGAGTGCCCAGGGGGAGACGGTTCATGGTCAAAGTCTAGGGATTGGGCTTTAGAAGGTGCGGAAATGGGTAAGGCGAAGAGGTTCGTGGCCGCTATGTCGCATAGTTGTTCCACATTCACACCGACGCCGATGGCTGAGCGGCTCAGAGAGGCTGTAACCACCACGTGACCACGTGGCTCTAGTGGGTGGACATGCTTGCGCTCACTCAGTATGCATCCTGAAATGTGAAACCGCTCGCGTATTCAGCCCTCCTTTGACTGGCATCTCTGTGTCCGCCGTACCTCAACTCCAGTGATTCGACTGCGGGGTGCGCTTATGACCGCACATGCATCAGGCCGAGATAATCTGGGATAGAGCCGATAGAAGGACGCGATTCGGTTCAATTTTCATCAATTCAACAGTTATCTCTCGCTAGCGCGGGAGGTTTTCCTCGATGTGTGTAGGCCATGGCATATGGCATTAGCGCTGAAAAGGGTGCGCATGCGAGAGGTCAGTAGGGGGGATAGACAAGACCGAACGCTGGGAGGGGGGGCTTACACTCAGTCAGAAGACCGTCATTGCCTCATTTCACACCTCAATAGACCAAACAGTCCGTGGACAAATTTACGAACTGGCGCAAATGATTGATTGGGATTATACTGAACTAAGCATGAAATTTCCATACTGGCTAACACACGGAACGTATACAGGGTCGTAACAAGCGAAAGAAAATATCAAGTGAATATATCAGAAATCGGGACTGCTGGAGGGAAGCGTAACGATATGAACGCAGGAGACTCTTGATCAGATGGTGATGCATGACCTAAGTACCATGCGGCTGGCTGATTGTGCTGTGTATCGGTGTGAAAATGATGGGTATGGTGATGTTTATGGAGATGGAGTACTTTCACACTTGATATACACGTTTCTACAGTGTTGAGTAAGAGAGCTGTGGGAAAAAAGCGAGTCGGTCAGCACATATACAAGGTCACCATCGAATCGTTTGAAGAACGCGGAGTAGATGATCCCTCGGACCAAATAGTGGAGAACGAGAATCGATCAGCAGGCACAGGCATCACAAGTTGGGACCCGTAGCCGAGGGGGGAAAGATTTACAGGACGAGAGATGTTGACACCGGTTCGTACATGCACAATATTAATGCAAGACAGTTATCGACGAAAGTAGGAAGGCCGTCAGCAGCGGGGACACGATCGTTGGGGCGGATATGTCGCACCGCACCGCCGGCAGCGTATAAGTCCTGGAAGAAGCCGGCGGCCCGGTCAGCCTGCGAGTCCGATCCCGATTGGTCACGTACCCCCAACTGGTGGTGACCCAGGGCTCCCGACTGGATAATCCTCCTCGGCCTCACCGCCATCGTCGTAACCTCTGGCATATATTCTTCGACGACGACTATGTATTGCGACATTGGCCCCGCCACCCATACCAGAGCCACCACCACTCCCGGCCGTTGAACCTGCCAGTGGGGGAGGGTATGATTGATAATTGACGTTGGCGTAGCCGCCAGATGGGTACGACCCGCCGTAGTTGGCACCTCCCTGCGATCCCATGGTCGCAACCTGTCCCGAATAGTAGGTCCGATCTTGCTGTTGCGGGTATTGAGCTGAATATTGCTGCTCTTGCGAGTGGGGTGGAGGGTAAGCTTGCTGTTGCGAATATTGAGCTGAATATTGCTGCTCTTGCGAATGGCGTGGAGGGTAAGCTTGCTGAGCATGCTGTTGCGAGTATTGAGCTGAATATTGCTGTTGCGAGGTTCCATAATCCTGTTGCCTGTCCTGGAACGAGGGGCTACGATACTGAGTTCGACTGGTGAACGCAGTATCATATGGTTGTTGTCCCGCAAATTGCGTTCGGTCATATCCGGATCCGCGATCAGGATATGCACCAGGAGGCAGATAATCAGGCTGACGGTGATAGGTTGGTTCTTGACCCCAGTGGGTAGTAGTGTGCGGTTGGACCTGTTGTGGCCTATGGCTCAGGCTGGATGGGACGATGTAGGGGCCCGATGGCGGCGCTGAGATGTAGGGGGCCGATGGCGGCGCTGAGGGGTATCGTCATGAACACCGGTCATAATCAAGGTACGAGGTAACCATTAGCTCTGCTTACATTCCCAATTTGGCGCCGTTCCAGCCTGAGGGGAAGTGGAAGCCCCGCTGCTATCAGAGTCAGAGTCAGAGTCAGCGCGATGGGGTACTACACCGCCTATGATAAAGTTTCAGCTTTCAAACTTTTGAGAGCCACAAAGAGATCGCACCGCGGCCATCGTCTCGTTGATAAGGGTCTTGGGGAGGGTAAGTCATGGGGGAAACATGTAGCGGGCAAAATCCAGCTGCCGGAGAGAGTATTTAAGTGCGCACAACGGACCTGATTTTTTTTACCACGATAATGTACCATTCTGTCAAAGGTGACTCTACGCGTCGTTCGATGTTGCTACTTCGAGCCCAATTAGAAGAATTAGGCGAGGCAGTACAAACTCGTAGAAGGCGCAAACTGAAGACGCCGTACTAGTATGTGTTTGGAAGGGTCTTTCACGTGCAGTCGGCAGTGCTCAGGCTGTTCATCCACAACTTGAACCTCGGCCGAATAATCTCAGTGTCAAAAAGACCCTGAAAATCTGTCACTGCGTTGCTGTACTAGGCGGACACCGCCTATCCCACGTGCTAGTGAATCCCGCTGACTCACAGCACGCATTTTGAAATGTGAAACTGCTCGCGTGTTTAGCCGCTCCTTTAGCTGGCATGTTGTGTCCACCATACCTCCGAGTCAACTCCAGTGATTCGGCTGCAGGATGCGCTTAGTGCAGCCATAGTATGACCGCACGTGTGTAGGCTATGGCACTTAGAAGTAGCGATTAAAAGGGTACGCATGCGAGAGGTCAGGCGGGGAATAGACAATACCAAAGGGCGAGGACACAACGAGGGTACTCGTAGGAGGCTTACACTCGGACTTTCGCACGTGGCGGGCAACTCTCCTCAGTGCGGAAAACCAAGCCTTTCAGTTCAACACATACAGTCTAATCAGAAGTCCGTCATTTCCTCATTTCACCCCTCAACAGACCAAAACAGTCAGTGGTCAGAATAACGAACGGGCGCAAACAGTTGATTGGAATCATACTGAGCTAATCATGGAACTTCCCCGATGATCAACACACGGGTCATTGATATATATACAGGGTCAAAGCTAAGGAAAGAAGATCTCGAGTGAATATATCACAAATTAGGAGTATCTGAGGAAACTGTGACGATGTGAACGCAAGAGACTCTTGATCGGATGGTCTAAGTATCATACGGCTAGCTGACTGTGCTGTGTATCTGTATGAAAATCAGAAGTCGTAAGGGATAAAATGATGTTCATGAAGCGCAACCCAGACGTTTCTACAGTGTTTTTAGTAAGAGAACTGTCAGGAACCGAGTCAGTCAGCACATATACAAGGTCACCATCGAATCATGTTTCTTTCGTTGAGGACGGCGGTGCAACGCGGAGTGGACGATCCATCGGACCAAATAATGGAGGACGGGAATCTTGTCAAGGAATAAGCAGGCATCACAAGCTGGGACCCGAAGCTGAGGGGGAAGGGGAGGGGGAAGATTTACAGGTGGAGAGGTGTTGATTATGGAAGAAGGAAACTCGTGGAACATCCGGTTTGTATGTGCGCAATGCAGGAGAGGAAGCAAAGGTGATCTTCACACAGTTATCATCGGCGAAAGTAGGAAGGCCGTCAGGACGCTACTTCGCAATCCCCACGTCCTAGACAGCAGTACAGTATTCAGCTTTCGGCTTGTCGAAAGAATCTACGACGTTCGAGGGCAATACGGACAGGGCAGCAAGGATCTGTGTCCGGGATACTCCCTACCACACTGCGGGCAGCTTAAAAGTACTGGGAATCGGGGCCGGCGGCCCGGTCAGCCCGCGAGGCACCTCGAAAGATACACGTCACGTACCCCCAACTGGTCGTACTGGTAGGCCCCCGACTGGTCGTGATGGTGGGCACTCGACTGGTTGCGGACCTGGGGGGCGGTACGATTGATGAACGGCCTTGGGGTAGCCGCCGGATTGGTACGATAGACCAGCAGCAGCGTAGTTAGCACTGCCGTAAGCCACACTTCCGGAAGCCATCGTATGCGATCCCGCAACTGCCACCTGTTGCGACGAATAGTAGGACCCCGATTCAACAGGCTGTTGGCGATTTTTGTCTGCTTCCCATCTTGCGCAGGCAGACCCACAAAATTCGCCGTCGAGGCGGCGAGGGGACTTCTTACATGAAGGGCATAGGGGAACACCACGCCGTATATCTTCCCTGGACACCCAATGGGCGACATTCAGCATCAAGACACGAACAGAGTCTGAAAGATGACAACGAACCGCATGTGTCCATCTCCACAGTACTCGGAAAGCTCATTCGTGCGTCCATCCTTCCTCGCAGGCTCGTGGCAGTTCGGAAAGCGACAAATCATAGGACCAGGATCTGTGCGCGCTGTTGATAGACCAGATCGATATATCATCACCACATACACAGAAAGGCTCACGTCTCTTGTGACGCGGGTGCTCCTCGCTCGGCACCCCATGGTATTCACTAGGGGATGTAGCGTCACTATAAGGTACGACATGATCTATTGTGTGTCCGGAAGGTGAATGTTGTCGCTGTGACGGTGAATATGGTTGCTGTGGCGGTAAATATGGTTGCTGTGGCGGTAAATATGGTTGCTGTGACGGTACATATGGTTGCTGTGGCGGTGAATGTGCTTGCTGTGGCGGTGAATGTGCTTGCTGTGGCGGTGAACGTGCTTGCTGTGGCGGTGAATGTGCTTGCTGTGGCGGTACATATGGTTGCTGTGGCGGGGAATATGGTTGCTGTGGCGGTACATATGGTTGCTGTGGCGGGGAATATGGTTGCTGTGGCGGGGAATATGGTTGCTGTGGCGGTACATATGGTTGCTGTGGCGGTACATATGCTTGCTGTGGCGGTGAATATGCTTGCTGTTGTGATGAATATTGCTGCTGAGGCGAGTGGTGTGGAAGGGATGTTTGTTGCGGGGTTTGTTGAGGATAATTTTGTTGCCTGCCCTGGAACTGGGAATCATGATACGAGGGTTGAGGAGTGTACGTATAAGACTGTGTTGCGGCGGGTTGTTGTAGAAGTGGGCGGTACGGTTGATCATATCCGAGTCCAGATCCGGGAACCGGAGGTGCAACACCAGGAGGTGGATACGCAGGCAAAGAATGGGGCTCTTCTTGAACGGAAGCGTAAACCTGACTCTGTGTACTACTAGTGTACTGTTGGGCCTGTTGGTTTTGGTTGGATGGGATGTTGTACGGGGCTGATGGTGGCACTGGTGACGTCGCTGCGGGGTATCGTGAACACCAATCAATCTACGACGTAAACATCATTGGCTTTGCCTACATGGCCAATTTGGCGCCGTTCCCGTTCCATAGGAACCGGAGAATTGAGTCTGGCCTTGGCCTGTAGCAGTGGGCCGAGTATTCGACACTGAGCGACTCGTCCGCTGAGGGGCACCACCTTGGCGCTGAAGTGGACGGGAGCCAGGGGAAGTGGGAGTCCCGCTGCTATCAGAGTCAGCGCGATGGGGTACACCGCCTATATAGTTTCAGCATTCAACCCTTTGAGAGACAGAAGGGGATCGCACCGCGGCCATCGTCTCGTTGATAAGGGTTTTGGTGAGGGTGATTCATGGGGGACACACGTAACGAGCAAATCCACCTGCCAGAGAATATTTAAGTGCGCACGACGGATCTGGCTTTTTTTCCCACGATGATGTACCACTCGGTGTGTTATTGCTACTTCGAGCCCAAATGGCAGAATTAGGCAAGGCACGGGCGCAAGGGCGCAGATTCCACGTGCAGTCGGCAACCATCTGCATTTCACAACCTCGGCCGAATAATTCAGTTCCAAACAAACCCAGAAAATCTGTCACTTTGTCGCTGTACTAGATTATAATACAGTCCTCATTCCTCGGGTACCCAAATCGATTTTTACTCACATTCGCGGCCACGTCCTGAATGCGAATTCCCAATGCGTGTGTCCTCGTGACATGCTCTAATCGATGGGCGGCGCGCCGCAAAATGACCACGTACCTTTTCCTTATAGTGTCATGTGTGTGAGTGAGCGAACGCCAGTACTGGATGATGATGGACGTTAGACTGTATGACAACCATACGCAGGAAGGTCGGCTCGACTCTCGATGCCGTTACCTTCACAGCCTCGGATACGCTCGGATACGCCATCTTTGCCCCTCTCGCCTCGTGTATGCCAGCCATCGATCGCGGCCACGCACGGCAACTCTGCGCCCTTGGAGGGCAGCGGGTTCTCAAGATCAAACACGTCGTCGTCGGTGCCCTCCTCGACCGTGTCGACGACATACAGCTCCGCCAAAGCGGCATGTGTGAAGGCCATGCGTGCGTAGTCGAGGAGTCCATGCAAGTAGTTCCACGCGGATGCATTGTTTGGCACAAGCGCAATCTTCTCCTTGGAAAAGCTTTAAATGGATGACAGATGACACCGGTGCGCGCTGGGAGATAAGGGCATCGCCATTGTGGCAGGGCAAGTTGTCAGTGGCCCTACTCGGCCGAATCATCAGACTGCAATAGGGTATCAACGTACGCCAGTTCATGCCGCATTGCCTCATGCCTTGCGCCTGCCTTGTCCCCGTTCTCGGATGTGACGAAGAATCGGTGGTGCCATGCAGAGTTGTTCCACACGTCCTCGGCGAGGAGTCGCTCAACGAATGGCAGTTCGCCACCCCACAGCTCTGGTTGGTCAAAGTGAGCGAGTAACCACTGTCGGTGGCTCCATGTGTGGTAGTTTTTTGCGCTCACCTTGAGTATCTCCTGGTTGAATGCTAATTCTGGTACGGGGTCGCGTAGGGTTGTCAGGATGAGCCAGACCTGGTATGCCTTTGGGGAGGCTATCGTGGGTGCGTTGGTGAGCGCGAGCTCGGGCTCGAGAGGGGCTGAGATGGTGATGAGAGTTTCGTAACGGTATTGCCTTGCTGCTCGCAGGTAAAGGAAATGAGCATTGTGCAAGGAGACAAAGGCACATACCAGGCAGAAATAGTGTGTGGGATTGCCAGTGAGCCTTATAATCGTCTCGGTGAGTTGAAGAACACGTGGGCTCTTCTCCCCCATTTTTACGATACCACGAAAATACTCAGTTGCAAACAGAAGATTCTCCGTCGTGGAATCAGTGGTGTGCGAGGACATGATGGTGGAGAGTCCTTCGCAATAGTCCGGTACGGACGGGGTCGACACAATTGGCTCCGTTCACGCGTGTCGCTTGTAATTGGAAAACGTCACTCAGTAAGATACTGACATCAATAGACAAAGAAAGGAGAAATGGAAAGCACGATACTATGGATGGAAACCGAAACCGAGAATGAGAATGGTATATATACAAGACAACTACAAGCGGCAGCTACAGCAGCTGGCACAGCATTACTCGCAGTATAAGCGTCCTCTCGTTGTCCTTCTTCGACCTGTTTTGCTTTGCAGAACCTTGCGGGATGTCTGAACGGCTTCCTTGGCCTATTTTTATTTCGACCTCGGAGACGCGGACAAGCAAAACCTTCAGAACTTGCCTTCTTCTCTCCTCATCCAGCTTTCTGGTTGGACGTCTAGTGATCGGCGAGCCACGATAGATTGCCTCAAAGAAATGCTCTCCCTCGGGACGCGAGGGCCAACTTACTTCATTTCGGATGCTCTCGATGAGTGTCCGATGACGTCCACTGTTCCATCACCACAGGAGTAGGTCCCCGATCTCGTGGATAATTTGTTGGCCTTCGCCTTCGAAATGTTCACGTATGTGTTACGAGTCGGCCTGAGCTGGTCATTCACGATGTTCTCGAACCGCTCACTATACAACCTCTTTCGCTTCACGACGAAAGTGGTCAGAAACAAGACATCATTGACCTTGGTGGCTCTTCCGTCGACTCAGACAGAAGGATGCGGAGATGGCGAGAGGAGGACAAGGACCTGCTGATAAAGACATTATCAAAAGAGGCTGATGGAATGTAAGTGTGTTCTCATGGGTTTGTGTTTCATTCTCATGACAGGTTTCAATGGGTATTCTGCCAATTGGTGCTTCTATGACACTGTTTCCCATCAATGCTCGACGTATCTTGGAGGAATTACTGGAGTCCCTTAACGAGATATACGAGCGCATATTGAGAGAGATCAGAAAGCCGAATCAAGGACATGCCTGTCGACTGGTGCATCGTCTCGTAGCGGCGATTTTCCCACTTCGAGTCGAGGAACCCGCCGAAGTCCTTGCGGTTTGGATTCGAGACGGATGGGAGCTGAATGTCACTTGGCGGTAGGAAGATTAAGAGGAAGCAGTCATCTCGGCGTGCTCGAGTCTGACCATCGTACTTAAGAACGGGTACTCAAGTTCATGGCCCATCATTCAATTTCGCACTTCTCGGTCTTTTTTGGAGTCAAGAAAAGTTATATCAGATGATCACATTGACCGTGACGGGATCAAGAGTTTCCCACTAGCCAAATATTCCGCTCGATACCGGGTGAAGCATGTACCATTCGAGGATGTGTCGTCACACCTTGCCGCTTGGCTCTGGATCTACAATGAAGGATTTGAACGTTCAGACGTCATGGTTGCCTTATGCCTCTCGAAACCTGAAACAGTCTCGCTGTACGGTACTAAGCCTCGGCTTCAAAGATGACTGCCAGGGAATCCCGACCCCTGCCAGGTTGCCTCGCTGACTCCCAATAACAACTTCATAAAACTTCTCGTTGCGGTAAACAAACTAGTCACGGACGGCCAACAACAAATAAAATCCGGCTCGTGCAACTCAGGACCAATGGGCGTGGCTCGGATCGCCGGCACGGGAAACTTGCCCGCATTCAAATTCATCCTCGACACTGAAGGCAACACGACCTTCAAGATCAACAACCTCGAGGTGGTACACTTCATCAACATGTAAGCTTTTTTTTCTTCTTTTTTTTTCTGTGTGCTCTATGACGCCATGAGTGCCGGGCACTGCTGGCTTGCAGCAACAAGCTAAGTCACTTTTTTTTTCCTTTTTTTTTCACTTTAGCCTCTGTCTGTCTTTTGTATTTATGTATATAGTTTGAAAGATAGAGTTGTTTGAACCATTTAAAAAAAATTTTTTTTTGAGGGGATTTAAACATTGTGTGATTCAAAAATAAATTACTTTCAAGTACCATTCCTACTTGACTTTCTCTTTGCCACCTCTGTTCAAGTGTAGTAAGGGAGTTTGGGGGCCACATTGTATATAGTGAAGTCCTGGCTGCGCTGACCAAATAATTCCCTTTTTCGGGGACAGTTCTCTTTTATATTATGGAAATCCCTTCCCAAAAATTCCCGATTTTGCGACAAAGTTAGCAGCAGCGAAGGGAGATGTCGAAGTTGCATTCCTTCTACTGAAATTGAACACCTCCCATTAGACATCAAAGACAAGTTCGGGTTCAATACTACACTGCACACTTCTGCGCTGGAAGGTCACAGCGGCGTAGTAATTCGACTACATGTTGATGAAGTGTATCGAGGTTGTTGATCTTGAAGGTCGTGTTGCCTTCAGTGTCGAGGATGAATTTGAATGCGGGCAAGTTTCCCGTGCCGGCGATCCGAGTCACGCCTATTGGTCCTGAGTTGCACGAGCCGGATTTTATTTGTTGTTGGCCGTCCGTGACTAGTTTGTTTACCGCGACGCAGAAGTTTTATGAAGTTGTTATTGGGAGTCAGCGAGGCAACCTGGCAGGGGTCGGGATTCCCTGGCAGTCATCTTTGAAGCCTTTGGCGATCACGTACAGATCAAAAGCTTGTAGTAGGCGAGCTAGCCTGAGGTGTCAGGGAGAGGGCAATGAGACCCATCTTAAGGGAGGTTTGAGGGTCACCTTGGTCGCCTCTTCCTTGCCAGTGATTGCCCTTATTGTTGTTGTTTTATGGGAAGGGCAGGCATAAACCCGGGGGAAATCACAGGGAAATCACAAGAGTTGTTGAGAGCGGCCGTATAAGTGACGTGAAGAAACGCACTGACGATAAGTCACATCAAAGTGAATCAGGTTGTTTGACCTCCAGGTAGCGGACTACATTCCCGCTTTGCATACTCGACAGCAGCCTCGATGTATAAGCCGTGGAGGTCAACCCTTCCCTCAGGTTGAGCACGCGCGACCTCATCCAAATAGCATCACTGCAGCTTGGCCACCATCGCCACATCCTCGTTCCGAGTTCTCATTCTCATCTCATGTACGAAAGCATCGTGGTTGTGGCGTTGCTCGGCCTCCTCGTCCCTTCTCTTGTGCGTGCTCTTAGCGGACTCACACGCCTCCCGCATCTTGTGGTGACACTATCTCGCTTATGTTCGTTGCTCCTCTGTGGTGGTAGATTCCTTGTCCCCACCCACTTAAATTTAGACGACTCGGATGGAGGCCAAGTGTGACCGTGACCTGGTAGGAAAATCGAAGAATGTGAAGGCGCACTGCAGGAATGAATGGTGGGAAGACGCGCCCTGGAAGAGGATGTGGCTAACTGACGGGGTCACCGAGAGTGAGGTCGCGATGGGTCCGATGGCAAGGTCCGATTAGGACCGGCTTTGCCATCTCCACCACTAAAAGATTGGTGGTTTGAAACGACAAGATTCAAGTTGTCAAGGCGTGGGGAGGGAAAGTTTGAAATTGAAGCTCCGAGTAGATAGATAGCTGACTATCGAATCGAGGGATCTGGTGGACGCGCTGTACAGCCTATGACTGAGGCGCTACTTGCACACGATTCAGGCGTGAGGACAACAAGAGGAATTCAGAAGAAAGGAACCGAGCCGAATATCAGGGCCACTTAAGCGCGACATGTACTGAAGCTCACGCGCACCTTGACGCAGCATGCCGAGTTGGGGGCATCATCGAGCCAAGTCACTGCCACACCTGACCACAGCGGTTTCGACAGTCTTATCTCTGATTATGAAGCAGAACAGCTGGGCGTCACTACCCCTCCTCCGAATCCTCCAAGTCCTCCTACTCCTCGACCTCATCGCCATCGTCGTAACCTCTGCCAGTGGCATCGTCCCCATATCTTCTTCGATGAATACGTACTGCGACATTGGCACCGCCACCCATACTAGAGCCACCACCACCCCCGACTATTGGTGACCCTAGGCCCTCGGCTGGCTGCGAACCTGGGGGAGGGAGTGAGGGATAATTGTTGTCGGCGTAGTTGCCAGATGGGTACGACCCGCCCGCAGCGGCGTAGTTGGCACCTCCTTGCGATTCCATGGCCGCAACCCGTCCCGGATAGTAGGTCCGATTTTGTTGTTGCAGGTATTGAGCTGAATATTGCTGCTCTTGCGAGTGGGGTGGATGGTAAGCTGGCTGTTGCGGGTTATGAGCTGAATATTGCTGCTGTTGGGAATGGGGTGGAGGGTAAGCTTGCTGAGCATGCTGTTGCGGGGTTTGATATTCCTGCCTGCCCTGGAACGGGGGACTACGATGCTGAGTTTGAGTGGCGAACCCAATATCATATTGAGTGGGTTGAGGTTGTGGTTGTGGGAGGTACGCTCGATCATATCCCGGGCCGGATCCGCGATCCGAAGATGTACCAGGAGGCAGATAACCAGGCTGACCATAACCAGGCGGACGGTAATAGGTCGGTTCTTGACCGGAAGGGTTGAGCTGACTCTGGGTACCAAGGTACGGTTGGACCTGTTGTTGCCTATGGCTGGATGGGATATTGTACGGGGCCGATGGCGGCGCTGAGGGGTATCGTGAACACCGATCAAGCTTGACCATTAGCTCTGCTTACATGCCCAATTTGGCGTTCCATAGGGTGAGGAAGTGTCGGATAATTGAGGCTGGCCTTGGCTAGTCGTCCAAGGAGGAACCGGCTGACGTGAACGAGAGCCAGGGGAAGTCCCGTTGTTCTCAGAGCCGGGGCGATAAGGTACATCGCCTATATAGCTTCAGCGTTGTTCGGACGATTGAGAAACACAAAGGGACCGTACCACGGCCATCGTCTCGTCGATAAGGGTCTTGGGGAGGGTGGTCACCGTAACTCATGGGGGATTCGGACACACGGAACGAGACAAATCCACCTGCCGGAGAGCGTATTTAAAGACGCACGACGGACCTCATTTTCTTTACACGATAGCCTATCATTCTGTCAAAGTAACTCCGTGCGTCGATGCTACTTCGAGCCCAATGGGCAGAATTAGGCGAGGCAGTACAATAGCAGGCGCAAAGGCGCGGGGCTGTATGTGTTTGGAAAAGTATTTCACGTGCAGTCGGTCGGCAGTGTTCATTTCACAACCTCGGCCGAATAATTCAGTTCCAAACAAACCCGGAAAATCTGTCACTTTGTCGCTGTACTAGGATTATAATACAGTCATCATTCCTCGAGTACCCAAATCGATTTTTACTCACATTCGCGGCCACGTCCTGAATGCGAATTCCCAATGCGTGTGTCCTCGTGACATGCTCTAATCGATGGGCGGCGCGCCGCAAAATGACCACGTACCTTTTCCTTCCTTATAGTGTCATGTGTGTGAGTGAGCGAACGCCAGTACAACCATACACAGGAAGGTCGGCTCGACTCTCGATGCCGTTATCTTCACAGCCTCGGATACGCCATCTTTGCCCCTCTCGCCTCATGTATGTCAGCCATCGATCGCGGCCACACACGGCAACTCTGCGCCCTTGGAGGGCAGCGGGTTCTCAAGATCAAACACGTCGTCGTCGGTGCCCTCCTCGACCGTGTCGGCGACATACAGCTCCGCCAAAGCGGCATGTGTGAAGGGCGTGCGTGCATAGTCGAGGAGTCCATGCAGGCAGTTCCACGCGGATGCATTGTTTGGCAAGACCGCAATCTTCTCCTTGGAAAAGCTTTAAATGGATGACAGATGACACAGGCACGCAGTGGGAGACGAGGACATCGCCATTGTGGCAGTGCAAGTTGTCAGTGGCTCTACTCAGCCGATCAACTCGGAATCATCAGACTGCAATAGGGTATCAACGTACGCCAGTTCACGCCGCACCGCCTCATCCCCTGCGCCTGCCTTGTCCCCGTTCTGGGACGTGACGAAGAATCGGTGATGCCATACAGAGTTGTTCCACACATCCTCGGAGAGGAGTCGCTCAACGGATGGTACTAGCCTAGTTCGCCAGCCCACAGCTCTGGTTAACGGTCAAAGTGAGCGAGTAGCCACTGTCGGTGGCTCCATGTGTGTAGTTTTTTGCGCCCACCTTGAATATCTCCTGGTTGAATGCTGATTCTGGTACGGGGTTGCGTAGGGCTGTCAGGAGGAGCCAGACCTGGTGTGTCTTTGGGGAGGTTATCGTGAGTGCGTTGGTGGGCGCGAGCTCGGGCTCAAGAGGGGCTGAGATGGCGATGAGAGTTAACGGTATTTCCTTGCTGCTCGAGGTAAAGGAAATGAGCATTGTGCAAGGAGACAAAGGCACATACCAGACAGAAATAGTGTGCGGGATTGAGTCTTATAATCGTCTCGGTCAGTTGAAGAAAGCGTGGGCTCCAGATCTTCTCCCCCATTTTCACGATACGACGAAGATATTAGTTGCACATAGAAGATTCTCCGTCGTGGAATCAGTGGTGTGCGAGGACATGATGGTGGAGAGTCCTTCACAATAGTCCATTACTAGTACCGACGGGATCGACGCAATTGGCTCCATTCACGCGTGTCATTTGAAAACATCACTCGGTAAGATACTGGATAGACAAAGAAAGGAGAAATAGAAAGCACGATATACCATGGATGGAAACCGAAACCGAGAATGAGAATGGTATATATACAAGACAACCACAAGCGGCAGCTGCAGCAGCTGGCGCAGCATTACTCGCAGTATAAGCATGGCATCCTCTCGTTTGTCCTTCGACCTGTTTTTCTCTGTGGAATTCACATCGCCGACTCAGCACCTCAACCATTCAAGATACCATGACCTTGTGGGATGTCGGAATGGCTTCCTTAGTCTATTTTTATTTCGACTTCGGAGACGTCGACAAGCAAAACCTTCAATTGCCTCCAAGAAATGCTCTCTCTCAGGACGCGAGGGCCAACTTCATTTCGGATGCTCTCGATGAGTTTCCGATGACTTCCACTGTTCCATCACCACGGGAGTACTTGTAGGTCCCTGATTTTGTAGAGGAACTTCTTGGCCTTCGTCTTGGGAATGTCCACATATGTGTTACGAGTCGGTCTGAGCTGGTCATTCGGGATGTTCTCGAACCGCTCACTCTACACCCCTTTTCGCTTCACGACGAAAGTGGTCAGAACGAGACATCACTGACTTAGTTGTCTTTTTTGTCCACTGAGACAGAAGGATGCGGAGATGACGAGGGGAGGACAGGGACCTGGCTATAAAGACATTACCAGAAAAGGCCGTGTTCTCATATCTTGTTCCGTTCTCATGACAGGTTTCGACGGGTATTTTGCCAATTGGAGCTTCTACGACATTGTTTCCCACCAATGCCCGACGTATGTTGGAGGAATTACCGGACTCCCTTGACGAGACATACGAGCGCATATCGAGAGAGATCAGAAAGTCGAATCAAGGACATGCCTATCTACTGGTGCATTGTCTCAGCGGCGATTTTCCCACCTCGAGTCGAGAAGCTTGCCGAAATTTTTGCGGTTGACTTCGACACAGATGGGATTCCGAAGCTAAATCAAGGGCGGGGATTCATGAATTCATGGGTGGTCATTCAACTTCGCACTTCTCAGTTAGAGAGTACTTGACGTCGAACCGCTTTTTGGAGTCAAGCAAAGATATATCACAGTACCACATTTTACTGAAGGCTGCCCATACGGCCCTACGCAAGCGTGTCTTGGTGTTCTCCTCACACATTGACCATGACAAGATCAAGAGTTTCCCACTAGCCAGATACGCTGCTCGATATGGGTGAAGTATGTACCATTCGAGAATGTGTCGCCACACGTCAAGAGTGGCATGAGATGAGACAAGTCATACCTTGCCGCTTGGCTCTGGATCTACGATGAAGAACTTGAACGTTCAGACGTCATGGTTGCCTTACGCCCCTCGAAACCTGAAGCAGTCCCGCTGTACGATGCCTCGTGGCATAGATTTTATGACCTAGTAGAGTACCTCGGCGCAAAGCATCCGTAGGATATAAACGCTGTGGGCGGCGTATATAGTACTCCACTCCACGTAGCAGCAACGAAGGGGCATGTCAAAGTTGCATTGCTTCTACTGAAACACCTCCCAGTAGACATCAAAGACAAGTTCGGGTTCAATACTCCACTGCACACTTCTGCGCTGGAAGGTCACGGCGGCGTAGTAATTCGACTACACGTTGATAGAGTGTCCCGCCTCGAGGTTGTCGATCGCCATCTTGATGTTGAATGCCGTGTTGCCTTCACAGTGCCGAGGTTCGGCGTGAAGTCGAATTTGAACGAGGGCATGTTTCCCGTTCCGGCGACCACGCCCATCGGCCCTGGGTTGCACGAGCCGGACTTCGTTTGTCGTTGGCCGTCTGTGACTAGTTAGTAGACTGTGAGGCAGAAGTTTATGAAGTTGGTGTTGGAGGTCAGCGCGGCAACCTAGAAGGGGTAGGGATTCCCTGGCCGTCATTTTCGAAGCCTTTGGCGATCACCGTGACGTACGGATCAAAACTTGAAGCTTGCTGGAGGTGAGCTAAGTGTCGGGGAGAGAGGGGCGAAACACCAACTGAGGAAGTCGGACGGTCACCAGCTTGGCTGTTACCATTGCCTCTTCCTTGTCAGAGATTGCCCTTATTGTTTTTGTTTTACGGGGAAAGCAGGCCTAAAAACGGAGGAGTTCACGAGAAGAGATGTTGAGAGCGGCGGCGGCAGGTCAAGGACGACGTGAAAAAGCGTGCCGACGATATAAGCCCTTCCTTCAGGCTGAACACGCACGACCTCATCTAGATAGCATCACCGCAGCTTGGCCACCATCGCCGCATCCTCGTTCCGAGTTCAATTCTCATCATTCTCATCTCATGCACGAAAGTATCGTGGTTGTGGCGTTGCTCGGCCTCCTCGTCCCTCCTCTTGCGCGCGCTCTTGGCGAGCCCACGCGCCTCTCGCATCTTGTGATGACACTTTCTCATTGTCGCTCGTTGCTCCTCGGTGGTGATGGATCCCTCGTTCCCACCCCCTTTAGACCATGGAGGTCAAGTGTGACAGTGGGTTGGTAGGAATTCGAAGAATGTGAAAGCATACTGCAGGCACGAATGGTGGGAGGACGCGCCCTCGAAGAGGATGTCGATGACCGACGGGGCCATCGAGCGTGAGGGCGGCGGTAAAATTTACTGCACTACTGCACATGGTTCAGCGTGCGGACAACAAGAGGAATTGAGGAAACGGCGTTCCAAGTTGGGGAGATCACGAGCTAAGTTACAGTACTGTCACACGGTCACGGTGTCTCGAACAGTCTTATTGAAACAATCTCCTACTGCTGCTGGGCCTCACTGCCATCGCCATAACCACTGGGATAATCCCCATATCCTCTTCGATGAATATGTATTGCGACATTGGCCCCGCCACCCGTAGCAGAGCCACCACCACCCCCGGCCGTTGATGACCCTGGCGAACCTGGGGGAGGGTATGATTGATAATTGACGTTGTAGTCGCCAGATGCGTACGATCCCGCAGCGGCGTAGTAGGTACCTCCGTGCGATTCCATGGCCGCACCCCGTCCCGGATAGTGGGTCCAATTTTGCTGTTGCGGGTATTGAGGTGAATATTCCCCCTCTTGCGAATATTGAGCTGAATGTTGCTGCCGCTGCGAATGGCGTGGAGGGTAAGCTTGCTGAGCATGGTGTTGCGAGTATTGAGCTGAATATTGCTGTTGCGGGACTCGATAATCAGGTTGCGGGGATTGATAATCCTGTTGCCTACTATCCTGGGACGAGGAACTAGACTGAGTTTGAGTGGCGATCACAGTATCATATTCATATGCAGTGGGTTGTTGCGTTCGATCATATCCGAGTCCGCGATCCGGAGGTGCACCCGGCTGACGGTGATAGGTCGGATCTTGACCGGAAGAATTGAACTGACTCTGGGTACTACTATATGGTTGGGCCTGTTGTTGCCTAGGTCTGGATGGGATGTTGTTGTACGGGGCCGATGGCGGTGCTGAGGAATATTATGAACGCCAATCAAGCTTGACCATTAGCTCTGCTTACGTTCCCAGGAATCGAATTGAGGCTGGCCTGGGCTACTAGGCGTCCAATGAGGAACCGGCTGACGTGAATGAGAGCCAGGGGAAGTCATGGTCCCGTTGTTACCAGAGCCGGAGCGATAAGATACCTCGTCTATCTAACTTCAGCGTTCGAACTATTGAGAAACACAAAGGGACCGCACCACTGCCATCGTCTGGACGGTCTGGTTGATAAGGTTGGGGAGGGCGGTAACTCATGGGGGATTCGGACACACGTAACAACCCACCTGCCGGAGAGTGTATTTAAAGACGCACGACGGCTACACGATAGTCTATCATTCTGTCAAAGTAACTCCGTGCGTCGATGCTACTTCGAGCCCAATGGGCAGAATTAGGCGAGAGGCGAGGCAGTACAATAGCAGGCGCAATGGCGCGGCGCTGTATGTGTTTGGAAAGGTACTTCACGTGCAGTCGGCAGTGCATGGACGCTGCTGTGCTCAATTCACAAACCTCGGCCGAATAATTCAGTTCCAAAATAGAACCAGAAAATCCGTCACTATGTCATTGTACTAGGATTATAATACAGTCTTCATTCCTCGGGTACCCCAATCGATTGATACTTCACTTTTACCAATGTTCGCGGCTGCGTCCCGAATGCGAAATTCCCAAACGTGTGTCCTCGTGACATGGCTCTAATCGATGGGCGATGCGCCGCAAAATGGCACGTCCCTTTTCCTTATAGTATCATGTGTGTGAGCGGGCGAACGCCAGTGCCGGACGACAATAGACGTTAGACTGTATGACAACCATACGCAGGAAGCTCGGCTCAACTCTTGATGCCGTTACCTTCACAGCCTCTGATACGCCGTCTTTGCCCCTCGCCTCGTGTATGTCAGCCACAAATTCGATCGCGGCCACGCACGGCAACTCTGCGCCCTTGGAGGCCGCCCTCAGGATTCTCAAGATCGAGCACGTCGTCATCGGTGCCCTCCTCGACCGCGTCGACGATATATAGCTCCACAAAATCGGCCTGTGTCGAAAAGGGCACGCGTGCGTAGCTGAGCCTGAGGACTCCACGCGGATGCACTGATTGGCGCAAGCGCAATCTTCTCCTTGGAAAAGCTTTAAACGGATGACAGATGACACCGGTGGGAGACAAGGACATCGCCATTGTGGCAGGGCAAGTTGTCAGTGGCCTTACTCGGCCGAATCATTAGACTGCAATAGGGTATCAACGTACGCCAATTCACGCCGCACCGCCTCGTCGCCTGCGCCCGCCTTTATAGCACGAAAATGGTAGTCAGTGGCATCCTTGTCTGCGTCGTCTATCAGTACCATGGTGGAGCAGCACGGTATATCGCCCATCAATCAGTACTGTTAGGATGTTGCGTACATTGGGGCTGTAGAAGATTGGAATCAGGGGTGTGCGAGGGCATGATGGCAGGTAATGGACTCACCACTAGTAAAAGATTAGCTTAAAACGGCAAGACCGCGAAAAGTTCAAGTTGTCAGGGCATGGGAGGGGGAGGATGAGACTGAAGCTCCGAGTCGTTCATGAGCATTACCGAGGATTCGGTGGACTCGCGGCACAGTGACTGAGGCGAACCATGGAATCTCCATTAATATTGGTGGCGGGCGAATATTATGTCAGCATTTCTGCACTTGTCCGGGCGAGCAAAAAAGAAAAGGAGTCTACGTTTTGACACAAGTCAGCCCCAAATAAATAAATGAGTATGAAAGGTTCACAAAAAAATATTATTTACTGTGATGTGCTGGAAAAAAGAGAAGCATCACTACAATCTACCGGTTCACTTTTATTTACTTCAAGTTAAAGTTGAGAAGCTTCTACCAATTTTCCTGATGTACGGCACTACTGCACACGATTCTGGCGTACGGACAGCAGGAGGAAGTCTGCACCACCTAGGCGCGACAGAAGCGCACGTGGCATCATCACGAGCGCCAGCTCAGTCTAGTGTGAAGCAGAACAGCTGGTTTCCAAGCCCTCCTACCCCTCTTCCAGATCCTTTGGAACCGCCTATCCTATTCCGATTCCTCTGAGACCTCACTGTCGTGGCCATCATCTCCAGATCCCCCTTTTGATTTTGAATCATGAATATGAACGTGGACAGTGGCACTACCCACCTGAGCCACCACCACCCCCGGTTACTGACCCTGGGTCCTCGATTGGTTGTGAGCCTAGGGATTTATAATCGGCCCTGGGGTAGTCGCCAGACTGGTACGAGCCGCCCACAGCAGCGTCGTTGGCACCTCCGTAAGTGACACTTTCGGAAGTTATTGTATGCGATCGCACGACCTCTACCCGTCTCGAATAGGAGTATCCCGATCCAGCAGGCTGTTGTCGATTTTTCTCGCCGGGCATCGCACGGTATTCACCAGACGCATTCTCTCCAAGGGATGTGGCGTCTACGCCACGCACCATTGTGCTTCGGGAACGTGAATATTGTTGTTGCGGGGTTCGTTGAGGATAATCCTGTTGTCTGCCTTGGTACGGGGAACCACGGTACTGGGTTTGAGCAGGGGGCGTATCATATGGAGTGGGTTGTTGTGGATGTGAGAGGTACGTTCGATCATGCCCGGATCCACGATTCGGAGGTGCACCACCAGGCGGATAATCAGGCGGAAGATAGGTCGGTTCTTGACTAGAAGGGTAGAACTGACTCTGGGTACTGGTGTATGGTGGGTTGTTGTACTGGGCAGATGGCGGCGCTGAGGGGTATCATGAAATCAAGCTACGGCGTAACCATTGGCTGCTTACATTCCCAATTTGGCACCGGTCCATGCGAACCAGAGAATTGAGCCTTGCCTGTAGCAGTGGGCCGAGCAGTTGACACTGAGCGAGTCGTCCACGGAGGGTCACTACCTTGAACTGGCTGAAGTGAACGTGAGCTAGGGAAAGTCCCACTGTTATCGGAGCCAGCGCGATAGGTTATTCCGCCTATATAGTTTCAGCGTTTCGGACTATTAAGAAACACAAAGGGATCTCACCGCGGCTTTCATCTTGTTGAAAAAGGTCTTGCGGATACTGGGAGCTAGGGTAAGTCCTGCTGTTACCAGAGCCAGCGGGATTGGGTTGATAAGGGTCTTGAGGAGGGCGGTAACTCATGGGGGACACACATAACGAGCAAAATCCACTTACCAGAGAGAGGTATTTAATTGCCACGATAGTGTGCCATCTGTCAAAGTGACTCTGCTGCTTTGAGCCCAATCGGAAGAATCGGGTTGGACACTGGCACGGAAAGACGCTGTATGTGTTTGTTTGCACTCTGGCCGAATGACCCGTCACTTTGTCGTGGTACTACACTACAGTAGGTAATGCAGTCTTCATTCCTCGGGTATCCATGCTTCAGTTCTTACTAACGTCCGCGACGGCATCCTGAATGCGAAATTCCCATACCCGTGTCCTCGTGACATGTTTTAACTGATGGGCGGTACGCCGCAAATGGTCACGTACCCTTTCCTTATGGTATCATATGTGTAGGCGAGCGAACGCCAGTACCAGATGACAATTAGACTGTATGACAATCATACACAGGAAGGTTGGCTCGGCTCTCGATGCCGTTACCTTCACAGCCTCTGATACGCCGTCTTTGCCCTTCGCCTCGTGCATATCAGCCACGAATTCGATTGCGGCCACACACGGCAATTCTGCGCCCTTGGATGGTGGCGGATTTTCAATATCAAGCATGTCGTCGTCGGTGCCGTCCTCGACCACATCGACGACATACAGCTCCGCAAAAGTGGCCTGTGTCGAGAAGGGCCACACATAATCAAGGACTCCATGCAGGTAGTTCCACGCGGATGCATTGTTTGGCACAAGCGCAATCTTCTCCTTGGAAAAGCTTTAAATGGATGACAGATGACACCGGTGCGTGGTGGGAGACAAGGACATCGCCATTGTGGCAGGGCAAGTTGTCGGTGGCCCTACTCGGTCGGCCGAATCATCGGATTGCAAGAGGGTATTAACGCACGCCAATTCACGCCGCACCACCTCGTTGCCTGCGCCTGCCTTGTCCCCGATCTCGGACGTGACGAAGAATCGGTGATGCCACGCAGAGTTGTTGCGCACGTCCTCGGCAACCCGTTGCTCGTTGCGTCCACTTTTATTCCCTCGTTGAATCCTAATTCTGGTACGGGGTCACGCAAGGCTGTCAGGAGGTGCCGTCGGCGGTGCCAGACCCGATATGTCTTTCGAGAGGCTATCGTGAGCGCGAGATCGGGCTCAAGAGGGGCTGAGATGACGATGTGTTTCGTAATGGTATTGCCTTGCCGCTTGACGGTAAAAGAAATGAACAGTATACAAGGAGACAAAGGTAGATAACAGGCAGAATAGTGTGCGGGATCGAGTCTTATGATCGTCTCCGAGTCGGTGACTTGGAGAACGCGTGGGCTCTTCTCCCCCTTTTTACGATAGCACGAAAACAGTCGGTCTGCGTCGTCCATCAGGATGGTGGAGCAGCACGGTATATAGGGGTTTGATTTTTTCGTACTGAGGGTGAGAACGACAGCTGACCACTCGGATCATTCTGCAAACAGAACATGCACCGTCGTGGGATGAGTGGTGTGCGAGGGCATAATGGTGGAGAACAAGATCGTCCCTTCACAGGTAATGGATTCACCACAAGATTGGCTAGAATGACAAGACCAACAACCACCGCTGTCGTGACGACAATTCAAGCTGTCGGGGCGTGGGGAGGGTGATCTTGTAGTGGGGCCGAGGCTCTGAGTCGGCACTGCTTACGGATCGGTGGACGCCAGTACTACATGGCAGCGGCAGCAGGCGAAGACATCAGGGATGTGGGAAAATCCAAACTCGCTCAAGTCGCTCAAGTCGGCTCAAACCTATCAAATTCACACAACTTTTTGTAAATATGATACAATTAATGTGGAATTGAGATGCGCGTGCCTACAACTTGAGTCTGCTACAGTAGTAAATCACTCTAGCAAGTCACACAACTTGGCTCAAACCTTGCAATTCACTTAAATTCATTACAGTAGACCAACATTTTGTAAATATGATACAGTTAATGTACCCTGACACGGGCAGATTGGTGTGCAGGCGTGGAGATGTCGGCAGGCAGGGGTGGGCAGCCGGCCATGCAGGCAGACTGGCAGATGGTTGGGCGTGCTGCTGCCGTGCATCATGTCGCGGTTGCCGCTGCTGCCGTGCGTCGTGTTGCGGTCGCCGCTGCTGCCATGTACCGTGTCGCGGTTGCCGCTGCCGCCATGCGTCGTGTTGCGGTCGCCGCTGCTGCCATGCACCGTGTTGCGGTCGCCGCTGCTGCCGTGCATCGTGTCGTGGTCGCCGTGCATCATGTCGTGGTCGCCATGCGTCGTGTCGCGGTCGCCGCTGCCGCCGTGCGTCGTGTCGCGGTCGCCGCTGCCGCCGTGCGTCGTGTCGCGGTCGCCGCTGCCGCCGTGCGTCGTGTCGCCACTGCTGCCATGCACCGTGTCGCGGTCGCCGCTGCCGCCATACATCATGTCGTGGTTGCAGCTGCCGCCGTGCGTCGTGTTGCGGTCGCTGCTGCCACTGTGCGTCGTGTCGTGGCCGCCGCTGCCGCCGTGCGTTGTGTCGTGGTCGCCGCTGCCGCTGAGCATCGTGTCGCGGTCGCCGCTGCTGCTGTGCGTCGTGTCGCGGTTGCCACTGCCACCGTGCATGGTGTCGCAGTCGCCGCTGCCACCGTGCATGGTGTCGTGGTCACCGCTGCCGCCGTGCATGGTGTCGCAGTCACCGCTGATGCTGTGCATCATGTCGCGGTTGCCGCTGCCATTGTGCGTCGTGTCGCGGTCGCGGCTGCCACTGTGCGTCGTGTCACGGTCGCTGCTGCCGCCGTGCGTCGTGTTGCGGTCGCCGCTGTTAAGGTACGGTCGTGTTGTGGTCGCCACTGGCGTACCTCATGTTGTGGCCATGGCTGTTGCCATGCGTCGTGTCGTGGTCGCCGCTACTGGCATACATCATTTTGCGGCTGTGGCTGCTGCCATGCGTCGTGTCGTGGTCGGGGCTGCTGCCATGCATCGTGTCACGACCGTGGCCGCTCCTATGCCATTGCGATGCGGTCGCCACTGCTGCCATTGCCATCGTGTTGCAATTGCCAGCGGTACTGTGTCTGAGTGAGTTCGGACCGCAGAGGCAAGCGTAGCCCTACTGTGTCATTTGATGCTCGGCCGGCCGGCATAGGTGTTGAGGCTAGGGCAGATGCATGAGAGGAGGGGGGGCAGGAAAAGGAGAGGAGGAGAGCGAGCGAGGGTGAAGGCTTGAGCTCGACTTAGAGATTTTTGCCTCGTAAGTCTGACTAAGCTCCCTTTTCTCGTATACCCTGCAGGATGTCCTTGTCCATGGTAAAGTACGGAGAAGGGGAGTCGCCTTGATAGTGTAGTGGTTATGTTGCCTCAGTTTATGTAAGCCATACCTGAGGTACGCCGGACGATGTCATGAGTTCGAATCACGCTCGACGCACAATGTAATGCAAATAATTTATGTGATAACTTATATGTGAAATAATTTATGTAAAAATCAAAATGCCTCTCCTGTAATTTATAAGTCTTAAATTTGTCACGCTGGATATACCACGAGTAGATTACTATATTTGGACTTGCATGATGTGACATGAGTCAATGAAAATCAATACAATTGTGACCGCAACTGAAGGATGCAGTCCAGTTAGGTTATAGTCTTTTTACAGTCCATGCAACTGGCTATCTCGCAATTATTTGATCAAATTTTAAGTTGATCAGGAATGCCTAACATTAGATTCCGTAAAATTTCCTCAAGTTTCCTCAAATTTTATGAGCAGCTCAAATGCATCAAATGAGTCAAATTATCGTAAATTTGAGTGGTTTGTACAAATTTGAGTTTTCCCATGTCCCCGATGGACCGATTACAAGTCTAAATTTACTGCACTACTGCACACGATTCAGGCGTACGGACAACAAGGGGAATTCAGAAAGGAACCGAGCCAATGTCTGGACCATCTAAGCGCGACAGAAGCCAGGTCACAGGTCTGAGTGACTCGGAAGCAGAACAGCCTGAGCTGGTTGCCAAATCATCCTCCTACCCCTCCTCCGGGTCCTCCTACTCCTCTCATACTCCTATTTCGAAACCTACTTATTGTTATTGTCGTGGCCATGCATCCCCAGATCCTCTATTTGAATAAAAATTTGCGTGGAAATTTGAAGAGGCATTACCACCACCACCACCAACACCCCCACCACCACCCCGCGGGCCGCCCTCGACTGATTGCGAGCCTACGGATTGATAATCGGCCCTGGGGTAGTCGCCAGATTGGTATGAGACACTTTCGGTAGTGGTCGTATGAGATTTTACCCGTCTCGAATAGGAGTACCCTGATCCAGCAGGCTGGAGTCGTTCCCGTTCTGCGTAGGCAGACCCACGAGATTCGTTGTCGAGGTGGCGAGCAGAGTTCCTACTTGGAGGAGGGGGAGCCTGAGATTGCCGTTGCGAGGTTCGTCGAGGATAGTCCTGTTGCTTGCCCTGGTATGGGGGGCCACAATACTGGGTTTGAGCAATGGACGCCGTATCATATTGAGATTGAGATTGAGAAAGTTGTTGTAGACATTGGGAGAGTGTTTGATTATGGCCGGATTCGCGATCCGGGGGTGCACCACCAGGAGAATAGGTCGGTCCTTGAACAGAAGGGTAGACCTGACTCTGGGTAGTGTATGGTTGGACCTGTCGACTATGGCCGGATGGGATGTGGTACTGGGCCGATGGCGGCGCTAAGGGGTATCATGAACACCAAGCGATCTACGACGTAACCATTGGCTCTACACCTACATTCCAACTTTGGCACCGTTCCATAGGAATTGGAGACGGAGAATTGAGCCTGGCGTGAACTAGTCGTCCATGGAGGGACACTACCTTGAACCGGCTGAAATGAATGGGAGCCAGAGGAAGTCCTGCCGTTATCAGGGCCAGCACGATAGTATACGCCGCCTATATAGCTTCAGGATTCGAACTATTGAGAAATACAAAGGGATCGCACCGTGGTCATCGTCTCGTTGATCAACATTTTGTGGAGAGTGGGAGACAAGGGATGTCCAGCTCCCTGTAGAACCAGGGGATGATACCCGTGTCCAGCTCCCAGTAGAGCTAGGCGATGGGGATACCGGTGTCCAGCTCCCACTAGCACCAAAGGATTTCTTGCTGCCACCAGGGACGGCGGGATAGGGTACACTGCCTATATATCCTCAGCATTCAGACTATTGAGAAACACAAAGGGATCCCACCGCGGCCATCGTCTCGTTGATAAGGGTCTTGCGGAGGGAAGTAACTCATGTGGGACACACGTAATGAGCAAAATCCACTTTCCAGAGAGAGAATTTAATCGGGCACAACGGACCTGATGGCAATGGAGTGCCATTCTGTCAACGTGACTCCCAGTGCGCGCATTAATGCTACTTCGAGCCCAGTCCGAAGAATTGGCGAGGCAGTACAGCAGCAGGTACAAAGACACCGTATGTGTGCATCAGGAAAGTGGCCCACTTACTACTTTGTTGGACTCGTGACTCGTACAAACTGGTACGAACTGGTACGAATTCGTACGAGTCGAAAAGGAACCTAGACCTCAAACAAAGTTCATTCACAAATTCTTTTTCAGGAGGAAAGAAGCACAAAGAAACCTTCTTTTTTCCAAAAGTTCAAAAGCTCAAACGCTGGTGGATATTCCTGATGTGTGTTTGGAAATATCTTTCATGGCGGTGTTTCTCACAACCTCTGTCGCAAAAAAAGTTAAATTATTACCGAGGTTATAATATATTATGACCTGATAATGTTATTATAAGGTCATTACTGTATAATAAATTATGAAATTCAGTTCCAAGATGACCCCGAAAATCCGTCACTTTGTCTTCATTCCTCGGGTACCCAAATCGATTTGGATTGATGTAACGTTCGCGACTGCGTCCCGAATGCGAAATTCCCAATACCTGTGTCCTCGTGACATGCTCTAATCGATGGGCGGTGGCCACAACTGACGTATCCTTTCCTTATTGTATCGTGTGTGGGCGAACGCCAGTACTGGATGACAATAGACGTTAGACTGTATAACAACTATACACAGGACGGTGGGCTTAACTCCGGATGCCGTTAGCTTCACAGCCTCTGATACGCCGTCTTTGCCTCTGGCCTCGTGTATGTCAGCCACGAATTCAATTGGACGGCGGCGGATTCTCGAGATCAAGCACGTCGTCGTCGATGCCCTCCTCGACCGCGTCGACAACATATAGCCCCGCAAAATCGGCCTGTGTCAAGAAGGGCATGCGTAGATAGGCCCCCGCAGATGCATTGCTCGGCGCAAGGACAATCTTCTCCTTGGAAGATGACACAGACAAGGACATCGCAATTGTGGCAGGGAAAGTTCCGTTAAAGTTCCGTTGTCACTGGCAGTGACCCTACTCGACCGAATCATCGGACTACAACTTGAACAGGGTATCAACGTACGCACGTTCACGCCGCCCGCCTCATCGCCTGCGCCAGTCTTGTACGAGCTATCCAGAGCGCCCACACATCGATCCGAGCCCAGACTATTATCGCTCCTCGCACACGCCTTCGTTCTTTTCCATCCGTTCTTCCATCCCCCCACCCTCTCGCTGCCTTGACCTCCTTGCGCCCTCAAAACCGACCGTGCACTAAAGACGTACCCATCGCCCGAAGCCCCATCGGACTCTCTGCTAGACTCATTATTGCGCCGACCCGTACCTCCGCACTAACAGCATGCAGAGTCGTCCCGCACGTCCTCGGTGAGCAGTCGCTCAGTGAATAGTCCAATTAGTGTGTTGACGGGGAAGACTGCTAGGACTAGGACATTTCATACGTTCAGAGCTGTAGAATATCGGGACAAGTGGTTTGATGTTTTCGTACTGGGAATGAGAACGACACCTGATCACTCAGGTCGTTCTGCAAACAGAACTTGCTCCATCGTGGAGTGACAACAATTCAAGTTGTCAGGGCGTGGGGAGGGCGATGTTGAGACTGAAGCTCCGAGTCAATGCTGAGCGGCCAAGAGGCAGCATTACTCGCGAGGATTCGGTGTACGCGAGTACACATGATTCAGGGGTGCGGGCAACAGGAGCAATTCAGAAAGGAACCGAGACAAATGTCCGGACTACCTAAGCGCAACAGAAGCTCACGCGGCGTTCGGGGGCATCGCGAGCTAGGCCACACATCTTATCAGAGGAGTGAAGCAGAACAGCTGGTTGCCAAGTGTAAGCGCGAAGCTTCCGAGTTGTGTCGACGCGCTGTGAGTTCGTTCGGCAGAGTAGAGTTCCAAAGGGAGGGAGAAAGGGTTCACATTAGAGGAGAGGGAAATGGGGTATTAAACGATGCTCGCGCTCTTGCTCGCTCGTTTTTTCTCCGTCTACTCGAAGTCTTTTGGGAGCTTATATACACGGTTTGAATATGCAATACTCGTCGGCAATAGGTATGGATGTTGGCTGACACGGGCGCACGCAAGGTCGCCGTTTGGTTGCTGGGAAGTTGGAACATCAACAGGTGGAATATGGAAATGTAGAGTAAATGAGGCTAAGAAGAAAGGAGCAAAGCGATCGTACGAAAAGAGTAACATAAAGTGTCATCACAAGAAATCTGTTACTGATTGCAAAGAGAAATTGAGTGCGACCATCTGCACCAGCTGGCAAATGTTTTCTCAGAGGCAGAGTGAATCCAGCATTCAGAGCACGGATGCAAAGGTTCTATGTAAGACGGTGAATTAGCATTTGGAGCATCAATAAATCACTTGGCACTTTCGACTGCAACGGGATGCAATACACGACATTCTTCAAGGATCAACTGAAGTTACTCTCTCTTCCCTGTCCATTCGTGCCCATTTCGACAATGTTTGATACAAAACTAGTTTCTTGGTTTTATATTGAATGTTGTTGAAGTGTGCATGAATGGGCAGGGAAGAGAGATTAACTTGATCCTTGAAGAGCGTTGTGTATTGCATTCCGTTGCAGTCAAAAGTGCCAAGTGATTTATCGATGCTTGTTGCAGCGCCAGTCACCACAACAAAAGAATTGCGGCATACTTCATCTTCAGCGCATGGGACGACCTGGCAAGAATTGAATATGTCGTCATCGCATGTAAAGCAAAGCACAGCAGACCTGAATGATATCGCCACAGACATCATAGTGTGAGACGTCAGTTAGCGTTTCGGATGTCGAGCTGTTGTTAGCGCCACCTCCTTGTTCCGTGTTAGAGATGATCGTGCCATGCGCGGTACCAGGGATGGGAAGAACCCTTGTGATCTGTGAAGACGTTAGCATTCATTGCAGTGAGGGATAGGAAAGCACAGACGTGGGTCCAAGCAATATAACGGCCGACAACGTTAAAGGCAACGTCTTCAGAGTTAAAATATCGAAACTTTCCGATAAGAGCCTTCCCGGGGGATGATAGCCACATCTGTCCACCCAGTTTTACAGACTATGGGGAACCATCCACTGCGCGACAGTTCTCGAGTACGACGGGGCTGGAGACGATGACAGTCATCGGGAGGTGAATGCGAGCACCTAGAGGACGGGAACGGACTTTATAAAGATCGCTCTCTTGCGAGCGAACATATTCAAGTTAGTTAGAGCGTCAGTGAATCGCAAGGCATAGATTACTGAGAACAAGATGCAATCCGCGAGCACGGGAGCAAACATTATTCGAATGCAGCATTCCGACCACGGGTGCAAAATTTGCGTCGACAAACAAAGCAGAGGAACGCAGTCCACCGGCATGGGAGCAACAACACGGGTGCGTCGACGACAACTTGAGAGTGAATCGGAAAACATTGAATTGGAGCCGGGGTGCAAACATTTGGTCAACGACAACGGATGAGAGTGTATCGGAACGTATGAGAGCGGATCGGAGTGGAGCCCAGGTGCAAACATTCGATCAACAACAACGGATGAGCGTATCGGAACGTATGACAGCGGATCAGATTGGAGCCCGGGTGCAAAGTTGCAAACATTCAACAACTCCGCAAGGAGCTGAGGACAGTCGTGCACACAGGGACTGGGGTGCCGAGGGTGGCCCCGAAGCAGTCCCCTGCAAGTGCATACGTCTGTTTGTGAGCTCACTCGCCGGGGCATGGGAGTAATCGTTTTTGGTTTTCGAAAAGTTGATAAATTTGACTTTGATGGATGATTACCCAGGCCACTGAGAGTACAGTCCAAAAGAAAGCGCTCCCCTTTCCCTTTCCGAGCCCAGCAGCGGCTACCTCCTACCCCTCCGAATCCCCCGGGTCCTCCTACTCCTCTTCTACTCCTATTTCGAGACCTCCTTATTGTAAAAATTGACGTTGACAGAGCTACCACCACCTGAGCCACCACCACCCCCGACGCTCGTGACTGGTTCCGAGGCTAGGGATTCGGCCTTGGGGTAGCCGCCGGATTGGTAATAGTTGTTGTTGGCACCCCCGTAAGTGCCACTTTCGGTAATTATCTTATGTGATTTCACTTCCTCTACCCGTCTCGAGTAGGAGGGCCCCGATCCAGCAGACTGTTGTTGAATTTGCTCTGCCCAATATGCGCAGCCAGGCCCACAAAATTCGCTGTCGAGGCGGCGAGGAGACTTCTTACATGAAGGGCATAAGGGAACACCACGCCGCACATCTTGCCTGGATACACAACGGGCGATATTCAGGAACAGAACACGAATAGGACCTGCAAGAAAACAACAAACCGCATGTGCTCTTCTCCACAGTACTCGACAAGCCCATTCGTGCTTAGACCCCTTCTCGCGGGCTGGTGGCAGTCCGGAAAGTGACAAATAGGATTTGTGTGCGCTGTTGATAGACCAGATCGGTATATCGTTACTACATACACAGAAAGGCTCACGCGCTCACATCTCTCGTGGTAAGGTGGATATCGTTGCTGTTGTGAGTATTGAGATGAATATTGTTGCTGTTGCGAGTATTGAGGTGAATATTGCTGCTGTTGCGGGGTTTGTTGACGATAATCTTGTTGCCTGTCCTGGTACAGAAACCCACGATACTGGGTTTGAGCAGCGGTCGCAGTATCATATTGAGATTGATCGACTTGTTGTAGATATTGTTGATGTAGAGCGAGGGTTCGATCATGTCCGGATTCGCGATCCGGAGGTGCACCACCAGAATTGGATGGGATGTTGTACTGGGACGATGGCGGTGCTGAGGGGTATCATGAACAACAAGCAAGCTACGACATAACCATGGCTCTGCTTACATCCCCAATCTGGCACCGTTCCATAGGAATAGGGAACACCGCCTGTATAGCTTCAGCGTTCGAATTAATGGGGAACACAGCGGGATCTCACCACGGCTTTCGTCTTGATCTTGGGGAGGGGGGTAACTCATGGGGGACACACGTAACGAGCAAACTTCACCTTCCAGAAAGAGTATTTAATTGCGCACAACGGACCTGATTTTTTTTCGCATTCTGTCAAAGTGATTCGGCTGTACAACGCTGTATGTGTATGTGTTTGTTTGGAAATATCTAGTCAGCCGTAGTCGGCCGCGTGTTTACTCGGCCGAATAATTCAGTTCCAAAATGACCCTGAAAATCCGTCACTATGTCATTGTACTAGGATTATAATACAGTCTTCATTCCTCGGGTACTCAATCAATTGATGCTTTAGTTCTTACCAACATTCGCGACTGCGTCCCGAATGCGAAATTCCCAATACCTGTGTCCTCGTGACTTCCTTTAATCGTCGCGCCGCAAAATGATCACGTACCCTTTCCTTATAGTATCATGTGTGTGGGCGAGCGAACGCCAGTACTGGACGACAATGGACGTTAGACTGTATAACAAACACATACGCAGGAAGGTCGGCTCGACTCTCGATGCCGTTACCTTCACAGCCTCTGGTACGCCGTCTTTGCCCCTCGCCTCGTGTATGTCAGCCACGAATTCGATCGCGGCCACGCACGGCAACTCAGCGCCCTTGGATGGCGGAGGATTCTCGAGATCAAGCACGTCGTCGTCGGTGCCCTCCTCGACCGCGTCGACGACGTACAGCTCCACAAAATCAGCCTGTGTCGAGAAGGGCATGCGCGCGTAGTCAAGGACTCCACGTAGATAGTTCCACGCGGATGCATTGTTTGGCGCAAGCGCAATCTTCTCCTTGGAAAAGCTTTAGATAGATAGATGATGGATGACACCGGCGCGCGCGGTGGGAGATAAGAACATCATCATCGTGGCAGAGCAAGTTGTCAGTGGCCCTACTCGGCCGAATCATTAGACTGCGATAGGGTTATCAACGTACGCCAGTTCACGCCGCACCACCTCATCGCCTGCGCCAGTCTTGTTCCCGTTCTCGAACGTGACGAAGAATCGGTGATGCCATGCAGAGTTGTTGCGCACGTCCTCGGCGAGGAGTCGCTCAACGAATGGTAGTTCGCCAGCCCACAGCTCTGGTTGGTCAAAGTGGGCAAGTAGCCACTGCCGGTGGCTCCATGTGTGGTAGTTCTTTGCGTCCACCTTGAGTATCTCCTCGTTGAATACTAATTCTGGTACGGGGTCGCGTAGGGCTGTCAGGAGGAGCCGTCGGTGGTGCCAGACCTGATATGTCTTTGGGGAAGCTATCGTGAGCGCGTTGGTGAGCACGAGCTCGGGTTCAAGGGGGGCTGAGATCGCGATGAGAGTTTCGTAACGGTATTGCCTTGCCACTCGCCGGTAAAGGAACTGAACGGTGTACAAGGAAACAAAAGGACATACCAGGCAGAATAGTGTGCAGGATTGAGTTTTATGACCGTCTCTGTGAGCTGAAGAACGCGTGGGCTCTTCTCCCCCGTTTTTACGATAGCACGAAAATACTCAGTGGCATCCTTGTCTGCGTTGTCCATCAGTACCACGATGGAGCAGCACGGCACATCGTAGGTCAATCAGCGTGTTAACCGGGAAGACCACTAGGAGGTTGCATACATTCGGGGCTGTAGAATATTGGGGCGAGGGGTTGGATGTTTTCGTACTGAGAAATGGGAAGGACGTCTGACCACTCGGGTCGTTCTGCAAACAGAACATGGTCCGTCGTGGAATCAATAGTGTGCGAGGGCATGATGGTGGAGAACAAGATGTCATTTACAGATAACGGACTCAACAATAGCCAAGTACTGACTCGGTCAACACAATTGGCTCGATTCACGCACGGTGTCATATATAATTGGAAAGCATCATTCGGTAAGATACTGAACAGACAAAGAAAAGCAGGAATGGGAAGCGCGATACACTAGTACTATGGATGGAAACCGAGAACGAGAGTGGTATATATACAAGACAACATCAAGCGGCAGCTGCAGCAGCTGGCGCGGCATTGCTCGCAGTATAATCCTTAAGAAAAAAGCCTGATCAGCGAAACTTCGGCAATGGTTAAATCCAGCCAACCTCCATCTCGGCATCGAGATCCTCGACGGTCTTCTGCGGCCGTTCGGTCTTACGAGTGCCCAGCCTTCTGCCTCGACCTCGGGGTGCGCCACCACGGCTCCTGTCACAGCGATGATCGCGTTTGTTAAGTCATCCCGCGGAACCGCCAATGCTACAGCAACGGACCTGGCAGCTTGAGTGCCGTTAGTAACGACAGCAGCGTTTTCCACCGGGGCGACACGGGAAGCGAGACTGGGTGTGGAAGCAAGACGAGAAGGGTCGACAACAACCTCGATCTTCATGGGACGTTCTGGAGGCGATAGATGTCGGGTGACAGGGAAAGGTTAAGAATGGCGGGAAGGGGAGGAGTTAATTGGTCAGTTGAGCGTTCAGCGATGCGCGAGGCAAACGAAAGACGAAAACGAGCCGAACAAAGAAACAGTTGAGGGGCAATTCGCGGATCCTTCGATCGAACATCGGACATCGTTGATATTCAGCCTTAACCTTGAGCAACCCATTGAACGGGGCACGTCAAGCCCGTTCTTGCAATCCAGACTTCTTCAACAGGACCGGTCTTGAAGCGACAGCGAACGCCTACGCGTTCAACGGCACTCCAGAACTGGAACCTCTCTCAGTCCGACACCCCTGCCCACCTGCACCCCCCTTGACCTTTAACTGCGCCGGCGTGAGAGTCCACGTCATTGCCCTCGACAACACGCATCCAACCCCTTCGGTGCCACAGCACACAAGGCATTTAATACCTGTGCTCTGCGGGGACTTTGCATGAAAGGGGCGGCATGACGGGCAGCCCATCAGGTCACCCGATACGTCACTCGCAAAGCGAGAGCGTATCAGATACAAGAATGCACCCAGGAGTAAACCACAGGTGATACTTGGGGAGGGTAGACCAGGAAGCGAGGCCGTGATGGCGTGTCACGTTTACGGCCTTGCCCTTGCACGAAGGTGAATCAAACGAGTCCGTTGCCGACTTGGCGTCGCGGAACTAGAAGACGAGCTTAAAGGAGAGAAAGTGGCGGATACTAACTCCCATCGATGAGGCGATTGTTATACTGCTGATATGCCTTGTTGCCATCTCCCTTTTTCTGGAAAATGACGGAAGCCACGCCTTTGGAACGGCCATTTGCGTCGTAATGCAGGTTGACCTCACGCAGAGGACCGACAGTAGTTTGGAAGAGCTCCTATATGGAAGATAGATGTAAGGGCTCGTTCGATATGTTGATTTTAAAAAACGCTTCGAACCTTCACTTGGGCTTCATTCACATCAGCCGGGAGGTTGGACACGACAATTTTTTCAACGGGTTGAGGGCTGGCATTGGCAGGCTTGGTGGCATTTGCTATCCGAGCCTTAGTAGCGGGGGATGTAGCGGTAGTTCCAAGAACCTGAGCGCGTGCACCTGCACCACGACGTGGAGCCCCGCGCTTTGTTTGTTTAACCACACGGGAGGCAGCGACAATCTACAAAAGGAACAAAAAAGATTCAGACGAGGATGCTCGGCCACAGATAGGGGACAAAACGAACATCATCGAGGGATTTATCCATTGTTATGAGTATCAAGGTAGCTTTGGTGAAAGTGAGGATGAAATGTAGTACGAGGAGAGGGTTCCTTGGTTGCTTGGTCTGAGGGGTGAAAGTGAAAAGACACGGCGGGTCAAACACCGGCGGGACCTGGGCTTTATTTTCCTTTATTTGCACAGCAGCGGAGTTGAAAATCGCACCACACTGCTGTGTCGCTTTGTTCTCCCTTTTACAGTAAGAGTTCTCAAACATGTCCAGAACCGCTCGCGGCGGCGGTCGTGGAGGTTTCGGGGGCAGAGGTAGCTTCGGAGCAAGCAACCCGCCTCCCATGGGTCTCACATTTGCCGATATACAAGCCATGTCAAGAGAGCAGAGCGCTCTCTATCCCGTATGTCATCGCCCCCATCATGTTCATGTACCTTCGTCCTGAGTTAAGCAATGCATTTCACAGCCCCTCGAACCCCTTCCTGCATTGACGGAGTATTCTGAAGACGAGAAACGTATTTGCGAGTTACAGCGCGGTTTCGCTGCTCGATTGCGCAAATCCGCCTATCACGTGACTCAAGTCGCGAAGTCGACGGGTACGTCTTCCGCTACAGCTTATCACATAACTCACTGCTGACACAGAACTACAACGATATGCGGACAAGTATCGCCCCACGTATTCAACGCAGCCCAAGCTACAGCGAAGGGATCTTCATCAGCCTTTCTTCCCTCAAGAGGTATTTGAGGCCTACTTCGATCCGCGAAAGAAGCAAAAATGTGGGTCCTTTGAGTGTCCTTGTGGCCCTGTTCTCGAACGAATTTTCAGTGGAGAGAAAGTCCACCAAACGTGTCAATCTGGACGACTTGAAGGATGATGCCGAAGAAGAGGTTTGCCATTCATTCACATCCTTACATGCTTTGCTCTTAATTTCTCTCTTTATGCCCCATAGGAAAAGTCAGAGGCATCGGAAGCTGGCTCACAAGCTGTGGATGAAGACTACGATGTAGACGAAGAATACGATAACGACTATGCAGATAATTACTTCGATAATGGGGAGGGTGACGACCCAGATGACTTGGGTGGAGGTGGTGGTGATCCATCGGGCGGTGGTGCGTTCCGAGTCTTTCACACGTTTCTCGAGTGCCAACGAACTTTTTCGGATAGGATTCGATTACGATTAGACGGTATTTTCCATACCAATTGCCAGTGTATCTTGTTTCAATCATTCCCCATCATTCCATTTCGTTCATGTTTGTATTCCTCTGAAGCCGCAACTCACATGTATCCGCATATCAATGATAGTTTTAGCTCTTGCTGCATAGCTCTCATTTCAACAATACCGCCATTTTTTACGGAATGCTTCCGCTCGCTCTTCCGTTCCTTCTTCTTGCAAGTCTAGTTTCTGTTTTCGCATGTGAGGGAATGTGTATAGTCGGGATTACTCGCGTTTGGCTGGGGAACTATACCTCACCGACCAACACCGTGTTCCAGCATCTTGTGAGACGTTGGCCTTCTGCATGCACGCTCTTTACTGATGCCTCGCAGGCCCAGGAAATTTTACCGTTGCTCCCTGCTGAAAGTCACAGTGACTTGATGTCATACTTGGGTCCCATTATATCAACCTACAAAGACGACTCGTATGACGGCATAAGAACCGCAATTTTCCCGTCCTACTTTCATGGCAAGTGTCAGCGCAACGGCGTCGACCCACCTGGGTGTCCGAACCCAGACTGCCCCGTTGTATGCGGCACGCCAGGCTCGCTCGTGCACTTCTACCCGAAGTTGCGGTATATTGTGTATAATTACACGCGTAACGCACTGCAGCGCCTGTGCTCACCCGGCAACGATGCGTACGAACGGTTTGAACGCGCAATCGTGCAGGCGGCGAGTGGACAACACAGACGTGGAGGCGAGCAGCGTCGAGTGCCGTGGTTCGAGTACGTGGTCACTGGAGGGGGAGGAGAGCTAGCGCGAGGCCTAGCGCAGGGGAGGAACTTTTCTCATGCGCGGACGCGGGAAACGAAGAGCGAGGAGAGTGTGAAGAAGCAATTGAAGGATATTATGGGACAGGCATCGAGCCTGTTGGAAAAGGCGTGTGGTGGACACGCATCTGAGGACGAGAAGGCGCTACCTAATTGTAGCTGGGAAGATGCGATGAAGGCGTACATCCTCACCTTCCCATGAAGCCCTTGTCGATCAACATGGTTTCGGCTCGCCTTTCATTTTATCGCGACTCGTTAACTATACTCATACATCTGTACTCTACACATTGTTAACATTGTTGTTTGTTTCTGATTTCGTTGGATTCGGTGTTTTAGGTGGTACAACGGCGGTTAAACATCATCGGAGCTACGAACCGCCACATACCCGGAGCTCCGGAGCAAGCAACAATCACTGACACCACCTGCGTCGACCCCGCCCAAGGTTCCACCAACTCCTACCGACGGAACCTACACTACCTGACCTATATCATTTTACGGCGAGGAGCTATGCTTTCAAAACGCGTCGTCGCTCTCGCCCGCTCCCGGGGCATGATCCCGCGTAGCCCAGTCGGAGTGCTAGCCACGTCGCACTACAGGTGCGTTTCGGGTCTGGTCCTGTTCTCGCCCGTGCCCTGCCTCGTCACATCATTTCCCATGTCCTTCCATCCCCTCAGCCCTCCTCATTGCCCTTTTTACTTCACGTACATCCCAACGTGTTGTTGCTCATGTCTGACCTAATACACGTTCTAGGGAGCTTACCCGCCGTGCCCCGTTCCATACAACAAAACTACTGAAGGGTGCGGTGTTCTGGGCCAATGTCTTTGCGTAACATGGCGGAGAAACGTCGCGACTAACATCGTGTCTTTGGTGGGGACAGATGAAATTGTCAAAGTGCCGCAGATGGCCGAGTCCATTTCAGAGGGCACGCTCAAGACGTGGCAGAAGAAGGTCGGCGACACCGTCGCGGTCGACGAGGAGATTGCCACTATCGAGACCGACAAGGTACGTTACTGCTCCAACCCCTTCCCCCGATGACGTCTTTCTTTGCTTCCCCCTCTCAGCGCCGGTTTTTTGGATTCTTATTTTTTCCTTTCATTCATCTTCTATCGTTCTTTCCGTCTCATCGGAACTTAGACAACTAACGTGGATTCGCCCGTTCATTCTAATAGATCGACGTGTCTGTCAACGCGCCGGCGGCGGGTAAAATCACCGAGCTCCTAGTGAACGAGGAGGATACGGTTACGGTTGGGCAGGATCTATTCCGCTTCGCACCGGGTGCGGCCGACGAGTCTTCTGCTCCTGCTGCAGCATCATCCGAGGCTACGCCGCAGGCGGAAAAGGCTGACGAGGCTGAGCCAAAGGCTGCCTCAAAGCAGGAGCAGCCCCCACCACCACCCCCGGCTCAGGAAGCCAGCAAGGTGGAGGTGAAGGAGACAAGCAAGCCCGCGCCAGCGCCGAAGGAGGAGGGCAAGCAGCCCGCGCCATCTACTCTGGCCACCGCCACTGGTGCTGGGGGGCGTTCGCGGAACGAGACCCGGGTGAAGATGAGCCGGATGCGGCTGCGCATTGCCGAGCGGCTGAAAGAGTCGCAGAACACGGCCGCGTTCCTGACGACGTTCAACGAGATTGACATGTCGTCGCTGATGGAGATGCGCAAGCGCTACAAAGACGACGTGCTGAAACAGCACGAGGTCAAGCTCGGCTTCATGAGCGCGTTTGCCCGTGCGTGCACGCTGGCACTGAAGGAGATTCCAGCTGCGAACGCGTCAATCGAGGTGAGGACCCCCTTTCTCCCAACCCCCTCAGCCAGGGAACGACGGCGATCTGATCAAATGTATGCTGCGCAGGGCGATGAGATCGTTTATCGCGACTTCGTGGACCTCAGCGTTGCGGTCGCGACTCCGAAGGGTCTGGTCACACCGGTGATCAGGAACGCAGAATCGCTTTCTTTCGTTGAATTTGAACGGGAGCTTACGGCTCTTGGGAAAAAGGCATGGTTTGCGCATTGTCCGGGCTTTACGTGAGATTCACATGCATTTTTCTCTTCGTAATCTATTAGGCGAGGGATAACAAGTTGACGCTCGAAGATATGTCTGGGGGATCATTCACAATGTGCGTGCCTTGTGTTCGGGGTAGCAAAATGGCGCGAAGTTCCTGATAGGGTTCAATTGATAGCTCCAACGGGGGCGTGTTTGGGTCGTTGTACGGCACGCCTATAATCAATCTGCCGCAATCGGCTGTTCTCGGTGCGTGCTCATGCTTATGATGTGCCTCAAGGGGACCCCGCAATCTGAGTGGCGTGTTTGGGAAATGATGATGATAGGCATGCATGCAACCAAGGATCGACCGGTCGTCGTGGATGGGCAGATTGTGATAAGGCCGATAATGATTGTCGCTTTGACGTACGACCACCGGTTACTGGATGGCCGCGAGGCTGTGACATTCCTCGGTACGTGATGCCCATTTGTCGTCTTGGTGTTTGTTGTGCGCAGTACAGCCTGCTGATGGGATTGGTCTTATCGTTGTGGGAACGCGCAGTGAGAGTGAAGGAGTTGGTCGAGGATCCCCGCAAAATGCTATTGGCATGATAAAGGTTGCGCTCTGCCGCTCGTTGTCGTTGTTTTGTTGCGAAGAGAAGAGCAACAAGGGGCAATTGAAGGGACGGGTTGTGCAATATGGCGTGTTAGAGGCGTGTTGTTTTGGCCAATTGTCGGACTTGGTTCTACTCAAAGCGTACTTTGTTCTTCGCGTGCGTGGCCTTTGCGTCAGCGAATACGCATACTGGTGTCCTTGTTTCCTTTTATTTAATCCTTTCGCCATTATTTCACTACAATGAGTGAGTGGGAACAATGATAGAGATGGGGTAATAGGTTCGCCAAGGCGGGTTGTAGCACCCGCGGCTGTGGCAAGGATCCCAACGCCGTTCATAATTGAAGTATGTAAAGTGCCAACAAAACCGCCTTGTCTTCTGGCGAGTCGAACCATTGAGAGCGATTACGAAATCATATTGATCGATAGGCCTCAAGCACGCTCGAAAAGGCAACATTGCAGGCAGAAGCATTTTGAATCTTTGAAGAAGATGGATTGACAGAGAGGAGATCACTTGTGCAGTACACGGGATAGGGGTCTCAGTAAGAGTGAAAAAAAAATTAAAGTTTTAAAAGACGGGAAGGAGCCACTGTGCAAAGCTCTCAGGGACAGACTTCTAGAACGGTTCGGAGGACGGAGCAAATGAACCTGGGATAGTAGCTGAGACACCAGGACAAAAAGAACGACGGTTAGGGCCAAGGGCGGTCAGCTCCGAGTGCCCCGGGCAGAGTGGGGTCGCGATAACGGAACGCATTAGCAAGGGGAGTAAGGGGGGCGCAACGCAACGAGACGGAGATACCGAGAATAGCACGCACAGCACGAGATCCAGGCGGCAAAGGGCCCGAATTAGAAGTGGGCGTAAAGCAGTGGGCACGTCGGAGTATGAAAATGGCGCCACCTTCTGATGAGGCCAAGCGAGCTAATTTGATAATCGTCAGCCTACCTTTTTATTTTTATTTTTTTTCTCTTTTCTCCTTTAGTCACCGTCTCCTTCGCCCCCCTTCTTCAACCTTCCCTTCAACGCATACAACCACTCCACTCCTCCCCTCCCCCTCGTCCTTTCATAACTCCCTTTCCCTTTACCACCTTTCACAGATACTCCTCTATCTCTCGCGATGATGATGGTTCAGAAACCCCTTCATCTCCTCTCTTCCCCCTCCACGTATCATCGTCGGCATCCATCAGCCCCTCCAACCGTGCTCGTCCAGCCAACTCGCATCCCTGGCCTGCTCTCTTTATCAAAGCCCACTTCAGTCTCTCCTCGCTCTCAGCAGCACCAACAACAACAGCAACAGTATCAGAATCACCCACATAATCGTCCCTCCCGCTCGTCGCACAATCGGCCAAAGCCGACCAGCAATGCCCGTCCTGCGCAGCCGACTCCAGCTGCGGCTGCGCCGCCACTGCTTTCTTCAGATGACTTAAACAAGCTTTCCACGCCCGCTCGCCCTTCAACAAAGCCGAACCATCTTCCTGTTACTCCGTCTACTGCCCCCGAGAAGCCTCCACGTGGCCGGCAGAGCTCGAACCATAAAGATAAGTCGAAGCCTAGGTAAGCGCCGTCTAGATCATGACGACGAGACGGTACGATCTCACAATCTCTTTGTGATCCAGGAGCAACTCTCAGTCCGTTCTGGGCAAGAACAACAACCGGCGAAACCATCTTCAGCACCATCAGGGTTCTCCCCCCGACCCATCCAACCTTCCCTCGCAGGCAGAGGTCACCATCAAACGCAATTCACTTCCGCCTTCCCACTCTCTTCACAACCGTCAGCATAACTCGTTTGACCCGTTCCTAGTGTCATCCGAGGAGAGCGAATCCGACAATCCCCCCTCGACTCCCACCAAGGCCAGCCCTCCCGTCCGCCCCTCCCCCAAGTTGGCATCCCGCCCCACTGGCAAGCTTGCTCGACGTCGTCAAAACGTTAGTGATGCGCCTTCCACTCCGACCCCTTCCAAGGCTGTGACTGTCCCTCGGCCTCATGGGCAGCGCACCAGGGAAAATCGTCCGATGAATCTTTCACGCTCCGTCCCCTCCCTCTCGACCATCCAGATCCAGAGCGAGGTTACATTCCCAATTTGTGATGACCTTACTGATGCTGAGGACGACGAGGATGTGTTCGCGCCATCCACTCCTGTTCATTCTAAGAGTGATTCCGTCCAGCGGCAGCAGCCTCTCGTCTATGACGACGGCCCTCGGACTGCACCTCTGACGAATCCTCGCTCGGGGTTCTCATTCAATATCAAGCCGACGTCGACCCCGACGCCGGAGCGCAAGCGCCAGCATGCCCGTGCCCCAAGCGAAGGGGTTTTCAATATCTCCATGGATGAGGATAGCTCATTCGCCTTCCCTTCTGACGCTTCCAGTGAGCTCAAAGCCAAGCTCGACCTCCCTACCCGTCGCCGCATTGCTTCGGCAGCGTCCACGCCGTTGAGGGCCAAGAGGGACTTCTGGGCTAGCTCCAAGTTCCAGAACTCGCCTAGTCCCGACGTCCTGCCTATTCCTGCCTTCAAGGCCGAGGCTGCCTTGTAATAAACGGCACCATCTTCCGAGGTTAGTCACTTACACAGACTAGTATGGCCATCGTCTCATTTACAACTTCACAGCTTGAAATTTTTGTTGGTTGTATTGAGCTCCGATCCAGGGGGTTTCTTTTCGTTCTAAAAGCCTGGCCTGGCGTCGATCATTTATTTTTCTATCTCGAGCCCGGCGTTGACACGGCGGGACTTCCCGGTATTATTATTCTCTCGACGTTTGGACCCTGTGATGTCAACTCCCCATGGTTTAACTTGTTCACCTCTGGTCCTCAATCGCAACCGATTAGATTTCAACTCTCAAATTTCAGTGGCAACATCCCCTCCCCTCGGTCGACATATTCTCTTCTTTATATTGTTCACGGCTCTTGCTTCCTCGGTCGGTTTCCGTATTCATTCCAAGTTGCCGACCAAGCCCGCCGCTATCAACTGCTCAAGATTGCGGGTCTCTTTATCTCTCATTCCTCCTCTTTTCAGCTCTCCAATGTTCTATCAATGACAAACCGCATGCTTTCGCATCCCGCAATGGCATTCTCTCACTCGTGAACTGCGTACAAATTAGAAAGGCGAAGTTCCAAAGTTGTATAAAAAGGCGACCACGGTCGGTTGACGTATCTATGAAGACTCAAGTGCCTCATCTCCCCCACCGCCATCGCATCTATACTCTACATCGGTTGCCCCTCGTTGGCAATCCTGCTTATTTATCCTCCCCCCTACTGCCTTCTTGCCTTCCCTCCTGGACTCCGCAAGTTACGTCCCTTCTTGCCCCCTCATTGCGGAGTTCTTGGTTCTGTGCGGTCATTCAGCTTGCGTTAGTATATATTCTTCACCGCGAACCCTTTCCTCTCGCTTTTTTCATTCCTGCCAGGGATTCGGTATCTAATATACGTACCCTGATTTTATTACTTTTCTGTGTATCAACCAACTATCGATATCCCCTCTACCACCGAACTGATGCATAGCTACCGATCCTCGACCTGTAATCCTTTTCACCAAGTTATTTTCTTGTGTGTATTAGTCTTTATTGGGACGAGGGTAGCCGTGCTTTTGATTTTTTTTCATTTACGGTCTCCCTCCAGTATTTGGCTTGCGGTCTTTCTTTTCTTGAAATGGCCATGTATGTTATTGGTGGTTATTGTGAGCCTTCTATTCCTATTCCGTATACCTCTACTGATCTCAAAGTACCGTTTACAGTCCTCCAGCAGCCTCCGTCAGTTTAACCATACATCCCACACTCACCACCTCTCTGTCCTCCACTCTCCTCTTCAACTATCTGCTCTCTTACCCAAGTTGCGAAGCTCAATCACTCGCGACTCGACGCTTCGCAAATCCTTGTCACGCCCGCCTCTGCTTATCGCGTCCTCTATTATCCATAAACACTCGTTTCTATCATTTTCCTTATTAGATATCTCGGTCGTCTACGCCGCTGTCCTGTTAATCTTTCCTTTGCGTCGCACATACGTCCCATTCATCTTCTTGCTCGACATTGTTATTGTGTTCATATGCGTTCACCTTTGGTGTGTATTGCTCCGGTGCAGTGCTCTGGTGGAAGTGAGAAGCGGGGGAGGATAAGATATCGCGGGACGTATATACGATCAATAACAACATTTGTATCACCAGTCGTTACCTTGCCGTTCAGCAAAAAGGTTAATTCACCCACTGAACGGCGTGCTTAAATTGAAAACCTTGAAATTTTTTGAAGATACATTCGAACATATTGGCTATTCGTCGACGGTACTTACGCTAGCTTGAGCAAATCGCTCAACACACCCATGGCCGTGACTGCCGCTCCCGCCCCTGCACCCTGAACAATCAACGGACGCCCACCATAGCGCTCGGTATGGAACATGATGATATTATCCGATCCACCAAGTGAAGTCGCAAACGGGTGCGTCGTCGGGTAGCTGTGAATTTATCCATCAACCACGAAGATTGTCCGACCAGCGGAAGAGAAGTAACGCACCGTTTTAGGCTGGCCCTGACGGACACGCTGCCGTTCTCAGGATTGACGTCGATCACGCCGACGTAGCGCAGTACCGCGCCGCCACCTTGAGCGGCCGCTTCGGCACGCAGCGCGGAAAAGTGTGCGTCGTGGGCTTGGAGCGCGTCGAGGAAGGCGTCGCCTGTTGGGACCGAGGAGAGCGAGAGGGTTGGCGGGATGAGGGATTGGGTTGGCACGGATGCGTAGCCTTCTGGGAGGAGATTGGGAGATGGGGTCGAGGGTGAGAGGAGAAGACGGCTGAGGATGGTCAGTTTGCGAGCGACGTCTGCGCCGTTGAGGTCGTCTGCTGGGTGGGGTTCCTGTGGGTGTGGGTCAGGGTCAGGGTCAAGGTCAGGGTTCAGTGGGGTTGTGGTGTGATGAGTGTGATGGGTGGTGGTGGTGATGGTGATCGAGGGTTCCTGGGACGTACTGTGTAGCCCTTATCGCGTGCTGTGCGCACGACGGTGGAGAATGAGGGTCCGTCGGCAGAGCCGGTCGAGAATTCGTTGAAGATGTAGCTGAGCGTGCCAGAGAAGACGCCCTCGATCCGAGTGACCTTGTTGACGAAGGCTTTTCCATTAATAAACGAAAACACGTCCGATCGAAACAAAGTAAGGGAAGGGAGAGACAAGAGGGGCGAAAGTTAACAACAACAAACGCGTCGTCCCACACGCGATATACGCGATCGCGCCTCGGAACGAAATAATGCACCACACCCCAACACGCAGGCAGGAAAGACAGGGGGAGCAAAGCAGTCGTCGAGCAGGAATGGACAGGGGCACGCACCTTGTCTCCCGTCGCGACGAGGTCCTTCAGCGTCGATAGGACGGGAAGACCCGCGCCGACGGTGGCCTCGTGGAGGAACCTGGCGCCGCCCTCGCGGCCGGCGTCGACGATCTGGTCGTAGAGGGACTGGGGACCAGAGAACGCCTTTTTGTTCGGCGTGACGACGTGCACGCCTGCGCGCAGCAGCGCCGGGTACGTCTCTGCGACGGACGCGGAGGCCGTGTTGTCCACGAACACGACCGCGTCGCCCCCCCGCACGAGAGGGGCCAGTGTGCGCACGAGGTCGGCCGGGCCCGTCGGCGGGCCCCCTGTGCTGGAACTATTAGTGCTGGTGGCGGAGGCTTGGAGGAGGGCGCGCCAGTCGGCGGAGGGCGGGATGCCGTCTGGGTTGAAGACGGTCGTTCTGGAATTGGAGAGCGAGACGAGGCGGAAGGGGTGTGGAGGTTGTAGGGCCTGAAGTTGGCGCACGAACTCGGAGCCGACGAGTCCGACGCCTACGACGGCAACAGAGACGCTTTTGGGAGACTTGGAGGACATCGTCGTCGTCGTAGAGTTCCTGCTGGGAGATCGAAGAGGATAGTAGTAGGAAGCGGCGGTGGTCCGATGCAGATGATTGAGAGTGACTGATCGTCCAAGTCTTCTCGTCGATAAAATCATCGTGTGTAAATTGATTCAAAAAAGACACGACTAACTTATTGCCTTCAAATTTCACACAATGATACGATGATCTGAATGAACACGTAATGTTTGTAGTATTATCGTATATTAGACCCACGAATGACGCCTCGACACGACGTCGTTAAGCGATGACACTTCAAGTGCCTCGCCTGACAGGTCATACTTTTCTGTGATATCAACGGAATCGTGCTCGAGCGCGGGTATGTATCGGTGACCATGTTCTCGCAAGACCGGACCAATGGCGTGCATAGCCCTTGGTTGAGCCGATCGGGGTGCAGACGCTTCTGTAAGCGGTGTGGTGGGAGCAGGACGCGAACTTGAATTGCCTAGAGGCATCCTTGGAGTTGTCCAGATCTGTACCGTACCGTCATGGCTGCCAGTTGCGAACATGAATGGGTCAGCAGCAGGATTCCAAGCGATGCACGTCATGTCGCCCCCCAATGCCGGCGGGGGATGTGGTGTAGATAGGATGCAGATTCACGGTCCCATATGTGAATATCCCCAGCTCGCAATTCCCCTCAGCGCGGTCGGTGAGTGATCAACGAATTCACGGCTCACCTTTCCCCGCACAAAGCACGAGTTCGTCGTCTCTTCCCCCGAAGGAACTCGACCCGGCAAAGTCGACCGGGGTCTTGGGGATGTAGGTGTGTCGAAGTGAGAGTGTGATCGTTTGGATTGGGTCGAGCCTTTCCCAGTCATAGGACGCTACTAGCTTCCATAATTGGGGTGGGACCTGTCCAAAGCTCAGAACATCAGATCGAGACGGTTTCGCAATGGAGCGCTGACCTTCTGCTCATGACTGATCAGCGCAAACTGCCCACTTCTCGAAAGGGTGATGTCTCGAATGGTATGAAGCAGCGGGACGTGGCTGTAATGGAAATACAACCAAAGGCACTTTCAGAGAATAGAACGCTACGTACGTCTCGATAATCCTACGATCCAGGTTGTAGACTGACATCACGAGCATTGCGTCAAGACATGCCGACGGATGTGGTGCAGACCCAGCACACGCACCAATAATTTGTTTCTCGGCACGACATTTACATGGTTTCAAGCCAGCGCCAGAGGACATGAGAGTCCCGAATCCCAGCAAACGTTGGCCGTCGGGGGTGATACACACGTCATGAATTTCAAGACGCTCAAAATGATAGGTGTCCAGTACCTGAAAACATAAGAAAGTGGTTTCAGCAGTCGACAGAACGTACTTTTCCAGTCAGATCCTGAGGGCAGACGTCAGAAGGGTATGATACTTTTAGCCTAAGAGAGTTCGCTCACAAGTTTCACAATTCGAGTCCCTTCTACAGACATGAATGCTGCATAAAAGTGTCGGTGGCATTCTGAGGTAACGTCCTGATCATGTATTGAACTGACCTTCGTTGCCCGGCAGCCAAAGAACAGAATGCACCGGGTTGCCTCGTTCTATACTTTGACGACAGACACCCATCTACAAGGCATGGGTCAGATGAATACTTTCAGTGATGCGATGAACGAACATCTGTCCAGAGTTTGATCGAGCGGGCAAGCTTCGTCAAGAGAAGGCCACCAGACGGCGACCTACCATAGATTATCAGCTCGCAATGACTGAAAGTACCAAGAAGAGTTTAACAACCATGCAACTTGGCTCACATGGCTCGGGTGTGCAAGCGTGCGATGGGGAGAAAAAGGGTCCTGTTATTCAGACGTCAAAAGCCGGACGCTGTGGACCTCAGCAGCCGAGGCAGAACTTACTCCGGTACTAAATATGGCCGACGTATTATCCCAGCTGGAGAACACGTTCCTGTTAGAGATGGCTCATAGCAAATCCAGAACAAAACGCTGACCTCGATGTGGCCAAATAATTTCCGTTGGGAGAGAATTGCAGGTGGCGCACGAGAGCCTGATGTGCAGCAAATTCCTGAGTGGGTGCGAAGTCCCTCAGCCTCGGGGCGAGCCTGGCCACTCTCGAGCTCCGTATGAGTCCGCGCAGCTCCTCTTGGCGTACAACTTCGGGGCTGAATATGCTCGGTGAGGTGCCGTGTTGCGCTATAATCACGGAACGGATAGCCTGTACAAAGCGTGCCCGTCTTGCTGATCCGGCGACGGGCCGCGGTACAACTCCACTAGTCACTTCTTCGGGAAACTGATGGCATGGATGTAGTGGGTCGGTGTTGGCAGGGGTCATTGGCGATGGGGAACGGGTTCTCAGAGATCCACTAGCATTGTACGCTGACGTTCTCATCGTAGAAGAGGGGGCATGAGTTAACGAGCTCCACGAATCAGAGGGTGATATTATTTCGGTGGTGGGACGAAGTCGAATGAATCTGACTAGAAAGGCTTTTGCTCTGGCCCATGCACCACTCGCGCGGTGCATGGCCGACAGCAGTCGACGACGAGAGACAACGTCAGCCACGCCGACCCAGCAATCGTCCAGCGAGTCCCGAAGCCACTTTGAGCCCCGGTGTCGAAGGAAGACCCAACGTTCGAATATGAACCACGTGGAAACGGCGATGAGGCCAAAGCTGCTGAACGCGGTGAAAACCGTCGTGATCGTAGACACAGATGGATGCTAGAGTCACATCGCAATTGGTGCTCCAGGAAGTAGAAGTTTCGAAAACTAGCAGGACATACCTGTCGTGAGGAGTAGCTGAAGAAAACTAGTCCGATAGAGAAACACGATACTGAGAGGACGAGAAACACCAACGGGGAGCGTTTGAGCCAAATCAGGACCCACCAAGGGACGTGGTGTCCTGGCGAACGACTAAGACAAAACAGTCAGAAGACGACATCACTCTCTCCATCCTAACGTACTATACAGATTGTTTCCACGTCAACCCGAGGAGACTATTAACGGCTGCCGCAATACTGAAAACCATAGACGTAAACCAGAATCCGTTGACGGCGTCTGCGGTTCCTGTGCCAACATTTTGGTACGAGTATTGAAGAGTGGTCGCCGTGACGGCGGAGAAAAACGTCGCGATCGTTGAGAGATTCAAAAAGTTGCTCGCCCCGTGTTGCTGTGCGAACCGGATGGTTGGAATGCCTGCATCACGAATCAAGGGTGAAATTAGCAACGCATTGGACTCGTGGACGTAGCCACTGACCGACTTCGATGAACATGGACAGCGCCGTGCTGACCGAGTTAAGATGTTCACCCACGTCCACCATCAACTCATGTAGGTATCTCCGAACTGCAGGAGACCTAAGTTTGCCTTTTTTTTTTGGCGGTGAGCATGATAAGCATCTCGTCTTCAACTCATGGAAGCTTCTTACCTTCATATGCTATCAAGCACGATGCCCAATACTAGAAACATCTCTCGATGAAACGACTGATGCGAAGAAGCATAGAGCTTTACCTTGAGGTCGTCTTCAAACGCGACTATGGGTGCATCCACTGCCTTGTCCGTGAATTCCGGGAATTCATTGAGGCTATACAAAAACGTCGAGAGGTCCGACGCGAACAACTCGAGCTGCTGCGGGAAATCTTCGAGGTCAAGCTTATCGAGCTCCATGCGCGCCGGACGTCTCCCGCGTTCCAAAGAGGCGCGCAACCTGGCGGGCCTGCGCCTCCGAGTCGGAAACTTGCTCCGGCCCACCAGAGACTCCCTCTGCACGCGCAGGACCTTGCGCGGGTACAAGTCGGCCGCGTTCTCACGGAAGAGGAAGGAAATCTGAGTGAGGCGATCGCGGAGTTGGAATACGGAGGCGAGGATAACGACAGAGCTTCCAAGCTGCCGGGCTGCGTTGACGCACGTTCGGAGCTGGTTGTGTGACAACGTCATCGTCATGTGAGCACTGGGCGCGTGAAGGTTCGGTGAAGAGTCAAGTTAGGCACATACCTCTTTGTCAAAGTTATTTATTTTCCTGGAAGAGGAGGTAGAGTGGCCATGAGACACAAGTCGTCGATGACGTGCAGTTCCTGCACTGCCAGTGTACAAGCGTACCTGTGGAACCGATGAAATGCGTCTGCTCCTGCTTGCTGAAGCTGCTCATTCACGCCAGCTGTCCAAACATGTCGTCGTTTTATTTTCCATGACCGTGAACCTCCAACTTACGAACGTCTCCGTCATCCTCAAAGCTCGTGCGCTGCAAGACGTCTACGACAGATGAACATTATGAACAGTCGATCCCGCGCTGAAAACAGAATAGAACGAACCTATTGGGTCAACCTCATCAGGATCATGCCTTCCCAGCTCATTGAGCGCATCCAGAAGCTTCGACAGCGTGCGTTCCCTTCGAACATTTCGCTCTCCCGGTGGCTCAAAGACGCTGCCGACTTCGATGGGAATGGGTTCCCGGTGATGGCTGGAAAACATTTTCGAGCTGAAACCCTACGTTAACGTTGGCAATAAGTAATCAGATTGCTATATTGTATCAGCGTGCGCGTAGTCTCGTGGTGATCGTCGGCGGGCGGCGTAGTAGTGCTCGTAGAGGGGATCTTAGGTGTGGGCGGGTAAAGCAGTGCTGGGGTGGTCATGCAAGGGGATTTGTAGCAGGCATGCCCTTTGAAAGAGGGTGGCCTGCGCATGCCTGTTGTATTCATTATGTGGGAACACGTATGAGGTCACTTCATGTTTCTTCAGTTACGTCCTCTGACGCAAGGAAGGAACTGGTAGTCGATAATTTTCCGCTTAGAAGGATGTTAGAAATATCGTGAGAGACACGCTCTCCCATAAGGGAACTCGAGGCCGGGAACCGATAAGCTTGAGGACGGAGTCAATAAATAGGTCATTAAACAACCCTCCAAGAGCGAGGGAATTGACGATACCGGATGGCAGTCTCGACTGAGATCACTAACGGGGATCCTTATCACAGCCAAGCGCCGATTTATGGGCGCTTGGGTTGCTCATTTCGCACACAATCAGCAACGTTCACGTTAATACGCGTGATCCACGGAAAATTTTGCATCAACGTGCGATATGGATACAATGCGATAACCAGTAAGTACACTACCATGCCCTTAAAATGAAAATAGTCACACATTAATATCACCCGCCTCGAGGTAAAACCCGTCCATGTAGCGGGGATCACAACTATGTCAGTAGTTGGCGTGGGATGTCCAATGCTGGCGGGATGGAGAACGTAATCGTACGTTGCGAAGATGGGCCGGCAGCTTCCTCGCTGGGTGGGGTTTCGACGCGAAGTGAGATAGGCTCGAACTGCTGTTGCCCAATCGGTGACACTGTGTAGGGTCCAAGATCGAGGTGCAGCTGGGATGAAATGTTGCTGAGAGGCGTCATGCTACCTGACCTGCGGCGTCCATCACGCGACGGCGCTGGTCCAGTAGTCCAAATGCGCACTGCACCATCGTGGGAGCCTGTCGCGAACATGAAAGGATCGGCTGCTGCATTCCAAGCGACACATGTCAGGTCGCCGCCACCAAGAGACTGTGCGCGGACATGATGCAGCAGTGTCCCTGATTCGCGATCCCATATGTGAATATCCCCCGCTGTAGAGCGTATGTATATTTAGCAATAGGCGAGGGAAGTCGCGGAAAGAAGGGGGTAAGCGGACCTTTACCAGCACAAAGCACGAGTTGATCATCCTTGCCTCCAAAATTGCTAGGCCCGGCGAAGTCCACGAGAGACTTAGATATGTAGGTATGTCGAAGCGATAACCGACTCGCTAAGTGTGATTCAAGCTTGCTTCTATCCTTCACCATTTCTAGCTTCCAAAGTTGGGGAGGTGCCTATCAGGAGTGTCAGTCAACCCCGTTGACCTCGCTTCTGAGAGTTTGGCCCACCTTTGACTCGCAGCTAACGAGAGCAAAGTTCCCGCACCGTGCCAACACAACGTGCCGGATATCATGAAATACCGGAACCTGACTGTGATATTATAGTGTTATCTTTAGCGTCAGCACAGCCTGCCACTGTAGGACCAGAAAGTCGCACTTTTCAACTTCCTTCTGATCCATGTTATATGCTACGTTCCTAGTTCAGTGGAGCGTAACACTGATGTGCTTGGAGACGCCTACCAATGATGCGTTTTTCTGCTCGACATCTGCTGGGACGTAGGCCGTCACTGGAGGAGAGCAGAGTCCCAACGCCAATAAACCGCTCCTGATCCGGAGTTACAGAAACGTCATGTATCAGAAGGCGGTCGAGGTGATATGTGTCTAGTACTTTTCCTGTTAGATCCTGGGGAAAAGTCCTCGTGAGTAACAATCAGACAAGTGAAAGGGATAGGTTACAAGCTTAGTGATGTCACCGCCCTCCACGGACAAGAACGCTAGGCCACGGCGCAATTCAAGAAGGATACCTCAGCAGCGAGAACTTCGGAGGCTTACCTTCACCGCCCGGCATCCAGCAGATAGACTGCACCGAGCGATATCGATCAATCGTTTTACTACACACGCCTGCCTAATCACAGAAGAGTTTGGTGGAGATAAAGAGGGATGCAATGTCCGACCAACCTCCGTCCAGACCTTAATCGAACGAGTAAGCTTCGTCAGGACTAGGTTTCCCCTCGGCGACCTATGCCCGCACGGGTAAACACAAGTATCAAATAAATCATAAGGTGGAGCATACCATGCGACTTGACTGACGAATCCCGAGGGGTGAGCGAGTGTCCGATGGTGGGTAAAAGGTTCCTATCAAACGCAGGTTTGCAACACATCAGCCACGAGGACGACACGTGCTTACCCCCGTGTGGAAGATCATGGAGGTATGGTCCCAACTGTATCAGTCAGCATCGTCAGTTCCCCTATGTTCGTCTCCCGACCTGGCTGCAAGTAAACAAACCTTGACGTGGCCAAGAACTTGCCGTTAGGTGAGAACTGCAAATGGCGAACCAACGCCTGATGCGCCTCGAGGTCCTGGGTCGGCGTGAGGCGACGCAACTTTGATACAAGGTTTGCCACTCTAGAACTCTGTACAGGCATGGGTTGAATGTCACTTTGATGCACTCCATCAGGTGTTAGGAGGTTAGGAGTAAATGATCGTGTAAGTTGAGTGGCCTGTTGCATTCTGATCACGTTGCGTACAGCTCGAACGAAGCGAAGTCGAGAGGGGGATGGCGAGGTAGACGTGCCTATCATCCCCGGTGATTTTTCGGAGGGAGGGGTGAAGGAGACAGTGGAGCCATGTCTTGATTTAGCCTCGGGGGTCGGCGATGCGGCGAAAGTGAGTAGAGAGCCACGCCGGGAGCCTTGCGAGATGGCAATAACGGTGTTTGGAGACGACACGCCAGGAAGAGAATTCTCCGAAGAGGACGAGGGCAAGGTTTCGGTAGAGCGACGGTGAAAGACCGAGGCGACGGCTGAACTCACATGTATCACTGCAGCGCGCGTACGGTGGGACACTGAGGACATCCATAGTTCAAGGACACGTAGACAATTACCGAGCTGGTGGAACGGCGGAATAGACATCACCGCATCCCACCAGTCATCGAGTGAATCTTGGAGCCACTTCTTGCCTTTGTGTCGAGCGAAGATCCAGCGCTCTGATGCGAACCAGGTTGATACAGCAGCCAGACCGAAGGAGCTGAACGCGGTGAAGACGGTTGTGATTGTGCAAACGATGGGATTCTAGGCAGAAAGTGAGCAAGGTTGGTAAGGATTGGCATATTGAGAATGGGGCCTGCCTGTTGGGACGAATAGGCAAACAAAACCAATCCGACTGAAAAGCAGGCCACCGAAAGGACAAGGAATACGAGAGGGGATCGCTTTATCCAGATCAGAACCCACCAAGGTACTCGATGACCTGGCGAGCGGCTAGGGTAGCAAGTGAGTAAGAGAGGGCAGAGAAGACTAATACAAAGGCGACCCGTACTACATGGTCTGCTTCCACGTCAAACCCAGGAGACTGTTGACAGCAGCGGCGATGCTGAACACCATTGAAGTGAACCAGAAGGCATTGACGGCATCTTCAAGAGGAGTACTATGACTGTCAAAGGTGTACTGCAAGGTACTCGCAGTGACAGCAGAGAAAAATGTCGCTACTGTGGTCAGATTGAGAAGGTTAGCGGCGCCGTGCTCCTGTGCAAAGCGGATGGTTGGGACGCCTGGAGTAAAAATGGGAAGGTTTGCTCTGGTAAAAAAAAAATGCAGCAGGGGACCAATACAGACCGATCTCAATGAATACAGAGAGGGAAGAAGTGATGGACTCTATGTGTTCACCAAGTTCCGATAAAAGGTCATGCAGATACCGCTGGACAGATGGATACCTGAATTGACCTGTGTCGATGTAAGTTAAACAAAGGAATTGATATATGTGAGAGAAACTTGCCCTCATACGCCTTCAGGCAAGAAGCCCAGTACTGGTCACAGAGGTCATGACATGGACGTCTAATAGATCATGAAAAGCAAACCTTAAGATCACCCTCGAAAGCGATGATGGAAGCATTAAGAGCCTCATCTGAGAACTCCGGGAATTCGTTAAGGCAGTGCAGAAAGGTAATAACATCGTTGGCGAAAAGCCCAAGTTGGCCAGGAAATTTCTCAGGGTCAAGCTTTGCGAGGACGAGTGGCCTGCGCACGTGGGGAGGTGCTTTGGAACGAGCTCGCCTCCGCTTAGGAAGGACGTCTGGTTTTACACCTGGCTCCAAAGATTGATGCGAAAACTTTCGAGGGAAGAGGTCAGCTGCATTTTCACGGAAGAGCCATGCGATCTGGGCAAGGCGCTCCCGTAAATGAAAGGCCGATGACAGGATGGCGACGGAACTGCCAAGCTGGCGGGCGGCATTGGAAAAGTTTCTGAGCTAAAGCAAGAATATTGAGGCTCATTTACACTCAGGCTAATAAAATCAAATATGCTACCTCTTTGTCCAAGTTATTGACCCTCCTGCGAAATAACCGCACGTGACAATGAGCACGCAACGCAACGCCACGCACGCACCTTTGGAATCGGTCAAACGACTCCGCGCCCAATTGTTGAAGATGGTCGTCGACACTAGCTGCTCGCCAAGAAATTAGCATGAGAAAGGCGTGATATCAGTCTTTGATACACACGGACACCTCGGTCATCCTCGAATCTCGTTCTGTGGCCTGGGCCCTCTCTACCACCTGCAGCTCTTGTCCTTAGAACGGCAAGACGAAACAGACTGGAGGCACCAACCAACACGGAGGTCTTCATCTGTAGTGAGCTCACCGAGGACATCCAAGAGCGCCATTAATGCTTTTCTTCTCTTGGAATTTTCTGCAAAGGCCGTTTTGGAATCAGCTGTCGGAATAGCATTGAAGTCGGATATGTGGCTTGGTGGTGCACTGGGAACAGGAATCGCTACGAGAGGTGAGAGGGAACGATGGGAAACTTCAAGGTACGTATGCCTTACAGCCGGGCATCATAATACTGAGGAGTTCCTAGTTCGGAGTCGTGATGTTCATACAAAACCTTAAGGTAGAAATATGATGCCTTCTACGACGGTGAGAGGGTGAACACAGTGTGAAAGTCGGGTGAATAGGGGATGTAAAACGTGGAAACGGCCAAAGAGAAGTGATTTACCTACCGCAGCGAGGCGGTTGGGATCGGGGAAGAGCTGTGTGCCCATGTAGTTCAACACTACTGTACCATTTCCGTAAATCGGAAGAGCTTTTACATAAAATCATTATAAACCGACCATGGGACGGCATGAGGGGGAGTACGAAGGGGAAGAAGGCGTCTATTAGCTGATCGGGTCAGGGTCCTTGCTCGTCGAGTCTGCCGTCGTCAATCACCTCCTTCCTTGGCTACAACCCAGATGTTTCATGGCTACACTCACAAAGTCCCGTCCTGTACCGCCTGATGACGGTCTCATCTCTCTTTCCTCCTCAATCCCCGCTCCTTTCTCTTCTGCTGACCGTGCTCACATCCTTCGATCTTCACACTCGGACGGCCTGCCCCGTCTCATCACGCCAACACGAGCAGCATATGAAGACGCACGACCAGCCGAAGAAGCTCAGATTTCCGAGGAGGCCCTTCTTGGAGATGCATCCCTTACCGCGACCCAAGTAAGTAATTCGCTCGGTCTTGGTCCCAGTCTCACACGATACCTTCATTCTAGGATCAAGACGTCTTGCCTTCAATAACACGCGTTCAGGCATCCGTCCTGACCACACTCAGCGATGTCCTCTCTCCATTCTTCTCACCCTTCCCAAAACACTCGACCATCCTGCATTCCGGTTTAACACATCCCTCTTCTTCCTCTCGGGCCGTACCGTCTGCTTCCTCCAGCCCAACCGCGGCTTTGCGCCACCTCGTCACCAATTTGCGCCACGTTGCATCCCTTAATCCCGAGATGATTCAAGTCGCCTCATCGGATAATGACACGGACCTCCTCAGGGAGCTTTCCAGACATGTTGACGTTCTAACTCCGTCGTTACGCGCCCGAGATGCCCAGCTCGTACACGCACTTGCCTTGCTCCTCGCCGATCTTAACCGGTTATCAGTCCTTGGCGTCTCTCTTCCTTCATCCTCCAGTGTCGTGGCTCCCTACAACCATGATGCGCCTATTCCTTACACTGGAAACCTCGATACCCTTGCCCGTCAACTAGTCGAGTTTCAGTCACAGCGCCACGATCAGTCAGACCCTGAGGAATCCTTACCTCCTGTCGTCGCTGTAGAAAAAGCGCTACTCTGGGTCCGAATAGATGAGAACCTTGAAACAGTACTTGATCTTTCTCGTCGCCGCGAAGAGGATCTTCCCCGACTTAGCCTTTCAGACCCCCCACAATACGACCTCCTAGACCACGATACGGAACTTCCACCTCACTATGACCTTGAACAGGAATCATTCGGGTCTGACACCAAGACGTTGGCGAGTTTCTCCGGGTCAATATCTACGGATGAAAAGATGCGCCTCGACTTGGACGAGGTGACAACGGCTATTGATCGGCTATACCGTGTGGCGCCACAATTACACAATCAACGTGTCGAACTCAAGAGATCCAAAGTCGAAGAGCTCGAAATTGCTCGCACTGCACAGGCGTCCCCTGCTTCTGCGGGGAAGCAGAAGGAGCGCGAGCTAGAACGAATTGTCGATATGATTGGACGCGCATCAGAACGAAAGCTAGTGCAACAAACAGTAACTTTGGGTGATATGGACGCGCGCATTGAGCGAGTGCGCCAGCGTGACTTCCAAAGGGTGCGTATTAGCCTGTTCCCTTCATGGCCCGGTCTCCGTTCCTGAACCCTCCGTTTTTCCCCAAAGCGACAAGAGTTCGTTGACAAGCTCGCCGAGCATTCTGGCTCCCGCCGCATACACGCACAGGATGCGGCCTTTTCGTCTGTACGATACAAAGACCCGAATGCACTGTTAACACTCCCAGAGTTCATCCGCGAAGCTGTTCCTCCTGCACTTCAGCCTCCCCCAGACCCGAATGCACTCCTTACCCTAGATGAGGCTGCGAGAGAACATCCCCCTCAGCCAGCGACGCCCGGTCCGCTCCCTCTTCAACGTACCAAGTCATCAATGGGCCAGCGCAATCGTAGCATGTCTGCCCCTGCCCTTAGTTGGCTGTTGCCTGCGAGCTCCAAGTCAATTCGTGCAGAGAATGTAACAGGTTCCATCAGAGGACGATCGTCACGTCGGTCCAGCTCTGCTGGGAATGATAGTGCGTTTATCTCTCTTTCGTTTCGTGCATTGGTTTTACCCGACCTGTGCGTTGTCTAGCACCTTTGGGGTTGCAAGTGTCGTACGTAGCGGAGCACCATGAGGGTTTGCGCCACGTGCTCGCCTTCATCAATGTTTCTGGCGTTACACCCGGTGCCAACCTCGAAGCGTCCGTCGCTGGTAGTTCCGATGGGGTAGAGTCTACTCTCGTCTTGCGTAGTGGATCAGTCGAATCTCCGGCTCTCGCGCTTCCCGCTCGCACGCAACCTGGTCCACAGGATGTGCGCGTACAGGGGTTGCATTACGAGATCAAAATTGCCACGCAGGACCTACAGTCTCCCAGGACTGAGCCGGTACCCCTTCTCGATGCAGAGCAGCTCCGTGCACGCGCACCGACGACCTTCATCTGCGCTTCGTGTTCGCTGCCGCTGGTGCATGGGACGCGGATTACGCGATATGATGATCTGCCGAGCGAACATTGGGCGGAACTTGTGGATGCATGGATGTGTCATACAGATCAGGCACTCAACGCGCAGGTCGCGCGGCACGCGAAAGGGTTTTGGCCGCAGAGTGGGCAGGCTTTGGTAGGCGGGAGTTATATCCTGTTTGATAAATCAGCGGCTGTGACCGCCAACTTGCGACCGATGGAGAAACACAAGGTATGTGGTCTCCTTAGAGTATAGTCGCTAGCAGTTTCTGTGAGCGCGCCCGTTGTTGGACGTGAAGAAGGCTGGCGCTGGCGAGTCTCCCTACCAGCGGTCGCCCTTGCTGCTCTGATGACCTTTGCTCGCTGGTGTGTTTGAAGCCCATGCAGGTGTTAGACGCTACTGGTGGTAAGGGAAACATTGGGGTTCGCGGGGTGACAAGCATTGCTTCTGGCTGATACAACTCGTCCGAGATGAACATGGGGTATACCTACCTGCTGGTTGCTCGTCTAACAACTCTCGTGTTGCTGAGGTCCACGTCTGCGGGAGCTACGCGCGAGGACACATCACTTTCTTGTTTTGTAATTTGTTGCAATGTTATGCTGATGCTATGCTTCGCAGGAGGGGGAGGATTGGCGCTCGGTACGGTGTATGTGCGGGGCATCGAGCGGACGTTGTCAAGACTACGTCACGGAGTCGGGAGAAGCGACCGTCGTTTATAGGCTCGTCAAGTATGCAATACGGCCTGTCAGCCCGAATGCGGAGTACGTATCTTGGGCCCATGGGTTTCTGGGTTTCTGGTTGATCGGTGTTTGCAACTTTAGGCCGAGCAGGATACCGCTATCTGCGTTCATTGTGGAGGATATGGCAGCACTCGCGCGCGCTCATGCGACGTATAGGTTTGTCATTATGGACGAGGAAGAGCGTCCGAGGATCCTTGTACGTGCCTCTCACGAGTTATTCGCCCTTCCTCTGGCTTCGCTCAACTCCTCCCCCCAAAGATGTGGCTATTTAAACCGAACATGCATCTGTCCTACAAGGCGAACAGAAGCTACCTACTCCCTGAGCGTGGCACGATCCTAGCCGCCAAGGTGTTGTACAAGGTCCTCGAACCGTCGATGTGGACAATGGACTTGGGGAGCTTGCTCGACCGTTATCCTGGTTTCCCGCAGGCGGAGCAACTGATGTACTCCAGAAACACGTGCATGCAGATCGAGTTGCTGCTTAGAGAGAGCAACGCTTGCTATCCGGAGGGGATGCGGTCTATGACAAGGCTCGATGTAGGATGGCTTTTACGGGCGTGAAGGGCGTTTTTGTTTTGTTGGTCGTCCAGTTATTCATGTTAGATGCATGTGCTTTTCCGGCCAGGTGTTCGGGCGCTGTATTTATTGTAGTACCGTCTTAGATCGCTGAGGTTTGTTATTGTGCTCATGAGATCACAAGATAACATATTCCCGCAGTCACGTATGACCCTTGTGTGTGCGCAGAACTTACGAGAGGCATACGAAATTACGAAAACGGGAACAATGAACTCGTATTGTCTCGCCTTGACGAGCGAGAAAAGCAGATCCAAAGACAAAAAAAAAATGGACTGGAGAAAGACCCATGAAATACGATAAAAGGTACGTATAGTGGTACAGTAGTAATACAGAGATACGTGTCTAAACCTCCTGACTTTCCTTCTTGCCTTTTTGCGTTTTGCTGGGCAAGAGCTGCCAGGAAGCGATCAGAATATCATTCGATTCTCATCGCAGAATAACTCACCTCTGGGTTGATGTGGGGTACGACGCCACCCTGTGAGATCACAACATGACCAAGAAGTTTGTTCAATCTATGAAGAGCGGTCATCATTCTGAGAATGGAAAGGCCAAGTCTCTCAAACGTACTCCTCATCATTCCGGATTGCAAGTTGCAAGTGACGGGGGACGATACGTTGCTTCTTGTTATCGCGGGCGGCATTACCCGCAAGCTCGAGAATTTCCGCAGCCAGGTATTCAAGGACCGCAGCGAGATATACTGCGAGAAAGAGTCAGATGGTAAATATGGCACAGAAAGGGGCGCAAGAGACTGACCGGGAGCACCAGCACCGACACGTTGCGCGTAGTTTCCACGTTTGAGGAGACGGTGGACACGACCGACAGGGAACTGAAGGCCTGCCTTGGCCGAACGCGATTGCGCCTTTGTTGTTTCGCTAGTGGAAGCCTTGCCAGAGCCAGACTTGCCAGATTTTCCGCCTTTGCCAGACATAGTTCAATGCGTTGAAGTGATGAGCAAGAAATCGAGGTGTAAGGTGATCAGGTGGGGAGCGTGGTGGGAGGATAGACTGGGAAAAGGAGTAGATGGGAGAAGATGATGTTAAATAGGCTGTGGAGGGTGACTGACTCCAAATTAAAGTTCAGCAATCAACAAAGCCGAAAACGCGTTGTGTCACGCGTCGTTGTTGACAGAAACAAATAGTCACAAAGTCACGTGTGTTCCCGTATAAAAGGGGTAAGTCGTCTCGCTGTCCTCAAGCATTATCACTTTCCCTTACCACCGTCTCGTGCTCAACCCTTTGCCCTGCTTTATCAATCGTGATGGGACCCAAACCAGCTTCCACTGCCGGCAAAGCCCCAGCGTCTACTGGTACCGGCTCGAAAGCACCTGCAAAGACAACTGAGGGCTCCAAAGCTGCGAAGAAGACTTCAAAGACAGCAGCGGCCGCAGCAAGCGGTGATGAGCCCAAGAAGAAGCGCCGTAAGCTCCGCAAGGAGACGTACTCCTCTTACATTTACAAGGGTACGCGTGATCTCATGGATTCGGGGATCGAGCTGACGCGATAGAAATAGTACTCAAGCAGGTGCATCCTGATACGGGTATCTCCAACAAGGCAATGGCTATCCTGAACTCGTTTGTCAACGATATCTTCGAGCGAATTGCTACTGAGGCTTCAAGTGAGTCATGTTGACTTGATAATGGATGCTTCGTCTAATATACTTAACCCCTTTAAAGAACTCGCTGCCTATTCTAAGAAGTCTACCATCTCGTCTCGCGAGATCCAAACTGCTGTCCGCCTCATTCTCCCTGGTGAATTAGCGAAGCATGCCATTTCTGAGGGTACCAAGTCGGTAACGAAGGTGTGTACTCGAATTCGCTGTGCGCCTATGCTTGCTTATATCCTTTCCAAGTTCTCGAGTGCGGGGGCGAAGTAGTTCTCTATCTCAGTTATTTTGTCTCCTCGTTTGTATTTCTGTTGTATTGTAGGAGAGCTCCGTATTAACAGATGGGGTGGACTTGTCCACATCAGCTATTTCGTTGTCGGATTAATGGCATTGAGCTAACTATGTGTCATTCTTGGTCTTCCACGGTTCCTCATTTTGATGTCCTATGTGTGGAGTGGTTCTCGGTCTTTATCGGCCATCAATGGTTGGCCATTGTCTAGGTTGATTGAGGTTCTTGGTGAGAAGTTGGCTTTGTATCATGATACCTTCGTCTCCTGAGTCCGAGGTACCATACAGCCTCACTACCAGCATCGATAAGCGTTCTCGTGTCTTTGGCTGTCTGTTTGTTTCATCTTCGCTAATCTATATGTATATGTGGAGGACCATTTCTAAACCAAGACTTTCGTGGAAAGGCATGCCATTAGACAGCGAGTGTCATTAATATTCTAGCTATGTTTGTTCGATTTCGTTCTTGCGAGTACCTTTGTCATACTTACAGTTCGATCACTTCGATTTTCTTGCTCAACTCTTGATCAATCTTCATGGAACTTTGTATACACTATCTAGTACATCGTATCAACACACTCAACAAATTCTTTTGATAAAAAAAACCTGCCCTGGGGTGAAAGGGAAGAATGTGTCGCCTGCCAACCCAGTTTCTAGGCCCCGGAAAATGACGAAGTGGCGAGCTTGGTCATTAAGAGCTGAGTACTGAGTTCCAATGAACCCCAACTCTTGCCCAAATTTGGTGTGTGACACTGCGTGACTGTTCGAACGAAGGGCCTGTTCGATGTTAGGGTACTAGTCTCGTTCCCAGACCCTTATCGGAGATTGAATCGGAAAGTCGAAAAATCGGTGTCGAGGTCTCCTCTCACTGTGGGCATTTTG